>VZRU01013356.1:165291-176261 GCA_013398155.1 Pedionomus torquatus
TTTTTTTAAATTAATTTTTGGTGCAAACTTGCCTGCTGCTATTGATTTCCTGATTATTTAATGTATATGCAAAACTTACCTTTCTTATCTATTTGCTAAGTGTGAGTTCTTTTGAGGTTTCTTTAGACATGTATACCAGCCGGAATATATAGCAGCCCTCAATACAGGAAGGATATGAACCTGATGGAGTGCGTCCAGAGGAGGGCCATGAAGATGATCAAAGGGCTGGAGCATCTCTGCTACGAAGATAGGCTGAGGGAACTGGGGCTGTTCAGCCTGGAGAAGAGGAGGCTCCGGNGCCTGGAGGATTCTAATAAACAGGAAAAAAAATTTTCTTCTCTGTCATTCTTTAAGTATTAGGCTACAATTCTTTGCATATTGGAATGCTGAAAACTGAAAAACCTATAAATACCTATAAATATCCTTTAACAATCTCAAATAGTTCAAAGTCTCAACTTGTTAATCAAAATACACGTTACTTGTTTCAGAGATACTTCCACTTTAAACCCAAGGGTCAAAGAAGTTTCTCAGTGTTTTAGAACATAGGCTGAAATAACACGTGAAAATCAAAGAAGTAACTGCAAATAAAATGATGTGGTTTTGCACTGCTTTTTAGCGATTTTTATTTCTGTCTTTCCATACTAGCTGAAATTTTCTATTCTGCTTTAGAATACAAATACATAAATTCTAAATACAAATTTAGAATAAAAAATGTCCCTGTTGTGCTCCTCAGAATGCTTCTCTACTTGTAGTCAAATTATACCTTTACAAAGTTAACTTTTACACACCATTAGCAGTTGTCCAACAACTGTAAAGCATCATTTATGTTATTACACTCAAACAATCTACTTTAACAAAAACCACACATCCATTTTGTCTCTGGTTCACTGAGTGCAAAATGTGTGCATCAAGCTTGAAAACATTCACAAATACAGCAAAAAGAACACAGGTCAACGAAGAGGGAGGAGACACACCAGTGATATACAGCCATAATAGTAATGGCTCACCTGGGGATTTTGCTGAAGAATAAGCACTGGAGTAGTGGCCACCCCTCTTTACTGTACTCATATATTTGACACAAAGGAAAAAGACAGTAAGGGAAGAAGTTATTAAACAGCTCCAAACATGCATGAAAGGAAGAAGGGTAAAGATAAGTAATGACTACATGAGAAAAAATGCTAAGTAAATAGAAGGATAAACACCAGACACTTTGGACAAGTTTTCTAAATTAACCTAACCAAAGGGGTATCCAAATATAAATAAGTAAGGTAAAGGCAGCACTAAACACCTTGCATAAATTTCACTGTTGATAGATTTCTCATTCTATCTCACTGGAGTCAATGTTACTGCACAAAATGTTGATCAGTACTGAAACCTGCCCTTCATGCTAAATTTTTTGTTGTTACTGTGATCATTCTTTGAAGCTTTTCAGTTAAATATTCAACCTTTATCTACAGGTGATCAATATTCCACTTTGAAAGAACCCAAAGCCATAAAATTTCTTCAACCAACATCAATTAAGCAAAAAAATATTGATACAGAAATGAGAATATGGAACATGTTGCAGTTTTGAATACATGCACAGGAGCTTACATGTATAGTTACATTCAAAATAGAGCAGTATAGATTGACATATTCAATGGTTTGATTTCAGGGCTACTTCTCCAGGTCTGAGGGTAAAAAAAAAATAAATCCAGTTTTATTGTATTTGGAAATCAAATGCAGAGGTAAAAAAGGAAAAAAACCAAGTTCCTTCATTTTATTAATTTGAATAAAAGATTTGATGGTTGGAACATACGGTGTTCAGCCAAACTGCTGGCAAAACCACAGTGTGAACCTTTCTTTGAAATTACATGAAGCACAACAAGAAGAAAAAATATTTCTCTGTTAATGGGAAATAACATTCCAGAACATCTCCTAAAATTACTTGAAACAGCAGAATATAGTACTGCCAACAATATTTGGCTTATATAGGGGATACCTTTCAAATTCTAAACACTTAAGGGTATACACTAGTTCAGTGAACATGCATTTAACCATATAACTATACTGTAGTTAAGTCTTCAAGAAAATCAGCTGTCATGCCAAAAACATATCCTAAGTGTACAATTACCAAAAATTATTTCAATGTTCATAACCTGACATTTTCTGGGCCTGTTTATTAAAAAAACAAACCCCACACTTCTCAAGATTCAAAAATAAACACAAATTTTATTATGAATTAGTATTGAATCTATGACACAAACCAAAAAAACCCATGTTTTCCCTCAGGAAACAAAGCATGGCACTTGTACTTGAGATAGAGGCAACAATTTTTTCACCCATTGAACAAACTCTAACTTTCATGTGTTTTCTGTGTTCAGCTCTTGCCTAGTAGTACCTGAGGCAGGTGATTTGCTTCTGCGTGAAGGTCCTGGACTTTTGGACCCAGTATGCCTCATGCCAGATGATCGGGAATACGAGGACTTCATAACACGGCATTCTACAAAGCAAGCAGAGACAATTTTGACAGTTCAACATACAGATTTCTTCCAAACACTATTGTTGCTGTTCATTATCCAGGAAACGAACATCAGTGTTTTCTAAAGCTGCGTGACCAACTGAGTGAAGAAAATTTAGAAGAGCATCTCAGAACTTTAACCTTCACACCATACAAACATATTTGAGCTACTCAAATGTTGTATGTACATTCTGCATGCAACATTTCTTCATGTATTACAGCTGAATTATTACTATAACTCAACTACACACAACTGAAAGAGTAAAGAAGTTGGGTGATGCCAAGGTTCTTCTGATAATCCAGTAAATTCTGCACACTGTGACAACAGCTTCATATAGGGGAACTGCACAGCAAGCCCCTTTTACCTTCTTTTTTGACCTTCTTTTGCAAGAAACTGATGCTGTGACCAATTTTTAAAGTGGAAAACATCTATGGTCTCCAAAGGGCTGAGACAATAGATTATTGACATTTACCATCAGCTATATATCACTAAAGAAAGGGCAATCTAGAGGAGAAAGGAATCAATAGGTATATATGCATTGACATTTTAGAAACATTTTAATTTCTACAGCTGCATCTGCTGCAAGTTGTTCTCAAAGGAATCATACAATTTTTCCTCTTTTGTCCCTGGTATTCACGAATACAATGTAAATACCATCATTACTATGCCACATCACCATCAAAACTAGTAAGTAGAGAAGCATGTCTTGTCAGTTATGTTCCTCTCTGTACTAAATGCTTTTCGGCATTAAGACCTCCAGAGTTATTAGAGGAAGCAAGGACTATCAAAGCTGAAGAGATGAAGGGAGATAGTAGCCCTCCCTCACTGGGTTCTCAGAGAGGAAACGAGCCCAATTAGTTTGTGCATGATATATTGCGAAAAGCAAACCTACAGCCTTAAATCTGCATGGAAAATTAGGATTTAGCACTGGGATTTGCAGAGTAAATTGCTCACAATGATGCTCTTCCATTCCTCCATAAGAATAAAATCGTATCTCAGGCAGTCTAAAGGTATGTTAAAAAAATAGCTCCACAATAGCTGAATCAATATAATTGAGTAGTTCTGGAAAAGTATCATGCTAGCAGTAAGAACAAAACGGGAGCCAGCTGAATCTTCCATCCATCAAATATGTGGACCAGTACCTATACTTCTTGATGTAACTGAAGATTTTATAATGACATTATGGTGTTTGTAAAAATTAGAAAAACAGCAGGCGCTTTAGCTTTTAGTTACCTGAGAGCAAGGCAAACACCCCACCCACTCCCTCATTCACAACCTGAAACGTTCTTTAAATAACATGATGATTCTTTTGCAAGAGAAAATGTTCTTTACCACAGATTAATTTTGTCATAAATGAAAATCAGGGTGATTTTACAGTTGAACCAATATAGACAGAGAAAAAACATGTCTAAAAGGCCTCTAGCAATAGAACAAAGGACAATGGTTTTAAACTAAAAAAGCATAGATTCAAACTAGGTATAAGGAAGAAATTTTTTATAATGAAGGTGGTGAAATACTGGAACAGGTTTCCCGTGGATTTTGCAGATGCCCCATCCCGGGAAACATTCAAGGTCAGGCTACACAGGGCTCTGAGCAACCTGATCTAGTTGAAAATGTCCCTACTCATTGCAGGACGGTTGGACTAGATGACCTTTAATAGTCCCTTCCAACAAAAAACATTCTATGGTTCTATGAACACAGAGAAAAAAAATCAAGATGTATCTGATTTGATATAACAAACCAATTCTAAAGCTGCCTGGCAAACAAGACAGCTTTTTCCTTGAAATTAAATTATAAGTAATCTCTTTAAAGAAAAACTACTTTCTTAAACAAGTTAAATTCATGATCTGTCAATATCAGACAACACGGGCACAAAGTCCCAGTTTGTGTCACCCTCTTCCCTACCCAACACTATATATATAAAAACAGGTTCAACACTTGGTCTACAGACTGGAATGTGTGAATTACCTAGCAGACAATTCAAGGTGTGCAGTGAGCATGGTTACATAAGTGATTTTTCAAAGATCTCATAAAAACAGCAATATGAAAATCATTGTATAGTCATAGATGTCAGAAGTGAACATTTTTAATGGATTTTATATCCATTAGATCCATGACTGAACCTTTTACAATTCAATGCTGTTTTCCACGTAACTTTAGGGACAGGGACAGTGTTCCAAGAAAATAGATCAGGTTTGTTAGTGCGTTTTAACAGACTTACAGAATCCAGATGATGATTTAGAAAAATCTTTTTAAACCATAGGCAAACATATTCCCATGTATATTTTCCTAAATCACACAACTCTTGAAAACTGAGCAATGAAGTTCTCAATAAAGTTGGCTATTTCAGTGGGTTTAGGATGTACAGTCTTACCACTGTGATCCAACACGAAGTCATCCTGAGCATACCGGTATTTCTCAGGCCCACATGCAATGAAGACATCATCATCTCCAAAGAAGTCCTGCAGGCATGTCACCTTGACAACAAAATATACAAAGCAAAATAAACAAATGAAGTATTTTCAAATAATAAATCTTCAGTTAGTCAGCAACAATTAATAAGTTTGAGTTTTCCTTTTCACAGTGATACCATAATGTTCTTTTATAATGACAGAAACACTCCCGTTCTCAGGTACTGCTCTCCCAGTAGTGCAGGAAACCTCAGGGCCGAGAATGTAAAATGCCTGACCCTCACCTCTTCCATTTAACACCTGTATTTTGCCTATAACCAAACATGCATGGTGATGACTTTGACAAGATCAGCTATAAACACTGATCAAATATCAAAGCTTCTTATATTCTTAAATTAACTGGTCATGGCAAAATGTGTCAAGTTAAAATGATTGCATCTACAAATTTATTTTTTCATGCTCTGAAGCATTCGATTTCCATATTTTAATGTTCTGTTTAAAAAAAATAATTGCTCTTTTATTAAAAGGTATTCCCCATTAATAAATAAATAAGTAGAGAGATAGAGTCCCTTCCGTGCCTTTTGTAGCCCTGGTCTTACTTGTCTCAGTAATCACGTTACAAAATATTTCAAGAAGCATAGGGACATCAGAAAGAAAAATGTTTTACACATTCTTCACAAAAGGAAAGACCTTGAAAAATCCTCACTCCTCAAAAGTCAATGAAAGTCAGCTTGTGAAGAAACAAGTTTCTGCTTTAAAAACAATTAAAATCAAAAATAACATGATAAGAAATCCCACTGAACTCATTTAACTCCCTTGTAAGGAAACAAAGTTTGCAGGTAGGAAGCTATTTTTTAAATTGAAACAGATTAACATTTTACTGTATAATTGTTTCTCTTTTCTTTTAACGTTACACACCCAGATGCTATCTGTGAATAAAAACTATGTAGAAGCTAGGGAAGTTAGGGCCACTTGGTAAAAAAATGTAAGTAAAGAGGTAAAACAACAACAACAAAACTGCTTTTAGGGAAAATACCTATTTTCCTTTCCAGATACCCGTCAACACTATTTGCTTATTTTTCCCACTGTGATAACACTAAATATTGGCAGAACTACAGGACAGGGTCTCTACTGCCTGCAGTATTCTGAGAAACACTCGGAATATCAATGACCCTCAGCTCACCACATGAACACCCACCCACGGCATTCACCGGCAGTGCAGTTGTCATGGCAGCTAACCCAGGAACTGCAGCCTGTGCCCTCACAGCAACATCCTCACTCCTGTACCACACACAGCATCCAGCATCTGTGTCACTGTGTTACGCAGCCAAAAGACCCCAGCCATCACCAAAATCCCTGTATTGTTATCTCACCGTTGCAATGACAGTCTGTTCTCATTGATGAAAGACGCTTTCAGCTGTACTTGAAACTGCTGCTACTAATTCATTCAATTTGAAAGGTTGTACAAATTTAAGAGAAATTTTACTAACACGGGATTTATTCCTCTCTACTTAATAACTGTCTCTACTAAGAGGCTTCATTATCATTTCCACAGATTTCAGGAATCCAGCAACCAACCGAAAGCTGCCACTACATGAAAAGCTGTGAAAAGCTTTCCAAACACTTATCCCAGTTGCACTGCTGGACCTGAGAGAGATGTTCTGAGGGGCACAAGCCCAAATCAAAAGCCCCCAAAACTGGGTGCCATTTCCACAAGCTCTACCTACCCATCACTGCTCTACTCATGACCCCAATGTCCCTGCAGTGCTATTTCGAGCAGGTTATAGTTAACTGCTGTAGTTTAGGAGAGCTTAAAATTAAATGTTGTGTTGTGATTCAAAGCCCCTCCCCTTAGGCCATCCAGTCCAACATCTGAGCTGAGAGTAAGAGAGGAGAGTCAGACTCTCTGGGAAATACATAGGGATTGAACTGCATGCAGCATCATCCTTTTGTTGTCTGCATAGCGATTCTACAAAGGAAGGGTAAGATCTGCGCAAAAAGATGACAGCAGTAGCCTTAGAAACACACCTTAAAATCTTTTATAAATGGCTATTGGGGAAGGGGATAGAAAACTTTAAGGAAGGCATTAATTTCCATAGATGCTTTCCCACATGCCCATGTATATACAGTTTAGCCAGGCAAGAATAAATAGAAATAATCACAAGTACTATCAGATAAACCACTGGAGGTGGAGCAATGGCATCTCCATCTGCTCACACAGTGTGCCTGACCCGTGTGACTTCCACCTGTCAGTCACTCACAAGACAGATTTCAGCTTACTGTAAGTGATATTAAACTAGGCTTATAACTGGAAGCCAGATAAATGCAAGTATGAGAAAGATTTACATAGATGTGTGCTATATTCGCACACCAAATACTAGAAGCCTTCCTTCTCCTACAAATAGTCCCAACTGGCTACACATAAAATATACAACAAGAAAAAAAACACATTGAAAAAATATATTCAGCTAGGAATAAAGATCTTCTAGTATTTACCAATCCCAAATAACCACACAAGGTGAAGGAGGTACTTTTAAAACCAAGTTCATGAAAGTCTTCTGTTTTCCTAAAAGTACAATCTAATGGTTATTTTCCTTGGCCTTTATTATAATAAAGTCAAAGAAGCAGCTACCAAGGTTCAAACAGATGCTAAAATAAGCAGTCTTCATCTCCTACAGAACTAAAATGTATATAGATGCTGCAATTAATGATAACAGTTTTTTTTTTCTCATTTAGTGTGCAAAAAGCTATCAAGGGAAAGCTGAAATGAATAAATTGCATGGGATTTACAATGCTGTAAGTAGGTCCCCTGTGGTCTAACTTGCAAATCCACAATTCCATTACAAGAATATCTATATTTTTATCATATAGGAATTCTTTATAACTTTGAGCAGGATGTGGTTTAGAAATTTAAAAACAAGAACTCTTTTCTAGAGAGTTTCATTAGCAGTAGAACTTGTGCATACAAATAGCACATCAGTCATTCCAGTAAGTTAGGGATCAAAATTTGGTTGGTCAAACTAGTATATGAAAAGTGCTGCTTCTCTTTCCACTAAGCATCAAAAAAAAAAAAAAAAAAAAAAAAAAAAAAAAAAAAAAAAAGCTTTTCAAAGGAAGATGGTATTAACAAAGCTGCATATAAGTGTACCGTGGCAAAAATAGTCAAATACATAGTCATTTACTAAAGTAACAACTCTTGGCTAGTCCTGATTCTCTGAGCTTCTGAAGCTAAAAATGTGAAAAGCTTTAGAGACCTCGAGGAGGTTAAGCACCAAAGAGCTATCTGATTTTCAATAGTGTTGAGAGCTTTTTAAAAATTACAGTCATTAGGTCATTTTTGAGATGCAAATCTGGCCATTTCCTAGTTTATACCCAAAAAGCTCTGTACAAGTACTTCAAACACATGCTCTCCTTGCAGTATAGCCCAATCAGAATGTCTCTCTCTGGTCTATGGCTTTAATTACAACAGATAATGCTCTTTTAAAAGAAAAAGATAAACATTTGGTTGTCCATAGGAAAAAAAAAAGAAAAATAATTCTATTTTAAATCTGTTTTTTTATGGAAGGCACATACAGACCTGCACAAGGATGTTTTTTAGGGTTTATCACTATAACCAACACTATAGAGACTTATATCAAAGGAGTCTCATGCTTCCTTGAATTCTTTTTTTTCCTTTTTTTCCCCACTTAAAAAAGTGAAATGTATTTTGAAAAACTGCTTTAGGAAGACTTTAGGAAAACACTATCTTGTTAACTTTGGATGTTTCAATTAACATGTTTAAAATGTGTTAAACCCTATTTATTTCTAAATACAACACCTTTTCTTACAAAACATTACCTATGTTCTGCTGGTAACTCCACTGCCTTCTCTATATTTAGAGCAAAGAGTGACTTATTCGTGCTCCTCTGACAACTCAGACTTCTGTCAGGTGGTTTTGTTGCACTTCTTTTGTTTAAAATATGTCACTATACACAGCAGAGTAGTGCATATTTAGATAGGACTTGGCATCATGGAGGTTTTATGAACACTCAAAAAATTACTAAAGAATTAAATTCCTCTCAAATCTTTAGCACTAAAACCATAACCATATATCAACACCGTCCAGCCAGCAGCTCACTGGATAAACTGTATTTATTTCAACTCTACAAGTATGTTTCATTCTAAATGTAGAAGCAAGAGCTGTCAAGACAAATAGTTCGGCTTAATTTAGTATGGCTGATTCAATTTAAGTAAGCAGCAAAAGGACTGTACAGTCTGAGTGTGAAACACCACATCCCGTGTCTGGGGAAAGATGACAAATTCTCTGTATCAGCTGAAAACGGAACTAAAACATTAAAGATAGGCAAGATTGTTTGCATTTGTTTTAACAATGGAAGAAATATTTATATCTTCTGACTTCAAGAAAACAGGATATGGTGTAAATATTTCAAAAAGGAAACACACAACATACCAGACAAAAGAAAAACTAGGAAAACTGGCATGCACAGTAACAGCTGGATTTGTGTATGTGTTTTCAGCTCAGCGTAGTGACAGGCATTGAGGTCAAAATTCTTAAATAAATTCAGTGAGTTTTTTCCCATGAATTGCTAAAAACAGAATGTGAATAATTTGTTAAATGTCAGCATGACAAAACTAGATCCAACCTCCCTGCTACTGTCTTCATTGTGAGGGGTTTCTGCATTTCTGCTGGGAAATGCTCTTCCTCTTTGAAGGGGACAGATTAAAACTATACCCTTCTGACAGTTTTCCCTTTGCCCCTCACATCAGCCTTTCCTTCCGAGCAAGCAAAAGTCAAATATTTGTCTCTTTTACCAGTCAGGTCATATTTGTAATCATATTTTTTGTTTCCCCTTTTCAAATGAAGCTAGCTTTGCCACTTCCTCTTCATTGCCACAAGAACAGTCTTATTAAAATTTTTGCAGTGTTTTTGAAGCTGTCAGGCTTACAGTTCAAGGGATTGTGTGTGTGTCTTACAGTATAAAATGCGAGGAAAGCACTCCCGTTGACTATTTTCTATTTCAGTTCTATCACCAACAGAGGCAGACTTAACTTTCAAAAGGAAGAGTTTCCTCTGGGCAGCCTCAGGAATTCAAAAAGGAAGGTGAAAAGGGCATTCCCACCCATTCCCACTGAGTACCATGATTTTAACACAGATTTTCCTACCTTGGAACTTCCCCTTGGTCTCTGTACTTTCACAGAAAAACCTGACTAAGAGAAAGGGGGTGCACGTGTCCAACCAATATTCTTACCTATTTACTATGCCATCAATGTCCTTCGTGATGGAAAACAAGTCTGGCACAGAAGAAATTCAGTACTAGCTTAAGGCAGCTATTTGTCTGGTTATACTGAGTCACATTTCCTGACATGTCTTCAGTAAACAGCAAGAGAATAGCCAGATGGGTAGCTAGAATATCCTCAGAAGTAGAAATACAGAGAAAAGACAAATCAATGAGCCCCTGGCCTTTTAAAAAAAATAATACTGTAATTCCCAGTCTTCTTTTTTCAATTAACAACCCATTCATTTGGTAGAAGTGACAGCATGTCCAAAACAACTATGCTAAGTGATTTGGAAGCAGGGGAAAAAGACTGTTGAAGAGCCAGGCAAGGGTGGAAGCCAACACTGTACACAAGAACAGGAATAAAAAGCATTGCTATACTAGATATGTAGTAAACTGGAAAAACAGGTTGAGTGATAAGATTCCTGCTGGTACAGAGAAGCACTTGACGCTTCTAAAAACTTCTGTTCATCAACAGCTTGTGTTGTGTCACAGCTCTACTGTGACAGCTCTACTACAAAATCTCTAAACACCAAAAGAAGAGTATGCAAGCTACTACACTGATGCAACACTTGAAAGAACTCAAATGTTCCTAAGACTGAGCACATCTCCCTGAAATAGCTATGGGGTAGGCTGGGGAGTCCTAAAGCTTGAGGACATATAACCATGAGCTCAACAGACTGAAGACACCCTTCCTACTGGCTGTAGCTATGAGGACTTTGCAATGCATCATAGTAACTTTACCAACAGTCACCTTCCATAAGGTTAGACCAGACAAAAAA
>VZRU01013356.1:176299-199061 GCA_013398155.1 Pedionomus torquatus
AAAAAAATCTCCTTTGTTTTCTAAAATAATTTGAATCTGATCAAATACCTCTTAATTTCTGTGGCTCAAATGCAAACCTTGTCTGCAACTAAAACGTGAAATACAGTAACAGAGATCAGATCACGTAGAAAGAATGCAAAAGTATCGACTGTGTTACAAAATTTAAAAAATCCATTAGCTGATCTTCTATTATATGACTGTTCATCTTGACCAGCAAATTTATTTCAGATTTTTAAGATTTTCCTTTATATTAATAGCCTATATTTCTTGACTAAATGAACTTTTTAAAACTTGCGGGGCTTTTTTGTTTGCAAGTTACTCAGAGGCTCTAAGACCTTTCCAACAGTCTCAGTTCATCTGCTTGTGAAAACATGCTGATGGTACTTTTTCTCAACAAGTAGTTCACCTGTTTTTTTCTCTCACTCTACAAAACCCCTTTTTAAGCCATACAGTTTAGGCTTTAGGCTACCAAGCTTTAGGCTTGAGAGCAATTCTGCTGCAGTCAATGGAATTACTCACCTTCACAAAGATATCCATCTACAGCCATAGCTTGTGAAAGGTCTGCGGGCCTCCCAAGCTCTGCTGGACACTGCAATCAAGCTACATAATAAATCTGATTTCTAGGTCAGAACTTCCACATGGTATTATCTAATATACCATTTAAGGTTTGGCATCTGGCACCCTTTTGTCTTTTCCTTCATGTTTATTATATTCAAAAACAATGAGAGAAAACCTAGATTTTCTGGTTTTAAAGTTTGTAAATATTGAATTTATCTGCTTTGGATAAAGGGAGCTTGTTAACCTATTTAGGAAAAAAAAAAAAAAAAAAAAAAGAATATTGAAACAGACTACAATAAGAATAATTCTTCTATGCCAGCTTCCTAAATTACTATTTAATCAATGGCTGTGACACATTATTACAGTCATCATTAGAAAATAAACCTCCTTTCAGTGATACTCCGTGATGAGGAACAGCAGTGAATAAGAAGCAGACAAACCCTTTTGTCCCACAGGGAGTCTAAAGAGTATGAAAGCAGGCAGAAATGTTAAATCTTTGCCTGCTGCCTTGTAAACAGAAAAAGTTTGGCAGTACGCCTGGGAAACGCCTAATACAGTATGACAATGCAGAAAGACTGCATAAACAGACTGTTCAGGTCATCCCAGCTCTTACAGGCATAAGCTATTGGGAACAGATGACAGAATTGAGCACATATCACATTTTAGTTTTATTTCAATTTTAAACAGATTTCTGCATATATTTTTTAACATCTCAAAGTTTAATTCAGAAGATTAATATATGTGGAAATGGAAGATGGCATTTGGGTGCGATTCAAATAGATCTTTCTCACTGCAATGGAACTAACAGTAAGAAAAATAAGCTGCAGAAATATGCACAAGTTAAAGAGTTCTTACACATACCTATTTCTTAAAGCCTTCCGGTACCGTAAACCTTTCTGGCAAAGGGCAAAACTGACGTCTTTCTCCAAAACCACATTTCAAGTATTGCACTGATTATATGCAGCTATTTAGAAATCAGATAATTACAGCTTAAAATTACTAAAATTCAGGAAATTGAGTCATTTTGAATCACTCATCTGTAACATAAAACACCCCAGAACAATCCTTTCTGCAGTATTATCCACTACTTCAACAAGAGAAATCTCTTCAGTATATTAAACAGGGAAAATAAATTTTATGTTTCTCAATTTCAAGAGTAACACAAAGAAACAACAGGCTTAGTAGACATGGAATAACTGGAAGTTCGAAACATAATTAACAAATGCAGCTCATGGTATGATCGTAACCCAGTTTGTTTGAAAAGGGAAAAAAAAATATTGTCAGTTACAAGGATTAAATCTTTGCCCATATGTGCATTAATCACGTATGCAGCTGAAAAAAACAGCATAACAGATTCTTTTCTTAAGTGGCATAACTGGGAAGCCTAATACAGGACCAAAAATAGCACCTGGCTTCACATAGCTAACCTTCCATCTTACCACTGAGGAGCTAGTCTAAAAATAAAAGCTACTTGTATTATGAAAGAACTTTGAAAGAAGTGTACATATAAGGACAGATAGCCAGCTCATCAAATTCAGTAAAATCTTATGGGTTTAATGACACCCAGTTCCACAACTCAAATGCAGCTTAAATATGCTATACCTTCCCTCCCCGCCCCCCACCCAAAATAACCCCTTTGGCACTAGTACAGAAATCACTGCCCTTAGCTAATCACTCTACTTGAAAAATACGGTATTAACATACTATGGAGAACTTAAAAAAATGAAATAATATGGCCAAATATTCAATGTGCTTTCATTTCTCATACTGTTTAGATCAGAAGAGTTGCCCTGGCATGCAGTGATCATCTACTGCAATCCAAGGTTTCCATGGTTCATGGGCAGACACTGTTTCTTGGAGAGGTTACAGAAGCAGCAGTACTTTAAATGAGAGCTATTTTTCCATAGACAAGTAAGAAATTGAAACTCAACATTTGTGGTAAGTGCAGAAAGAATAAAAGAAAAGGCAGAACACTGGAAAAGTCCTTTGACAAAGGCTACTAATAAATTTTCATGAATCTTTAAGCTTTAAATGGAAATTTTAGTTTTATACTGGAACAGTTTGCCCAGAGAGGTTGTAGATGCCACATCCTGGGAAACATTCAAGTTCAGGTTACACGGGGCTCTGAGCAACCTGATCTAGTTGAAGATGTCCCTGCTCATTGCAGGAGGGTTAGACTAAATGACCATTACTGGTCCCTTCCAATCCAAACCATTCTATGCTTTTCCTATGGCTTGACTGTTTGTGTAAGTAAGTTGCTAAAGCCAGGTTTCTGTTCAAATTCTAATAAAACCAAAATCAAATTAGGTAACTCTAAGATTCAATATTAGTTGAAATGCGTGACTCACTGCAATTTAATGTTGTTATGCAGAGATACAAAATTCTACTGCTGTCTGAGTCTGTGTCAAGGTTTCAATCTTGTACTTATTCGAAGCTGTTTCTCACAGCACTGCAATAGAAAGGGGAAAAGTTTAGGTACCCTATAAATTCAGTCTTGCCCCCTTCATTTCTACCACTTCACATAACAGGAAGTCTTGCTTCAAATGCATTGAGCTCCTTACAGACCAAAAGAATGCTTTTCACATGTATTTTAAATGTTGGTCATTCAACATTTTTAACCCTTTAGTTACTTTGTTTAATCTGCATTCTATCCTTTCAGTACAACTGCACTTTCAACTAACTTTGCAGTTCTATTCTTATAATACTAGCTTACAGGGTTTGCAATGCTAACAGCTTGCCATACATTGAAAACAGCACTCAATCCTTTCAAAGGCATTTGATTATTGAATTATCTTCCTCACTTAATCGCAAACTGGAAATACAGAAACAAAATTGAGCTTATGGGTGCTCTCTATTCACCATTTCAAACAAGAATGTTTTACAGATGAAGTGACAGAAACTCACTGTAAAGATACCATAAAGGTATTTGGGTCTCAGCAAATTAGCTTCCATGCTTAGTCTGTTTTGCCTGTCATGAGCTACTGAGGTTTGTTGAATTTGTATGCAACATCTGGAATAGTTATGCAGGGCAAGGTTCATCAACTAAAATCAATGAAAATATATTTGATTAATCAAATGATTAGATGCTCAGAAATGCAAGAAAAAATACAGTAATGCAGGAAACAGAAACTATACTATATAACTGGCTTTCAGAGATCCAACTAATTTCCCTTAGCTCCCAACTTTGAACAACATTATTTCTAAGCCTGTTGCTACTGCTTCTGAATTGCTTTACTAAGCAGATAAACAGATGTAAAACACATTTGAAGGAGTAAAAACATCTCTGATTTCATGTTCAGACATCAAACAGATTACAAAGACAGAGGAAAAGTAACATTTTTAGGCACTGACTAAAAACCAGATGTATCAATACTATTATACCAGAAGTCCCACCAGAAAAAAAAGGTGTCTCTCCACCAGTTTCTCCTTAAAAAAAAAAAAAATTGCACACGTTTCTTCCTTCATGCCTGAAAACGTCAGCTCTTCCTTCAAACAAATATCCACAAGTTTCAGAAAAAAAGGTGAAATAGTCAAACTCCCCACACCCCCTAACCCCCACCCCAAGAAGCACAGAACAAAGCCAACCCTGCAACCCACAACTCTCCAGACCATATAACAGTATAGAAAAAAAGAGCTAAGCTCCATTTCTCAGTCACTTGACTTTTGTGGCATCTGCTGCAAAGCTTATGTGAAGTGTTTTAGATATCCCTTTTTAAAAATCACTGTATTGCACTTTTATTTCTACACTGCTGTTAGCAGCTTGGAACTCCACTTTGCTGAGTTAGGCAGAGGATTTATGAGACTCAGTACTTTTTTTTGGAGTTAAAGCCTGTCTCTGTCTGTTAGGGTCTTTTTTCGGTAAAGTGTGAGTAAATTGGAAGGTGAAAAAAGATGCATACAGGGCCACAATTCAGTTATAAACTACTAAATATTAAAAAACCCTAAAGCAGCACATCAGAAACACTGCTGAACATTGGAAGCGTCTGGTAACATTATCTTGTTTTGTGGACCTGTGTATCAATTATATGATTGGGGCTTTTGAAATGCATGAGAAAGATCACCCTGTTTTGAGTTATTAGTTCAGAATTCATTACCGGTATCCAGAAATAAATTTTCAGAGAGGTGGAACAATACATCATTGATAGTTACTAAAGACCATTTCCAAAACATTGAATTTTTAATGAAACTTTAAAAATATATCCCAGGCCTCCTTCTGTAAGATACTGAACTATGAAGTGGAAAGTGGAGCAAATACAATCTTCAAATTACAACATCAACCACAGTGAAGCTCAATACTTAAGGCCAGTCACTGGTCTGGAAAACACTAAATAGTTTTCCTACCCTCAGAAAACAATGCTGGCGCTTTTAAAGAATTTTTCACTTTCTTCCAGTTGCATTTGGCAATAACTGGATCCATACTTTTTTCCAAACACCCATCACTCACTGAAGAGTAAATAAAAAACATATTTACTCCTGTAATGAAAACCTCTTCTGACTTTAGATCATATTACATAAATGTGACTTCAGAATTACATAAACCTAATTTATATAGTGGAAGGCCCAATGCAAAATGTAGATTTCAATAAGGTTATGATTTTGCCTTACCAGACCTTCTCAGTGATTTGGCTTAGTCTATTTTCCCAAACTTTACTCAAGATAATTGTTGCTCAACTGCCAGTTTCCCAGGTTTGTGTTTTTCCCACAATGAAGTCAAAGTTCACTAAATACATTACTTTACCTCAGGGCTGTTTTTTCAAGTAACTCTTTTTCCTCTATGCAAAAAATAATTCGAAGCATTAATATGCTACACAAAAAGCCACTTAAATAAAATGAGAAATGTGAATTGGGATACATCTGTTAATTTCAAGTTGTTGCTGTTTTGGTTTTCTAAAATCACCAGATCATCAAGCATTTCACCATACTACTTCTTCACAATGCTCATCGCATTTGTTTTTGCATACAGAAAGCCAGTAAGTGCAGTAGTAGAATCCCTTCACATTCCTAGTCATATTGTATACAAAGCCAGCCAGTCTGGAAATCACTAATTACCTATTTGTGGTTAAAGAAAAAAAACCCACACCAACAACAAGCAAAACCCAGTCTGCTTCAAGATAAAACTGAGACCAGGCTATGGAACTGGAACCAGAGTTACATATGGAGATATCATCACTGATTTCTTATTAATCACATATCAGCAAGAACAGTTATGAGACACGTTTGTTTTCTGCTAGTGCCCCTGTGTAATACTGCTTCTGTGGTGGTTTTGTTTAGTTAGTTTTCTTTAACATTTGTATGTATCTATCATACCTGTGTTCAACTTTGATGAAAAAGGATTTTTAAAAAACATTACTTAAACTGCCATACAGATAAGAATGCAAACTCAGTTACAGTTTACAATAAAACTGGGAACAGATGAGTCTTCTCACCTGTAACACATACGCAGCTAGTGACATGGAGGACACCTCCAACAATCTAGAGGATGCTCCCCATGTTCCTGATCCTAAGCTAGTCTGGGGCAGCTAATAAGAGCAAATACAACCCCAACAAGTGAATTACTATGTTACTCTGCACAGAGTTGGAAGCTAATGTAGGCTACAGCACCTATTTGGCATCTTTCATGATGTTCCCAGCACGACTCCCAACACGTGGAATTAATCAAGGTCCAGGTCAGTCTGTCTGAATCTAAGTTGCAGCAGTGATGCCCTTGCTCAATGCTCCTTATTCCAATTTAAAAAGAATAGCCTGAAGATGTTCAGTCTGGCTGAAAAATGTACCTATTTTTGCAGCTAATGAAAATATCTATGCAAACAGTGTTGGAATCCTTGGTTAAAGGTTTTTTACATTACCTTTACCAGGATTAATTTGCAAAACATGAAAAAATTCAAATTCCCTGTTCTTCCCCTTCCTAAAAAACAAAGCACTGTCCTCACCATGACTGAGCATGCGTAAGGTTGTGGCATAAAGAGCCAAAAAGCATATTTACAATAGGTTTCACATTTATTCTCTAATAAAATAAAAATTATGTTGAGGTTGGAGATGATAGTATCTGCATTTGCATAGAAGTTCTAAACTTGGCTGCTAATATGGACTCCATCTCATGCAGACAAATTCAGGGTAGGGTAGCTTTTATCTAACCACATTTAATACTAACAGCAGCTCCAGTATAAAATTTTGCAAAAGGCAGTCTAGCATCCTGGTTACCAATACCAGCAGCTGAGGCCTGGGCTGCTGCCAGTTCATTGCTGCTTGTAGCAGAGCCAACTTAAAGCCACACTGCAATTGCACCTATTCACTGTCAAGTGATCCTTCTGCAACTGAAATGTATTAATTAAATTCACCCCTACTCCATGCAGAAGGGAGGTTTGTCAGCTTCACAGCCTGCATCTGGGTATGCAACTACACAGAAATGCACATTGTTCACTAGAGTCTGCTTACAGCCCAACAGAATAAAAGAAGTGCAGTCTCCTAATACCACAAACATACCTTGCAACCAGCTGCAGCACCAGAGAGTGGCATTTAGTAGCACATCAGAAGCACAAACTACATCTGCTCAGGATTGCATAGTTTTTACAGCAAACACTGCAGCAAGTTGTCATTGTCACACACTTCTGACTACACATACCAGAATATGCCACCAATCCCATTCCTCTAATTTTCTGCAGCCAGGTCAAGATTTGTTCCATCTCCAAAAAGCAGACAGTGTCTGGAGACACAGCCTAATTTAAGAGGTACGTAGTGCAATCCATCTTTTTTCTTTCTGCTGACTTCTATTACGTGTATGGCTTAATACGCTTAGTTGTCTCGTCCTGAACAAGCACGTTAAAAAAAAAAAAATTCTCATTTGACTAATATTTTGTAGGTACCTCATGTCAGAAACAGAAACATATGATTTTGTGTCAATCTCTTCCTCCTTAGACCACAAGGATCTTATACTCTCCAATAGCAGAAAATGGTTACTCAGACATGATTTCTGACGTTCTCTTCAAATGACGAAATATCACCAGTCTTCAGATAACATAGAGCACAAAAGGGTAAAGCAGGCACTCAAAAATGTGTCAGGATATCATCACTGAATCTCGTGTATCAGTTATACTAACAGATTCACTTTACACCTCTTGCTCTTACAGTTCCTCCCATTGAGAGATTTTCTGTCCATTGTGTCCTGATTAGAATCTCAACCGCTCCAGTGCTTGTTTGCAGCAGTATTAGCCTTAATCCATTTAGTCACTATTGCTAAAGCAGGACTATAGTTCTGGCAAATACTTCTTCGTTATGAAGTTATTGGTGTCCTTACTTCTACTCTCAAGGTCTAAGGCTTTTGCAGATATTCTCTAGTGCTTAAAGAGCTTCCTAAGCAGCTTCTGGGAACATATGTTGTTTTTACTAGCTCTGGGTAGAGTTTCACTGTGTGTGCCAAGCAGACCTCTGTGAGGCCCTGTCAGTGATCAACTGATTTAGTGTTCAAAATTAGAACCCTAGCCCTGACATTTTGGCAGATTCACTGCAAGAGTCTTCTTATCTGCATTCAGCATATCAAATCACAGCTACTTGATTTAACTTACCTTGACATTTTCTCTACTGGTACATTAAAATGGACTGGCACTACAGCGCACTCTGTACAGTGCATTAAAGTGGGCCAACACATCGCCTTCCCAAACAAGAAGGTCTCTTAGAAGCTGCCTTAACAAAGCGCTTAGAGATATGTCTCATATCAATAAAAAACATCCATTAGAAATCAACAATAGTATTTTTTAATTCAGTTACAAAAGGAAAGTCTGAGGGATAATTGGCAACATGACTCATTTATTCCCAAAATAAGGGCACAAACCTAAAAGTTTTCTAGAAAGTATATACTGCATATACTGGTGGAATTTTTTTTTTTCCTTTTTCTGAGCCTCCCTAGAAATACTTCTAGTGGAGATGCAGGTCCTCAAGAAGGGAATTTAAAATTATCAGCTATTACTTTTCTGTTCCTAATTACTTTTTAGAAACCATCTGTTTTTTAGTAACACCACGTTGAAACTGCTGCTTAGACTACTGTATGGAAAAGTTAACAGCAGCTTCAGGAATCCATGGTTCACAGTGCATCTGCTAAGTATTTGTTAGATATTTCCCTGACAGGCTTTTGCCTTGGTGGAAAGGGGGACCATAGCAGTATATTTTCTTATAAAATTCTTTTATTCCTAGTCTAAAAACATCCTTTGAAATTGTTATACAAATATTTACATTCAATACCTGACAGTTACATAATTGTGCCTTTAAAGGAGTGAGAACTATTAATAGATGTGGAGGAACTCAAGACATCCTGAAGTCTGTTTACAGGCAAAGATTGAGTGCAGCTTTCTTCAGCACTGTATTGAAGTCTAAAACTGATTTTTATTATTTCTTTATTGCATTTAAGACCCAGATCAAACAAAACATGACACCTCAGAGCTCACAGGTATGCAATGGTCAGATTCTATGGACTTGTGCTGATTTTTCTCAACTCCATATCTATCAGTATGTATATTCCTGAAAGTCTATCTGGAAGATGCTCTGAAAGATACAGTATGAAATGCCTGCAGTACAAAACCCAATTTCAGTGAAAGTTTGTCGTTCTCCTGGGAAGATTCTTTTCTCTGATTTGGTTATCTTGTTTGTAATATTTAGGATAACTCCAAAAGGATTAGGCTTAAAAAAACCCACTTCAACTCACAGCAAGAGTGCAATCTCCCCCTACACAATGTTTCTCTTAATAGACTTTATGTTTAATTAAGTACTGCCAACTCAAATTTAAGTTTACACACAGACCCCAGAAATGTTCAAATATTGTCCTGTGCATCAGAGAGTTGCTACTATGAGAAACATATGCAGGAAAGTAAAAAGCAGTGAGACTCAGCAAGAATGAAAAAACAGCAAAAGAATATAACACTTAGGAAAATAACACTATTTAAAACAAGTACATGTTTCGCCTCCTGCCAAGCTTATATTAGAGATGGAAAAGAAACAGTTTAAAATATTTTTATCAGGAGATGAGGTCTTTTTTTGGCTTTTTAGCAAGTACAGAAGTCAGAAAAGTAAATCATATTAATTTTTGATACCTCATAGGCTGTATGCAAATGTATCTATCCTCAATCCTTAACTGTGTCCTCTTGGCCATGTGCTTTAGAAAGTATTCCATTCATTTGACAACTTAAAGAATCACAGCAAACACTGATTTTTTTTTCTGTCAAAACTTACAAATCTCACATACATTTTTGCTTTTAAAATAAAAGCTTTTACTTCAGTTGAGTAGACTGAAGTAAAAGCCATGCTTATTATTTGTCATTGTAAAAACCTTACTCTTTATATCAAAGGCAAACGAATGCAGAGATCCTCCATGTGGATTTATTGTCTGCCAGTGCGAAGTGGCAGATGCTGCATCAGCTTTTTCTAAAGCTGTCAGCTGACATTCTTTTAGAGAAACACTGCAAAATTGCATTTCATTTAGTTTATGGCACCTCCAATCGCCACTTCACAAATCCTGAGAAATACAATTTCTCATTCTTTACTAACATTAAACTTGTGAAATTAGCCAAAGTAAAATTTTTAACACACTGAATTTAGTTTTTATTTAAAAAATAAGATTAATTCGACAGAATTCCTGTCCTGTGTAGTGAGATTATATGGTCCTAATTTGAGTGTTTGGAAACTTCGGTATTTCATCAACTAAAAACCAAGAAATCATTTGCATCAATTTCCAAGATTACTTCCTCTTTCAATGTAGTCTTCTAAGTAACTTTTACTACATTCATAGCCCAAAATTCATCATGGTTTTCTGAGAGATTTGCTGTTTAAAGATAACATTATTACTCAATAGTTTGTTATAACAACAAAAATCAAAACTCAAATCCATTCCACAATGGAGAAAAATGCAAAAGAGAGAGGAAAACACAAATAAAAATTCTCAGTTAAGTAATTTTGCTATTATTTATAAAAAGCCAATACTGTCACTCTGAATAAGGTCAGGATGCTCTATTATAATATGAGGAGTCAATGGTTACATTAATGGAATTTAAGCATTACTGAAATGTTACACCTCTTTCAGTAGAAACTGTGTATTGTCACCAGAAACCAAAGTACACTCCTTAATTAAACCATTTACAGCAAATATTAACAACAACAACAACAAGTTCGATCCTAGTAAGTTAGAAAGATGGCAAAGAATTTTTCTGTCATCCAGAAAAATGTACCTCAATCCATATTGAGCATTTGTGTCCAAACACTTGAGAAGAGCCAGATCAAGTATGTATCTCATTTTCCTCAGTTTACCAGCTGATATTTTAAAGTTACAACATATCAATTGTAAAAGAAGAGTAATCAGCAAATGGTTTCTACTTGACCAGAAACATTCTCCATAGGATAGTATCATGGACAATTCTGTTTCTTAAGGGAGGCTTTTGATAAACAAACAATGTCCTCCAATCCCAAACATCAAGCGAAGACCCTGGTGCCATGGCTAACGCAGCAAAAGCTGCTTTTATTAATTTTTGAAGGATCCTTATTTAACTGCAGTGGATAAAGTGAAGTTTTCAATTTCAGATAAGCATTTAGGCACTACTAGGTTTGCGTCTACCTCCCCATAGATGAAGAAAGAAGGTCCAGGACGTGACACAAGGATCTTCCCCACTATATGAGCATGGAGTAGAAAACCTTGGGCCCTGGCTATTAATATGTTTAGAGTCTCTCTTCATTCTGGAAGCCTGCTTGGTTCCGAGTTGATAAAAATCTACAGAGAGTTTTTTGTGACTAATATGCGAGCAGTGGAATAGTTTTGCATACCTTGTCTAAGTAATGCTTATACAAGGAATGCATTATACTAAGGAGGATTAAGGAGAACCAGAGCAAAGAAGAAAGTGTAGCTGGATAGCACTGTGCTCTGGCTGTTCTGGGCCAAATCCAGCCTCACCTTGAATATCTCCAGGGAAGGGGCCTCAACCACCTCCCTGGGCAACCTGTTCCAGTGTTCCACCACCCTCATAGTGAAGAATTTGTTTCTAATATCCAATCTAAATCTGCCCTTCTCCAACTTAAAGCCACCGTCCCTTGTCTTAATATATGTGTAGCATCCATCATAATTTGTTACATAGGTCTTAAAATGAAACACTTTAAAAAAAAAAAAAACTTAATAGTGTTTGTCCATCTAATCTGCACTTCTTTACATGCAGTTTATGACAAGAAAATTGTTACATAGTTACACAGTACTATAACCAGTGAACTCCTAATATCAGCATTTATTTTATATCTCTCATATTTTAAAATATATATATATTGAAGATGGAGTTACTGTGAAAGTAAATAGTTCTGAAATACAAGTCCAAGGAATAGAAATTTTTACCCCACACTGACTATTTACTTTGGCAATTCCTGCCAAGTGTTTGTAATTCATAAATGGTAGCATCAAACACCTTAATTCACCCATTACTATAATGCTGTTCTAAATTTTGCATATTTAGTGACATATATATATGGCAGGGAAAAGAAGTTGTTAAAATTTAAGTATCATAAATACATTTTTAAAGTAAAATATTTGATAAGTAGATTAAAAAAAAGTTATGTGCGAAGATGAAGTGTGCTGAAAGAAATCCAAATGTACTCATGTATCAAAACCAAAGAAATCTGTATAATAATTACTAGTTCAAAGAATATCTGAAGCCGTCTCAGATCCTAAAAGCTCTTCAACAAATACCTCTGCATCTTGGACTGTACCTTCTGCAGGTTTCTCAATAACGTGTGGCAGAAAGCAATTATGAGGTTCTCACACATCCAGTTAGGTACATCAGTCCAAAAGCAAGAACAACTCCCTTTCAGTAAAGCAGGATTAGTGCTTGAACTAGAAGTGTATTCTTAGTATTTAAGACATTAGTCCTCAAAGACTGCAGGTAATAACTAATCCATTGTCTATATCAACAGCCACTCTGATGCTAAAACTTCAGGCAACTTTATAGTCTGTGTATGGAAACAAAGGAGACAAAATACAGAGCTTTGTGAACCAGATGTCATCATTTGTTCATCTTCTTCCTCAGACTTCACAAGCTTAGAGTATTAGTTTTAGTTTAAGTAAAAATATATAAAATATTATACAATTTACAAGTATGTATTAACATAAACATTACAAATATGCCCTAACACATAAGTTTTTACTCAATCTTCTATAGCAGAGCTTGCATGGGTATCTACAGATTTCCCAGCTTAACTGGGAAAGAATATTTTTCCCTTTGAGGCCAAAAATCAGCCACAATTAGAACTTATGAGAACACTCATGTGTCCCACAAATCTCCACTGTGCCATGTTTCCTCTTACGCTCATATAAAGCTAACTGTGGTATATGGATTTTGGTTGCAGAGACAGTTTTCTGAGTCAGATACCAAGAACACCAGTGTGTTCTCTTAGCTCAGAAAGTCAAAACACTGTCCAATTTCTAGATTTATTTTGGAATAGCCCAACTAAAATTACTTGGCAGTGTAAGGGTTGAAGATATCAAGGAACTTTTAAAATTTCTCTCACTCTCTTCATAATACACAAACATCAGAGTCCCAACGTTTCATGGATTAGCAGTCTTTAGATTGCTGCGGGTCCTGGGGACAGACGTGCAACTAGCAGTATATAGGAGAAGGATACATGGGACATCCTTGTGAACTATACTGGACATAGAAGATTGCCAAATATAACATAGATGACTGGATATTCTCAGCCATGCTGTCCCTTCCATTCCTATATCTCAGCAGGCTGTTTACTTCTGCTACTTCTAAAGTGACTGTATGAAGAACTCTCATTAATGGTTACCTTTAAACGTACCTCAGCTGGTACTGGATTACTATTTCCTGTTGTAACTTGATTGCAGGAAGGAAGAATTTGGATCTGAAAACTGCCCCAGGTTCTAGGAAAACCCAGTAACCTAATATTCAGAATACTTTTGTTTATAGCACAGTATATCCTAGAAGCATAATTATATAGATTAGAAATATACAGAAAAAGAATATTAGAAATATATTTGAACAACTATTCCAGAAAACTCATGCAGCCATGACATCTCAGTGCCAATACGAGTACTTCAGCTGCTCAACCAAATGCCTTCAAAGTCACACTTCTTTTCTGCAGGGAAAGGAGAAACAAAAATCTGAAACTTGGTAATAAAGCAAATATATCAGAAGGAAAAATACTAATTTTACAGTTTACAATTTTACAAAATACTAATTTTACCTAATGTCTGACACGTGAGAAGGAGGGCCTAAGAGAAGGGAAAGAATGGGAAAATTCAACAGCCTCTCTACTACCCTCAGAGAAGTCTGTTAAGAAAACTATCACCAATTGTACACTTAATAATATAATATATACATACATACATATATATATACACACACAAGTATTATAAAATATGATTCTCTTGTGAAGAGAAATACTAATTCCTACCTCAAAGAACATTATATACTTGACTGGGTGGGAATACATTTACCCACCTGACAGCAACTAAATAGAATGTCAAACAGTCTGCAGTCTGGCCAGACACTGACCACCTCCAGGTTTGTAGGTTATACAGATCAAAGCGAGCTGGTGCCAGGTGTCTGTCTGTACAACCACGTAGGCTTATTCTAAGTGTCTATGTTATTAGGTCCCTTGCAAAATATAGGGGGAATAAGGTAAGTATTCTTGAAGTAGGATCCAATTCCACATATATCTATGCTTAAATCTCTTCTTCAATTTTATTCAGATTTAAATGAACCAGAACCTTGATTTCTTTAAAAGAGAAACTGCAAGTTTTCCACATGCAAATGGCAAAATGGCACCTTCAGAAAACCATCTTTACTTTTCATAACTACTAGCCTATTTTGCTCTGATTTTATCCAGACTGCAACTCCCTAACCAAATACTAGTTGAGTTGGAGATTAGAGGTAAGAAGGGCAAAACCAAGAAATGCCAAACCTATTAGCCCAAAATTCTAACCTGCCATTTAGTTTACAAGTTATATTCTAGTCTTTTTGCTCTCTTCTGAAACATTTTAGTCTCTTCAAAAAGGCTTCCAAAATTGCAGAGATACCTTGTGTCATGTATGAATAAAAATAGGAACAAAATAAATATTTAAGAACACGGCACAGATTATGTATTTGCACAACAGAAGAAAATGATTGCTGATTTTGTAAACAAGAAAAGTGCTACAAAAACACTGAATTTCATTGCCTACAGTGAAAATACTGAGTATCACTCCTTCCTATGCAAAGCTTACTAACTTCAAGCCACAAACAGGGTCACTGTTCCATTTAAGTGCTGGGAAGCTCTTTGCTTTTAAAAGTTGGCTTGTGTTGCTATTACTTTAACATTACTTCCCCTTCAGAGTCTTCAGCCTACTGTGTTTAAAGGTTGATTGCAAATTAATCAGCTCAGAATATTTTAAACATTAAAGATGAATATACCCTTTCCTCTCTCTGACAAACTGGCTCATGTTTCCTGCCATTAATTTATTATGGAAGAGAATGCTATTTTTCTTAATAACTGATGCAAATCTAGAAGAAAAGTTCATATTTTAAGATTTCAGTACTTTTGCTTCTATAGATTTAAGAGATGCTGAGAATCTGATTACATGCAACCAAGAAACAGCTACTGTAACAGATTCATCAACCTGACAATGCGAAAGACAAATCTTAACACTAGAAAGACTGTTTATAGACTGTGTTATGAACAGGAATGGAAAAAATTCAACCTTGAAACCCTTTCTTATGCAGTTGGCAAACAGCTTTGCACTCTAACAGGCTTCTTAAAGATAAGTTTGTATGTTTAAATGTATATGAATTGTTTACTGAAGTAACATAGGGTAATTTAACTACATGAAAAAAAATAGTCAAAGATCTCTAAGTAATGACACAAATCCTAATCTGGCATATGACAGCTGCAGAATTAATTCAAAAGATTTTTACCAGACTAATTATCTGTTAATGGCCAGGCCCAGCAGGACACAACAAATTCCCAAGGTTTAGTTTCCAAGTCATGTGATTCAATCTTTAGCATGGCAGATGGCAGACAATGACTGCATACCACTCCTTTATTCCATGAGCTATACACACCATTTCTGTAACCCAGCACGAAAATTACTGTAATCGTACATCAACCAAGATACAACATTACTACTAGACACCACTATTTTCCTAGTGATTGATTCCCACACTATGCAGCATGTCATTTTTTATTAAGTGCTGTCAGGTCTTGGTGTGTGCAGACAAAAATTGAAAACCCAGTAGGATTTATCCTCTCTATAGATCCACAAAGACTCCAGCAAGTTGAATGTCACTTTTTACAGAACACACATGCTTGCAGTTACCTTAAAATATCGACAGATTTGTTCAGTTGCCATGCTGAATCTTCAAAGTGCTGATTTGGAATCATGGTCTGTTTTTCCCATTCCTTATGAAAAACACTTTATTATTTTAATAACCCACTTCACCAATCTGTTATTTTGATGACAGTGAATATTACTAATTACATATCTAAATCTTACCTTGCTGAAAAACATTTAATTCACTCCCAGTGGACTCCAGCCATTACATTATCAGTAACATTACACCATGTCCCCAAAACTAGAATTACATACCTTCTCTACTTTATTTGTACTATGTTTTGGATTATTGATCTCCAGAAAGTAGTAACAATAGTATACAGGGTTCTCTGTCCCTACCCTACTCTGTCAAGAAATTCTAAAGACCTTTGTTTCACACAGCCAAGTTTTTCAGTGCTAGACTGAGGCCATTCCACGTGGTCTGACCTTTATCTTTTGCATATGCAACAAAGCTAAAGAGCTTCCTCAGCATTATTGTTCACTGCCAGTCTAAGGCGCTCTTCTGAGACGGCTCAGTAGATGATCGAGGTTCTGTTGATTTTTTAATACTTTTTCTGTAGCACCTGAAGCCTCATAATTGTTACTTTTAAACAAAATCTTTGTCATTTTGCATTTTCTTTTTTCCTCAAAATGGTAACTAGACTGGTAATATGATCCTGTGACAACTGTGATAAAAAATGTACATACTTTCTAGGGCAAATCCTAACCCATGCGTTATCTGCCTGTGGCCTTTGAACCACTCCATGTAAAGAAATTTCTTTAGAAAATGTTCCATGACAAGATTTGTAGCGGAAAAAAGATCTCTGTATTTTCATATTTAGGGTATTTTTCGGACCCTTGCATCTATGCTGGCACAGGTAATTTCAGGTTAGTTTCACATAACACTACCTTCCATAAATAACTACAGATGAGAACAGAACAGAGGCCAGAATTATCTCCTCTGCCTGAGTACACTATTTTCTCCTTTCTACCAGCAATAAATAACCATGGCTTCTAGTTCTGAGCACACTGATTGAAAATCTGAACAAAAATAACACCTAGCGGTGCCCGTAGATGAATTAATTTCCTATTATGCAGATTTCCTCAAGATTAGGGTCGCTTTAATTATCTTCTTTTACTTAGATTTGCAAGATAGGTATCCCCACATTGACTAAACAGACATCTTCCCACAGTTGTTCTCTGAAACAATTCAAGCCTCTACTGTAAGCCCAACTCCCTCTAAATCATTTTTCATATCAAATATTACAAGAGGTTCGCTAGCACTGGGATAGAACTTACTCTAACTGTAAACCCTGCTGTATGAATTCTCCACTGGGATACAGGTGTGTGTATACACGCACATTTTAATGTTAACTGGCATTCAGATTTTTTCTATCTTATAAAAGCTCTTCTGAAGTTACAGATAGTGTTTAGTTATGGAAAACACTCAAAAAACAAATAAAAAAGGCTTCAGAAACCTCAGAGATTGTTAAGACCCCATTTATCTACTCTAACAAAAATCACTTCTTCATTGATCTTAATTTTACAGTGACTATTTACCATTGAGTTCTACTGGATCTGATTAACTTAAAGCCTTTTTTTTTTTTTTTTGTGCTGATAGGTTTTTATGTCCCATCCCCCTAAGAATTTTACAATCGTTCTCTAGTCCAAGCAATTCCATTTACTTCAATCTTTCTTCACAGAATGTGTTTTCTTAATTCCTTTTACTCTTCTTTGGCTTTTCTGGATTTTCCATAACAAATCTGTCTCTTGCTGCTACCATTGCACCAAGTGAGACAGAGAAGAATGGCCACCCGAGTCATACATCTGAAATAAGATGATTGACCATACCTTCTCTATTGCTGTTGGTTTTCCTCTCCTATGCACAACCACTGGCATCATCAATTCATCTTCAGCTGTGATCCTTTACAACTTCAACCAGAACTACTTGTTATTTCCTGTCTGCATTGTTAATAACCAGCAAGTCTAAGATTACTCAACCTGCCTCGTTCTACTCTATTTCTGCGGTTTGTTCAAATTACTCTAATTTTCTGTTTCCTGCAGCTCATCTCTTTGGTGTCTCCTTTTACTTATTAAGCAAATCTTCCAGGTTATTTACAGTGACTACTACAGACACACAATTACTGACCCCTACTCAATATAAAATTCCAGTTTGGCAATGCATGCAGACCATGATTCCCTAGCTGATATGAAAAGACAGTGTCAAAAAGCTTACTTCAGATACAAGAAAGCAGGCAGTATTGTTTTCTTCCCCTTGTGTTCTTTCCTCAGTCAAGTGATCATTTCATAATTCTTTGTTGTTAAAGAATCACCACCAAAAAAAAAAAAAGTCCATTTCCCCCTAAACCAGCACATCATACACTCTGTTGAAGCATTTTGCATCCTGAGCACAACCCAAAACAGAAGGCTCCCCAGACAGACAGGTGCTATGTCAGCCTATAACACATAAATGTGACTGTACCAAATGTAACTTTCCAGATAGTAAAGGTGTTTGACTGTTTCATACATACTCATAAAAGGGGTAAAAGATCTAGCCAACCATCTGCAAGGGATTCACAATATTGCTTCCTCATTTTTTTTACCCATAAATCTCAGAGTGAATTTTACTTAGCTCAACCTTAGCTCATCTCTTCCAATGAGAATCAGCTGTAGGACAATTAGACTCTTCCAGGACTGCTCTACACTCTTTTTCAGGGTTTTCCTATGCATTGGAAAGTAATCTTTACCTCTTCCAGATTAGTTGTATATCATGTCCACCCAGTCAATGAGAAAAATGTTTTTGACAACATCTAGTACACACTTTTCTTTCCTCCTCTGTACTGTGAGTATCTTTTCTGATTTGATTTCCGAGTTTCTCACAGGAAGCTTCCCCTGTATTCCCATACATTACATTCTTTTAAACAATTAGTGCAGGTAATTTATCACTAAGGTGCTACCCTACACTTCACAATGACTGAAACTTGAAATTTGTTTAGCAAGATAGAAACCCTCCATTCTCTTCCAAGATGATGAAGGGTTAACTTCCCAACAGTCTGACTGTCCTTGCTTCACAGTAGGAGAGTGACAGATTCCAGCAAAGAACAGAAAGAAAACATGCAGCCAAGTAAGGAAAACACTTTGGTCAAGCATATATACTGGGCAAACCTCAATGCCAAAAACAGAAAGACTGGAACAGCGAGCCTGAACTGCCGAGTTTAGCCTAGTTACTTCTACAGGAATAGCTTTCCTCACATAGAAACCATCACAAAAGTCTTGGTAGGTTAAAAAAGTCAGTTGCTCAACAGCTTAAAAGTCAGCATTGCAACAATGTAGTTAAAAAAATAAATAAATCTGTACTTGAGGCTGCCAAACACTAGTATTCTAAGTTAAAGCATCCATATTGAAACTGAAGATAAAAAGGAAATCTAAATGCTATAAAATCTTACAATTAAAAGCCAGATAATTATCTGCCTTCATACACAATAATCAAGGAAAATATCCGACATGGATGTTATTTTCTGTGTTATTATTGTCATTGAGATGTTCCTACAGTCAAGATTGATGAAGGTAGAAGAGTAAATAAAAACCTGTTTTGAGGACACTGCTGTACTGCTCAAAAGTAAAAAGATCTCTCCATAGGTCACTGGTTTCATGATCATTTCTTATTACACATGTTAAATAGTTCTACTGGAAAAATAAGATTGACCAGTAACTTAACAGAAGGACATAATCCCTAATAACAAGATACAAATTTTATACATGCATTTTTTTAAACATCTGAATTTCAGCATCAATTCTGCATTAAACAGAAAATACAAACTAAACTTATTCACCCACAAAAAAATGCAAAAAAAATGATTATTTTCTCAGAGATATACGAAGGAGCTGGAAAAAGAAACAAACAAAACCTTGAGAAACACAAGTGCTACGTTTATAGGAACATAGCCATTTACCTATTTTATTTTTTTTTTAATGGTTGCCTTTCAAGCTGTGCCAGCACTATAATGAACATAAAAGAACTGCCTTCCTAGCAGATTCAGAAGAATAAGCAATTACTACATTAGAGAAAATAGGCTCAGAAATTTCCACCAATTGGTAATTGGCAGCAAAGCAACTCATTATTTGCCAAACCCCACAAAGCCCTTGGGCACCAACCTCTACATATACCAGCAATAAATAAAGGAAAGAAAAAAATCCCTATTGCCTAAAACTGGGGTCAGCCCTTCACTTTGGAGAAAAAGAAACAACGAAAAGAACCGAAGAAGTCTCCTCCTACATAAGCAGAAGGAAGCTTTTATTATAAGGGTGTTTAAAGCCATAGGTTTTCCGTCTGGGGCACTATATCCAATGACCATTTAAATCAAGATTACAGTATGGACCAAAGGCTCCTTCCCAAGGTCTATGGAAAAGTCTTCCTTCTAAATGGAAGGAACATATCCATATTTATGCACTACTGCTGCTGAAACAGTTTACACAGACAGGCAGTTATAATAAGCAGCTATTCGCAGACTGCAGTAAGAACCAAGGATTCCCCAGTCCTGCTTGAAAATGCCTACATCTACACTCGCAATTCAAGTTTGGTTATTGCCTTTACCATCAAGGACAGGAGGAGGTACTGCAGCAATTAGAAATATTACACTTATTTTGGAGCATTACCAATGACTGATCACCCTCACTACAAACTAGAAGACAGTCATAATCCACCACGAGCGTGTGACTCTCTACTTTCCCCAGTGCACCCTCCCGCCCCCCCCCAACCTGATCTTTATCTCCCATAACCCTGCCCAAGCAATAATCATCCACAGTGGTCATAATGGGTGCATCTGGTCATGATGCCTACATCAGGGTCCAAAGCAGGTTCAGGAGAGGCAGATAATGGCACAATAGACAAAGGCTAATTTATGGCAATGCACTCACCTAACCACAGTACTGACACTGTGGCTGAAATGCAAATATGGCTACAAATCTATCATCCAATAAATAGTGAACAGTCCAAGAGCCCTTTGAGCTCTCCTGCATGCCAACAGGCTGCATACCTGGTTTTCCCCTTGAGTAGGGACTGACTATATCGTAGACTGACTGTGCACATGCAATCCTTTAGACATAATCCATCAGCCACACCTGGGACTAGGACTAGATGCAGCCACACCTAGACTCCTCTGAGGAGCTAAGAAGACAAGGGGTCCTCTCTGAACCTCATGACTCAATGCAAAGGTCTCTCTGACCCCTGTTCTCTATGCAGTAAATAACCAAGTGCACCTTGCCATCAAATTTTCTTAAACCACTGTCACATTTACTGTTAGATTTTGTTACATCATTGTTTTATATCAATAAATATACTGCTGCTTCACTCTTGTGAGTGAAGTGCATCACTCCATTTGCAACAGGGTGACAGTAATGTGCAAGTAACATATGTGAGATTTCATGTTAATTAATTTTATCGATCCCTGATGTACTACTGTATCTTGCACATCAATGCAGTTCAGTAAATTTCTACTATATTAACAATGAAATAGAAGAGGTGAATCTGAACTGAGAACTCTATTTTTTGCAGTTTCCTTTCCTGACTCTTTCTATTCATTTGCTTGAGAACATTAAAATCATCTTATTTTGAGAAAGTAACATAAGACTTCATGGACAGAAGAGACTAATTACTGCATAATAAATAACCTCAAAGCTATTTTATTATGAATTAAATTAAACATGACTAAATCACATTTTGGGTGTTCCTAGAAAAGATTCCCTCTTAACAAATCTTGTTAACAAATCTTGTTAACACGAATTGTTTAAAATCAAACCTATTAGAAGAACTGAAGAGCACATTACAGTGCTGCCAAATACTGAAAACCGAGACTCTCAGTGATGCATTTGCCTCACTATATTTAACACCAAAGAACAGAATAAGTTAAAGTACTTAATTAAAAGAAGTGTATCCACAGCACGGAGAACATAACCAGAGACAGACCTCATACTGAGACAACACAAGAAAGCGCACTTCTACAATAGATTTGCTAACAACTTTCAACACAAAAAAGGTGAGTTTTACGTAGCCTACAGGATTGCAACCATTGTAAAAAACTTGACAATAAAAATTCCCACATCTATTCAATTGAACGCAATTGAAAATTTTACAAGCAGTTCATGCAAATAACGTAGGTGCACAAAAATGCCTGTTGAATGAACAAGGATCCTAGCAGTCAACCATACAATAGTCTAGGTATCTGATACTGAATATCATCTACTTTGCACCTGCGTTGCTCTGTATTACTAAAGTCACAATGCTGCTGAATTTCCACATCAGTGTCAAATAGAAGTATCAAGTGTCGAAGTCTTGTTCCATGAAGGTCTGAATTATTAACTTGACTTACCAATGGCAAATGTATTCCCAACACTTATCTACTGTAGAAGAACATTCTATGGACCACTCCTTTGTACTTCTGAGTGAGAATAAAAGACCTACTGCATCATTGATCCTGGCAGCATGTTTTTGCAGTGGTAAAACTAGAAGCAAAAGCAAGTTACAAAGGTACAAGCACTGACCAGAATTATTCATTTCAGATAAAATTCTTGGCCTTAGATCATATCAGTTACTACCTCATCATATCAGTTACTACCTACTACAACATTTCAGTCCTTTAGCTACTTTAACAACCCATTGAAGTGAAATGGAAGGGAGCAGCAATATTTTTCTTATACCACTCAGCCCTATGTAGTGGTCTGAAAACATGACTCTGCTTCTGAAAACACATATGTATTTTAACAAGTTTGCTTTTGAGTGTTACTAATAAACTGTATTTCTTAATCTACAGGCACTTCTTTTAGCAATGGAAAAGAGTTACTATACAAAAAAGGTTTGTTTGTTTGGTTTTTTTTTGTTTT
>VZRU01013356.1:199073-321410 GCA_013398155.1 Pedionomus torquatus
TTTTGTTTTTTTTTTTTTTTTTCTTTTTTTTACTTAGAATGTAAAAATGTTAACTTCTTTTGCCTTATATACAATTATAACTTTTTTCAGATATCAGCATTTTAATAAAAAATGTAAAACTTGCCATTTATTAAACTACCCATATTCGGAAGCAGGTTAAAGCGTATACATTAACAAGAATTCAAGTTACAAAACCAAAGAAGCTTAGGTTAACTCATAATTATTAGATGGTCACAGCAATTAATTTTCCTACCTGTTTTCCATCCAGTGTACAAAGTCTCTTGACTACACCTGAATCTAACTTAATGGCTTCTGTGATGTCAGTCAAGACCTGTTCAAAGGAGTGAGCGGTCTTCTTATTCAGCAGAATTCTCACAGCTTTCCGTGGTTTTACTCCACTCCTAATAACAGTCACTAACTTGGGTTTAATGAAGTCTTTACTTTCCTTCACTTCACTCTTCGTAGATGTCAAAGACGTGAAGGATCGAGTGGATCCAGCCCTTAAGTTCACACACCAGTTTGGATTGACATTCTTGGTGTAATCAACTTTGCGAAATGGTTCATTGGATGCACATACATAACTTTCACCTGGGAAAAAAGAGGACATTTTCATAACTTAAGGGGGGTTGCAGCCATTTTTTGCCAGTTTTAAAAGAAGAAAAAAAAAAAGACAAAAAAAAAGACAAATATTTCAGGAGTGATTTTCCTGTACTTCAACTGCAGGCAATTTTAAATGGAGGACTGTAAATTATCAGAGCTTTCCACCCAAGCAATAATCTTAGAGTGGTATCAACATGTTTCAAAAGACCTGGTTAAGAAATATATTAAAAAAAAAAAAAGAAAAAGTAAAGGATAATGAGGGTGTTGAACATATTTCCCATTTATTTTGCATCATAAGTTCTGACTGCAGAGTTATTTTGCAAATTCTTAAATTACTTCAGCTCACAATATATGACATTAAGAACATTCTCCTACAGCATCTATGTCCTTCTCTATATGTTCTTCAAGTATATGCTTCAAGATGGGTACACACATACCTATGTTTCGTAACGAATTGTTTAATTGTTTTAAAGGAGGAAGTTTTAACCAAATAAAATTCAAGTACCTTGAAATCCTTGTTCTGAAGGAGACATTAATTTACCATGAGTTATTGCCTTTTTAGCAAGGACACACTGTTGAAATGTATTGAGTTCAAAATTTTTTAGACCAAACACGTGTTGAGGCAACAAATGTGACTTTGAGACTACAGGAACATGAAAAGCATCTATACTTCTCCATTTTAATTTCTTTCCTATTTTGAAGCCTGTACTGCCAATATTTCCTGAAGTCATGAAACTCCCTTCCAGAAGACAAAAATCAATGTTATCGCAGATGAGTAACACACCCCTTTACATTAAATTACTTAAAGTGGTGCCAGCAATGATGCAGACCTAAGAAATCTGTTACTTTTCACCAATCTTTGACATAATGCAAGGCTCAAGTCTAACTGGCTTTGTTTTTTTCTTTAGAAGAGGACAGTTTTCAAACTATTGTCTGTTGTTTGCTACAATGGTCTGACAACAACGTTCAAGATGCAGACCATGACAAAGGACATCTTTAACTCTGGATTGTTTATATAAGAGACATTCTTGGGGTTTCACAAAATGACATCCAAAGACTTTCTTGAAGAGATAGAGTACTGCCAGAGGATGTGAAAGGGAAGCATTCCAAACTGATGGAAAAAGCCTTTCCCCCAGGCAGACCGTATATTAAAGCTACATGCTCAAGGTTACTACTGGTGGAACAAGTCAAACTCATCTCCTATACCCACAGCAAGAAGAGTAAAGAGTATATGTACATCTATTGGAGAGCATTGTAGAAGTTACAAAACATAAATCCATGCTTCGATGCACATTAGAAAATGTAATACTTTTACATTCTGAACTCGTTTGGAGAGTTGATTCAGCTTAGAAATTGTACAGTTTATTCTAAAAGCAAGACAGTAAACTACTTTCAAACCCCCAAAGAATTACTGTGATCTGAAAGACTTGTTCTTATTTCTTTTCCCACACCATTTTCAAGACATTCTTGAAAGCTTACTTGCTGTATTTGAAAGAAACAGATTAGTCAAGTTAACAATGATTTTGTTTGGGAAAGTCTGGCAGTCAGTTCTGCCTGCAACAAACATCACTGGGACTGTACTCCACAGAGGTACAAAGAAACAATTGGATGTGAAGTTTTCTGGATGTCACTGCCTTGCCTCTATTCTTTCTCTTCACTCATCCCTATCATTCCTCCTCATATTTGTAGACCAAGTGGTGCACAAACCAGAAACCAGTACAGACAAAACCAGTCTTCTCTTTCCGCAAAAATGAGCAAAGAAAAATGAGCTGTTTTCAGCTTATAAACTCCTTGAATGAGATTTCCACACAGCACTAATCTACAGGTAGAACAAAAAAAAACCAAAACCAAAACAGGAAACCACACAACTTAGAACTGTGGTGACCTAGAAGCTTATGCTGTCCCAGAACTACATGCTAAGTTGCAACAAGTCTCCAAGCAATCTGATTTAGTCAGGCCTGCTTTAAGGAAGACATTGGACGAGATGACTTCAGAAGGTCCCTTCCAAACAACATTATACTATGATTCCAAATAGGTGGACCGCTCTCTTTCAACGGCTGTTTTCAGAGACTTTTCACTTATCTACCCTGTTATTGTGAAATAGCACGAGATATTCAAGTTTTGTTACAGCAACCCAGTTGCAACAGAAAGCAAAGGTTGTACATCCTCTAATATTAGACTCAAAGGACTACACCTATTTTCTGAACAATTTCTAATGAACCATGAAGCTATTTCTAAACAGAGTGCTGCCAAATAAGAAGCACCTCAAAAAAGCTGGTAGTTCTAATACACGCCAATAAACTTAACATCATAACTGCCAACCATTTTGTTATTGTTCTATCTATAACTGGTTTGTCATGTGAAATAGAACCCTGGAGTAGTTTAACCCCAGCTGGAAACCAAGCACCACACAGTCACTTGCTCAGCCTCCCTGCAGCAGGATGAGGGAAAAAAAAAAAAATAAATCAGAACTGTAAAAGTGAGAAAAACTTGTGGATGAAAACAAAAAGGGTTTAATAAGTAAAGCAAAAACTGCCAACAGAAGTAAAGCAAAACAGGGAATTAATTCACTGCTTCCCATAGTCCAGCAGGTGTTTAGCCATCTCCAGGAAAGCAGGGCTCCATCACATGGAATGATTACATAGGAAGACAAATGCCATCACTCTAAATGTCCTCCCCTTCCTTCTTCTCCCAGGTTTATATACTGAGCATGAAGTTATATGGTATGGAATATCCCTTTGGTCAGCTGGAGTCAGCTACTCAGCTGTGTCCCCTCCCAACTTTCTGTTCACCACAGCCTACTCACTGGTGAGGCAGTGTGAGGAGCAAAAAAGGCCTTGACTCTGTGCAAGCACTGCTCATAACTAAAACATCCCTGTATTATCAACAGACAAATCCAAAACATAGTCCCATACTAGCTACCGTGAAGAAAATTAGCTCTAACCCCAGCATAAATCATTAGGACAGTTTTTTTTCCACAACTGCATGCTAAAGTTCTTATGGATACACCTAGCAAGTGACTTCTTTTGTGTGTCTATATTGATTAAGAACGCTAATTATTATTTCGTGCTACACAAAATAAACAGAAAGTAACTTAGTCATTATTATGGGTGCATAATAATATGGGTGCTTTGGAAAGTCCCAGACCACTTGCTTTGAAGTTCATTGATTTGTTTTCTTTTTTGTTTGTTTGTTTTCTGATGAAAAGCACAGGAAGTGCTTTCAACTTGAAACAATGTAATACCTTAAAAGAACAAACTTCAAATAACTTGTTTCAACTGCATTTAGCCAAGCCTTAAATTGAACCACAAACTATTTTAGCTTTTTTTTTTTTTTTCTAAAAATATCTGGCAAAAAAATATTGCAAAATTTTCTGTAATTGGCAGATATGGGAATGACTAATTACTTGAGAACTGTAATATATTATAGATTATTTAGTAAGTACTTTAAATTCCATGCCTGCTTTCTTATACCAGTCATATAAAGTAAACTTAGTAACAAAAGTTTTATATGGAAAACACATTTTACTGCTACACCTGTAAGGCTGGAGCACGTAGCAGGATTAAAGCAAGGACTGTAAGTGAGCAAACGCATAAACTTAGTGACTTGCCTGGTTCACCACTTAAAAGATAAAGTTTTTACTCTATTGATATTACTACTTAAACTTCTAATTATTTCACCACAGTCAGGACCTCCCCCACAATTTCTTCATTCTATTGAGAGCTTTGCAAAATACCCCAAAAATGCTAGAAATGTAATACAGTTAGGAAACTGATTCCTGCTTTCTGCATACAGAATGATCTTCTGTGACTGAGTTAAACATTTATTTGGTTGGCTTAAGAAGGGCATACGATTGATTATTCAACACAAGAAAATATTTAAGGAGCAAAAAAAAATGGAAGGCTAATTAAATCACACCTATAAAGTTCGCTGCAGGAAACTTTCCTGCAGAATGGTGTATTCAAAAAGTATGCCTAAGAAAGCAAGCACCCTTTGATGAGTTGTCATTTTTTAACATTCTGCTATCATTTAAATTGTTAATTTTAGCCATCTTCCAAAGTAGAAAACAAATGTATATATGTCTGTTTGGAAGAAACATCAAATCTTTTCTAAGTGATAATATTACCTCTCTTTTTCATTATATTTTGTAGGCAAACACTTAAAAGTGTAATATTGTATTTAATATCTGTGCCCAGCTTTAACGTATTACTTGATTTTAAATCTGTTTGGGATTAATTCATGCATAAATACACATTTCTGATAACCTTCACACTTTCCTAGAAAACCGGTTCTTGTGAAATGTAACATACAGCACGTCGGTTTTGGGGGGGGGTTTAAACAAGTCAAATTGATTTCAAACACTGTTAACAAAGTAACAGATAACTTTAGAGTTAAGATCATATATGTAAGTTAGTTTGTGTGTTCCACTAACTGCTTTGATTGTGATTTTTCTTGTGTCTAATCTCAGCATGTATCATCACAATTACTAAGAAAATATTTTCAGAGACTTCAGCGGCATTTTGATCAAGCTGTAGCTTTGTGTGTGTGTGTGTGTGTTATGCGCATCTACCTCCCCTAGAAAGTCAACACTAGTCCACACACAGGCATAAACACTACTTCAAATATTTATATTGCTGACTTTGATATGGTCAGTTTTGTGATTTGAAGGCTCACTCCCCATTTATAGTCTTGAAAGATTTTCTAGCTAATGCATACTAACCTTAACTGGCTTGTAGTCACAGCAGTTACATTACTGGAAACAAACACCAAGTCTTGAGCTTACAACATTAGCATTAACATGAATCAGTTCATTAGTTTTTAGACTAGACTGTGAAATTAGTCACTAATATTACACTAAGATTTGCAGGTAAAAAAAATCCAAAAAACTATAGATTAAAGAAGTAGAAAGATCTATTAAACAATATTTTCTTCTTTTTTAATGCAGAAAAATTGCAAGAATCACAGACGTGTTACAGCTGGGACTCTGAACCCAGCCAAACTATTTTGCAGCAGAAAGCTTAAGCAAGCCGCAGAGCAGTTTTGGCAGAAGTATGAAACCTCCTTGTAAGTTGCCATTATAATTTCAACAGAGCATATGTGCTATCCATCCAACGCCTCATGGCAGTACCCAGAGCAATCTAAAAGTGTCATCTCTTCCACAAAGAAATCCTGCTACCACAAAAAATTCCTCAGATGGGACATATGTTCACTTAAATGGAGTAACATCTGCTGATACTTTGGGTCACAATATAATCAACAAATCGAGTAAGTTTACTTCTGATTCTCTATGTCTTACTAACATTAGAAAAACAGGTAGAAGACACGATACACTACCTATTAAAAAGGAAACATTACCTGCCTCTAAATAATTTACCTGTACTGCATTAATAACCATGCACGATCCATGAAGACAGACCTCTGTATGTGCTACGTGAATGCAGTTTAAGTACTGTAGAAAGACTCCAGTGTCAAAAATCTAACATACTTGCCTTTACCTCACAACAGTAAAATACAGATGGTCAACAAAGAGAATGGATAAAAGAAAACACAGAGAAAAGAGAATAGGGTGCATAGGGTATACATGAAGTCCCCAAAATTCAGCCATGCAATTTTAGGTACTGATAGGAAAAGAAGGATGTATCTTGTCCTGTTCTATCACAGTGTACATCATTTGCAACTATCTGCAGTTCTGAGGAAACCCAGCTACCTGAAAACTTGGGGTTGTTCACAGCACAAGTTCTGTGAATTGAAGCCCCATTGTTAGGCATCTAACAAATAGTCTAGAAACATTCAGACTTTTTGTCCTTGAAAACAGAGATTACTAAAGACTTGTAGATATTTCATATTCCTTAGCACTAGGCTAAAAAGCAAGCTGTGAATACACCATGTGGTGGGTAACATAAGGAAGAAATTAAATACACAACAGTCAAAAATCCTGAGTTGCGATACTTGAAACAGAACTCTCTGAACAAGGTTTTCTGGCTTGCTTTTTGCAACATGTTAACAAGCACTAACAACTACCTCCTAAGAGTCACATAAAGCATCGTGGTTTTAAATGACACACTGCATAACAGAGGATACCTGCTGACACAGGTAAAATCGTCCTTACAGAAAAAAAAAAAGAAGTTAGTGTCTGTATTTTTAAATGTGCCTTCCCCTGCGAAGCACATAAGACAGAGATTTCCAAGTACGTTTCATCTATCCATTGCACATTCCTCAGCTGCTTCTGGTGCAACTCATCAGTTTCAAGGGTGCCAAATGCTGCCTATTCAGTATAGCACATTAGTTATTGGGGCTACTAACCTTCTAACTCTAGAAATCACAGGACAATATCCTTTTTGTGTTCTGTAACAAAGTCGAGCAGATTTCCAGAACAGTATATTTATAGCATGTATAAAAGGGCTGATCTAAAAATAAAGCAACCCCTTTTATGAAAGATTAACTTATTTAGATTTCTTTTTCCTTCCTTTCTTTCACAAAACTTCCTTCCTCATCAGTTTCTTATGATTCCTTCATTTTCATGTCACCTCCAATAACCCTGCATAAGTCATGATCTTTCCTCATCTACAGCACTTTAGCTCCCCATGCCCTTTTTAAAATCTGGAATGACAATCAGGATTTTAGCTGATGACTAATTGCTCCTAGTTGGTTTTTTACTTGATTTAGTCAGAGGAGTTTCAGATGACAGGTTCCTATGAGCTTTCACAGCATCACTGAACAGTTGAGGTTGGAAAGAAACTGTGGAGGTCATCTGGTCCAACTCCCTGCTTGGGCAGGGTAAAAACTTTCAGAAGGCAGATAAGGCTACCTGTCAAAGTATCAAAGCTGGCTAATACCACATGCCTCCTCTATAGTAAGTAAATAACTCTTCTCAGGTAAATTACATTTCTCCTGTCTTTGAAACGAGGAGATAAACAGTGGTGAAACTATTTTATTTTGCTTGCAAGGGAAGTTAACTAACAATTACATCAGTATTTCGCATCCACACCCCATTGCTCCAGGACAGTATAACTACAGTGATTTGAACATATATTTGGAAGCATATGCTTTTAATCTTTTTCAATCCTTTTTTTATCCTTCCTTTCTAACCTTCTTTGTTACACCTGCTACATTTGCCTCTCTTTAAAGCATTACAGTTCTTGGCTCTAGCACAGGAAAGTATTAATACCTTTTGGAAGAAATGAAAACACAAAGTGCCTACTTGGTGTCACCATCTACTTGCCCTGACAAGAGAAAAGATATTCTTGACCTAATATAACAGTGTGCGTTGACTACATTCATAGGTACTTAAGCAGGATCACAATATAACATGCAGTAACAGTAACAATGATCTAAGGCAGAAAATACCTGGATTGTTCCATACCTCATTTCAAAAACATTCTTTAACTCTGTATTAGTGTGGCAGAGCCCATTTCTTTAAAGCAGGTATCGTCCTGTGCTACATGTCCTCACCACGTATAAGGACTGCCCTGCTCAAAACTTTCCCACCTCCTGCCTAAAGACTTCCCTACTGGTGCTTGTTGACTACCATTGACATTTTATAAAAGTCTGTACGTATTAAGATTTGTGGCTGAAAGAACAAAGGACTCTTAACAATGCTTCCTACCTAGGGAACTAGAAAAAAAACCCTATCACATGCCAAATCAACCTAATTTGTCTTAGCAGAAATAGAGTCAACACTTGGTTTCCTCTCCCAAAATCCAATAATGTCTCCCAACTTTGCAGCCAACATTAACAAACAGAATTCTCCGTGTCTTTCACTCCAAGACCACAAAAGCACAGGATAGTGAGACAGAGAATGACTGACATCAGTGTAAAAGACAAACCTCAGCACTGAAGAACAGCACAGTTTTTACTATTACCCTTGTGTCATACTTTAGGAAACTTACATTTTCAAAGAAAACTGAAGGATTTAGAAAAACACTTAATTAGTTAAATTTAGTAGAGAATAACAATGAAACTATTATTGCTGAAAAAATAAAATTGGAATCTCCTATTCTAAAGTAAAAATTTCTGTAGTGTCTTGACAGGCTGAAAGAAAGAAAACTGTAAGAAAGTCATAACATACCCAACTCCCATTCCCTCTCTGGATCTGTCTGCTCAAACAAGATCAGGAACAGACACTGACATTCTTTACTCCTTCCATTCTAAGAAAACAATGAAAACTGTCAAACTCTTAAGCCATAATATTGCCCAATCTACAGGAGCTTGGAATATAAATATTTGTCTAAGGCTGGTCAGCAGAGCACACTTTTTTCACTGTCAGACCCAGTTAAGAAAGGCTATATGCTTAAAATGGAGATTGTCAATTTCTGACTAATAAGCACAATCTGGTCATATTTTTAACTGACTCAACCTGTAAAGGTAATATTTGAAATCCACAGTACCACTGTTTAGCTATTTCCCTCTTAAAATGATAAATGGTAAAACATTGCCAAGTGCATCCAAACTCCAAAAAGCATTCATCAGTGACTCAATTCAGCTAGCTTGGACCAACTTTTATATTCCAGACAGATACCTGATAAACAGTAAATAGACCTTACAGAACTTGCCTGCACTGGGATGCATCAATGTTCAAGAGCTACTCACACAGGCTTGAGCTGGGGGAGGTTAAATGCAGATCTTGCTCCTTGAAAGGGTGGCTGAGCACTCACCTGCTCACTTCATAGGGCTGCCACTACTGAACCTGAACTGCTGCAATTCCATGTACCAGTTCAATAATGCTGATGGTCTGCAAACAGGCTAGTCAATTACATATTGCATCAAGTAGCCACCTTAGTCTGGTGTTCAGCCCATAACTGGTATGCCCAACAGTACCTAATTTTATTTCCCTTTCTGAAAATTAAAAAGCAATACAACACCATTCCAAACTGCTTTTGGTACTACTGCAGTTCAAGCTTTAGTATATCACCAACATTCAAGTACTATTCTAGACCAGAAGTTCAAGCTTGCTGTGCTGGAACTACAAGAAATGAAGAAAATAAAACTAAATTAGATGCTCTTCCAGCATCTCAAGAACAAAACAGCTGGCAACAAGGTCAGATAATTTCAAGGAATGATGGATTCACTACTTACTGTTTTCTTCCCAACCCTGTATGTGCTTTCCTTTGTATGGTGATTACACTTACACTGGTAAAGTTTTTAGCATGCTAATTGGAGAACATACTAATCCAATTATGATGCTACAGGATTTTCTTCAGATTCCTGAAAGTTGTACTGGTCATAGATAGATGACTAAGTAATTGGGACCATTTTTTCCCCTTTTATTTTACTGAGAACGCATGGAAGTGGCATTTCAATTGTGACATTTCTTTTGCTTTATTTTTCCAGTGGAAAGTAATGACAAAGGTCACTCTTTCAATGAGTGCTTGAAGAGACAGGAAGTTTTTGCTTTCAGTTATTAATGTAATTAGAGTTATGAGAGTATAAACTGCATTTATACCATTGTTCAGCAAGTCATTTTGTCTTTGCTTTAAGCCATAAAAGCTTAAGATCATTCTTTCTGTAACATTTCAAAAGTCACTCCAGTTAACCATTAGTTTATCCAACTTTTGCTTCATCTCCTTTCCCTGGAGTCTTTTTTTTTTTTTTTTTTTTGAAGTTATCTCTAAACTAATCACTGAATCATGAAAAAGTTTTTGGTTGATTTCACATTTATTTTGTTGCTACACACTCAGCATTTCACTCAGCAATCATTTCACATTTTCTCTGTTTTGACTGTGGAACAGCTTTATGGCAGATCATATGATGAGGAAAGTCCTCAGGCACTGTGCTACTATTAGAAAGCACACTTCCATGCTTATCTTTTCTGATTAAGATCCCCTTGATGCAGCAAATGCTGTAGCCTCTCACATGTTCTGGAATTGCTGGTTTCTAACACCCAGTACCTTTACTGATATTATATAAAGGTCTTCAAGTTTCCTTTCTCACCAAACTCTCCAGTTGTGATTCAGCACTACTATGAGGGAGTTTCCAAATCAAAAAGGATACACAACTAAAAGCTTAAAAAGGAGAAGGCATTAGAAGACCCACAAAAGGTACTTCTGTATTATTGCAAATGAGCTATACTTGGCAAATTGAGTCACTGTGTAGAAGACTGAAGTGGTTGATACCAGGCAGATACCCGAGAAGCATTAAGTGCAAACTGGTTACGAACCTCACAGCATCTACAGCAGAACAAATGCATTTGAAAGGCCGATCTATGTAAGGCTGCAGTTAAGACATCATGAGAGAACATGGGGAAAATCTGCTCCTTGTTTTGGTAATCATTGTTCCCTACAAAAAAGGGGCACATGTTCATTCAGAAGAAAAAGTACTTCTGGCCCCATTTTGAGAAGTCAAGCACTGCTCTGCTCAGATTTGCAAGGTCTACATAACCTTAGCAGCTAGGTCCCATTATCAAAAGCTAATCAAAAGGACAATTCTGAAAATGCTTTTGGAAGCCAGACGAGGTAGGTAATTTCTTCTGTGAATATGGACTTTTCACAGCAAAAGGGCTTTTTTTTCCCCCTTGTGTGCACCTCACAACAGAGAGCAACTCTTGCTCGCCTGCCCCGAGGGGCTCTATGGCTTCAGATTTTCAGCCAAGCAACCCCTCTCAGCTTTGTCCACAGTAGTGAAAGACCATCCCCGGGAGAGCCTGTAGCTCACCACCAGGCCCTACGCCACCTCTTGAAGGACCTCAACATGCCATTGCAGAACCACCCACGGCCAGCACCCTGCTTACTCCCTGGCCCACTGGAGCCCCCTCACCTTCCACCAGCTCGTCCAGGCTGGTGAGCTTCTTGCTGCCATCGATGGTGTAGATGGTGCGGACACCCTGGGGCAGGTTGACGTTGTCCGACAGGGACCGGGTGAGCTCGACGAGGAGGGCATCGAAGGAACGGAAGCGGTCGGTGGAGATGGCGTACACCAAGCCCTTGAAGTACCTGTCGCCGTTGCGGTAGAAGCGGGCTTTCCTGGCCTTCTTCTCCGAGCTGAGCGCCTGCAGGGTCCGCGTCCGGTAGAGGCTGCAGTGGGCGCTGTGGGCCGGGCTGGGGATCAGCCCGTTGCCCCGCGGCCCCGCGCCGCCCCCGCCGGAGCCGCTGCCGCCGCGGCGGGGCCCGGAGCGCTGCTGCCGCTTGTCCCGCTCCTCGAAGTGCTCCAGCTCGATGCTCCGGTTGCTCGCCATGGGGAGACGCCTGCCCACCCTCCCAGCTCCGCTGGGCCTCAGCGCCAGCTACAGACTGCTAAGCCTGCCCCCGAGCTCGCAAGGGCCCTGCTCGCCTAATTCAGCATCACCCCCGGCTTGCCGCGCTGGGAGGGCTGCGGGTGACCGCGGGGCCCGACCTGACCCACAGCCGCAGCCCCAGCTGTCGCTAGCTCCGCCGTTACCCGCTGCTCCACCCGCGGTCGCGCACAAAAGCATCCCTCAATGCCTTCGCCCGGCGGCTACGGGCAACAGCGGGGCGGGAGCCGGCGGGAGGCTGGGGGGAGCCCCGCGGCCGCGCCGTGCCCATGCGGGCTCGCACAATGCGAGCAGATCCCCTCCTCAGCCGCTTCTCCGCCGGAGCGAGGGGGTGGGAACGGAGCGCCGATTCCGCCCGATCCCAGCGGGCTCCGGTCCCAGCGCGGGGGCAGCAGGGACCACGGCGCCGCGAAGGGCCGCCGGCCAGCGCAGGGAGCGGCGCAGCCTCCCGGGTCCTCGGCAGGCAAAAGCGCTGCTAGCGCCCGCCTAGGAAAGAAAATCAACCGCAGTGGATCCGGCGGGAGAAGGGAGCGGCGGCCCGGCGGTGGCGGGCGGGGCTGCGGTTGGGCTGCGGGGCGAGGGGGCGGGCGGCAGGCGGTGCGGGGGCGGTCCCGTCTTGGCTGGCGGCGGGCGGTCAAGTAGGGCGGGAGTTGTGGTCGGGTTCAGGTGATGGAGTGAGAGGGGTTCGTCTGAAAGGGTTTTGGGAAACAGCTTTCTGGTAGCGGCGGCTCTGTTCGCCTCGCGGCGCCTCTGGCAGGACCGGTCCATCGAACCACCCCAGGTGCACCAGAGGAGCTGACTGCTAGCTCTCTCCTGGCCTCGGGTTGACTCAGCTATAAAGTTAAAACGCTAAAAATGCTTCCAGGATTTTCTTTCTATATGACCTGGGACATTACATCTCCTGGGACAGTAAACTAGGCATCCCGGTCATCTCCCTCTTTTGCTTGTGAACACCCCTGCATCAAATAAGCTCAACTCCTGTTCCCACAGCCTCAGCCTCTTAAATGTACTTTAGCCCATGGTTCCTGTCTTTCTCGGGCAGGATTTTAATGCTCCCTAGGCTGCTCAAGTCAAATTCACTTTTTGGTAGAAATGGCCAATAGATGCATCGAAACAGGCAATTTCAACTTTTTTCCCAACTTACTTTCTGCTGCTACAGAATGTACTTTAATTCCTTGGCACAGTAAGTATATTTAAAATGTACAAGGTATTTACAACTAAGTCCATGTTTTCACTTTTTTTTTTTTTTTTTTTTTTTTTTTTTTTTTTTCCAGGTCTCTCGCTTTGAGAAATACCAGTTGAGTTACATCATTACAGGTTATCACAGCAGCTGTTCTTTTGTCCTGGGCCCACAGGAGCCTTGGCCATCCTTCTTTGTGCTCCTTACTTGTTGACAGGAGGTCCACTCAGACCGATCCTCTGCATGGGAAGTGTAACTGCTTCAGGTGGAGCTTTTCAATATGAAAATTAAATCAGTAACTGAAAGACACATACAGGAGAGGATAGTTTTATGAAAGTCCCTGCTTGGTAAAAATACTCTACAAAGCTTAGGAAATAGGTTTTCTGTCTATTTGTATATACTGGGGAAGGGAAGAGATTTGGCTAAGAATATTTATCTGTGTTTGGTTTTCTTTCATCCATTTTTGGAAGTATTATTTGATGCACTTTATGAATTTATTATTTTTCCCTTTTAATATCTTGCAATACCAGTAAACTTAAGCATTATCTCACCATTATTGCTGGCTTAATTATAAAGTAGCTTGAACACCTATCTACAGTATTCCTAAAGATGACACAGTGACACAGGAAGACATCATTGAATTTCACTCTTTCTTGAAGTGCTAAAGCCTGTGATGCTTGGAAACCTCCACAGGCAAAAGAAAGTGGTAAACCCTGGAACTGGATTATCTCCTGTGGTGGTGAAATCAAAAGAAGAAACTGAATGAAGAGTGAGTTTTGTTACAGTTGTGGCATAAATACACCTACTAAGATTAGATATGCATATCTTGCTTAAGAACCACGACCTAGAAGCTACAAAACTGTAGGGAACAACTTTCTAGACTGTTCTTGCTGCGTAGTTTCTAGTCCTGTATACAGGCAAAGTTATACATATGAAGTTCAAACTCAGCTGTCTAACTTTGCTCCAAAGTGGATTGGTGTCAGCTGTATTTTTTCCAAATGGTACCACATTGCATGTGCATATCTAGTCTTTGCAGTACAAGTCAAATTACTAAGTTTAAACTTTAGCTGAAGGTTTTTTGCACTAACCATTTTCACTTCGCTCACAAGCAGATTACAAAAGCTCAGGGAACTTCATACATAAAAATGTAGAGATGGAAAGATCCTCATTATGCTTTATTTCAATTTCTTGTACCGAGGGAGTCTCAAATTCAATTCATTCACAGCAAGGTACCTCCTTTCAGGTAGCTGTAGAGGACAACGAGGTCTCTCCTCAGCCTCATCTCTAAACTAAAGATGCCTGGTTCCCTCAGCCACTGCTTGTATGACTTGTCCTCTGGACCCCTCACCAGCTTGGTAGCTCTCCTCTGGACACGCTCCAGCACTTCAATGTTTACTTGTAGCACCAAAGATATCAAATCTGAGCATTTAAACAGTTAAGTGGTCCTTTATAATCACTTGGTTTTGTCCAAGAATGTTAAAATGCTTTAAAAATACTCATAGAATAAAACCTCGCAGCATCCCTGTGAGATGCTACATCCTACTTTATAGGTAGATACCTAAAATGGCAACCCAAAAGTTTAAGCAACTTGACCAAGTACCAGAGATGTAAGACGGGAACCAATAATCTTCTCTTCAACTGTATTCTTTTGATCCACTCAACAGTTGGTCCATGAATCCCATATAGAATATGGTAATGCTTCTAAAATGGCAGGAGCTACACAGAAATAAAACATGCCAAGAAGTACATTTGCATTAGGTGACATAAGAAAAATGCCTTCAGGCAGACATAAGCTCCTTATGCTGCATGTTCTCATCACATTAACGCTTGTTGATTAGTGGGAACGTGAGTCTGGCCCTCACACTGAATATTGAATTATCTTAGTACATCTTAACATATCATAGTTAGAGAAATGTCTGCATCCAGTATCTGTGATAAGCCATTGTAAATGTATATTCAAAAGACCTCAGAATTATTCACTTGTTTCATTAGAATAGATGAAGATGACGTACAGGGGTTCAGTTACTTGTTAAATGACTTTGTACACTTCCCAAAGGATTCCTTTGTCCTTAGGTTTATCTTTAAGTGTATTAGTTCCATTTAAGAAGCCTGAAAGTAGTAAAAACCATATGACTAAAAAGCTTATAAAGCCAATGTTGAACGTGAAACATAAAAATGTAGAGATGGAAAGATCCTCATTATGCTTTATTTCAATTTCTTGTACCGAGGGAGTCTCAAATTCAATTCATTCACAGCAAGGTCCTTTTTTAAAAGCCACTTCATGGGTGAGATTTCATACCACCCGGTGTTTTACTCAAATGAATGTTTTTCTTAACATCCAGTTATTTTTTCTTCCAGATTAGTATCTTGTGGCAGAACTTCTCTAGCCCTTTGGTATTATTAAACAGAATCACTTCTGACCCATTTTGCTGTTCCTGATGTGGGAATGGATGAGAGGAGTGGGATGCTACCTCCATCCAGAGCAGCATGAATGAAATAGTAAAATATTCTCAAAAGAAGTAAATACTTCTTGTAAACCTAGATTTTGTGATATAGCAAACATCTTAGAAGAGCTAGCATACCTTCGCAATAGGGTCCTACAGAAGACAATGGGGATCTTAGTGTTTTTGTACTCCAGTAAAAATCAGTTCCTAGTTATCATTGATTGCTTAATGAGAGGAGGTCATGATAATTACCTATTTAAATTTGAACAGAGATAGCCACATCAAATAATTTGAGTGTACATGTACAGGATACAAATAAATGCCTGACTCCCAGTGCCTTTACTGGTGGCTTTTATAAATGTCTTCAGGATTCCTTTCTTATCAAACTCTTCTGGTGTGATTCAGCATTGTTTTGCCAAGGGTAGTTTCCAAATCAAATCTTAAAAGTTATACAGCTGAAAGCCTGAAAAGGAGGCAGCATTAGAAGACCTACAAATCCTAGTTCTTCATTAATGAAGCTAGATTGCAAGATATTTGTGAATTTTGTTTTCACTAACTGTTTAAGATGGCTACATTAATTTGTATGATTCATTTAGACATTGCACATGCCAAACCAAGAAGATGTATCACAGGTATTTTGACTATCCAATACCACTGTAACTGGATAAAAATAGAAAAAAATATTATTCTTATAGAAGAGTACAGTATTTGTCTGTTATCAGATTATACATTCTGTAACACCTTTAATTTAATTTCTACTTGTAAATTATTGTATTGCACTTAGCAATCTGACAATTCATCTCCTCTAATTCAAAAAATATCAAAGACATTTTGCCTATAGGAGTCAACAAGGCTGCTTGATATGTTTCCTATGAGTTAACCATGTTTTATATATTAAGATTAGAAACTCAACATATTTTTTCTGTAAAAACCAAGGTGGCTAATTTGAGAAGGAAAAAGACATGATTTACAGACCAGGAAATGCCTCTTTCCCTTTTTTTTTTTTTTTTTAATTATTATTATTATTATTCATTTATTATTATTTCTAACCCATTTAGAAAGAAGTCATTGGGAGATTTAAAACATTTCTATTATCTTTTTGCTGTTAACAATACCATCAATTCCATCTGTTGCTGTTTCTATACAATTGACATTCTATATTTTCAATAGAAATGGCAGTCTGGGATAGTTGTTACAAGCCTGGTTGAACAATCCATGATCCAGGATTAAATGTATTATTTCATCTGCTGTGCAACTTATAAGTATGATTAGTTACACATTTGTAAAAATAGAAAAAATGTAGGACCTTAAAAAAAAAAAAACTGAAGAATTATGCTATTCAGAGGTTAAATAATTAATAATAAAATTCAAATAAGCCTTTCAGTGATCACTGCCAACAGCTAATTGTTGTAATGAAATATGAACATATTTGAAAATGAAAAATAATTGTGCTTTCTGAGGCAACTACTTCAGCAAAGAGGACTACTGTTCACTGATGACCCATATCTGATGAAATAGGGAAACCAGAGATGAAAACAACAATGGACTAATACATATTTTAAAACAAATGAACTGCTCAAGGAATTTTTTTAAAAAGTAATTTTGTAACATGTCAGTTACTGAGAAAAGCCAGCCACATAGAATTTCTCATCTCCACTCTTCCTAGATGTTGTTCCCCCCTGAGATGGGATTGCCCTGCTTGTTTGTGCTGGTACAAAAACCTGTGCAAATTTGTTCTGGGGAATGATTTTGGTTGCATATTAACTGTCACCTCCAAAAATGGGATAGGGCAGGAAGGTAGGACAATTTTTAGCCAGCTCTGAGAGTAAAGCCATTGCACAGTGTAGCTATATGCCAAGAGCATCAATTTTTTAGACCTATGAAGTAGGCAGTAGAACAACTATAGAGAATGAAACAAGTAATAATTCACCCAGTTGTTTTCTAGCAGCATCACAATTGACTTCACTGGCTTCAGGGACATTTTCATGCAAGGGATGTTTTTTTTTGTAAAAAAGGGAGAGTGTACAAATGACACCTTTTGATAATGTCACCAAGTTGCAAGAAATGGTGAGGTAACACCTTGCACTGGAACAGTTAATTCTGCTGTTAGAAAAAGGGGAGGTTTTAGTGCACAAACCTCTTTCACATCATAAAAAGAGCTAATGTATTTAGTGCCATTCAGAACAACTTTTGCTCTAAGCAAAATTAATAAATCAATTAAGTTAATAAAATTTGAGATCAGAGTGGCATTTTAGCAAAAGAAAAGGTAGCAAGTTTACTGGTCTTGTGATACAGAGCAAAATTATTTATTATTGCCTGTGGGAGATTAAGACAAAAAACAAGGAATTCCCTAGAAGAAACACATTATATATTACAAAAACTCCCACCCTTTATTAAATCTATGACTTTTCATATCTATTAGAAATAGGAATTTTACTTCTTAGATTTACTTTCTAGAGGAATCTTGTAACTGTCTTGAGGGTTTTGAAAAGCATAGTTAATGCAGCAGAGAATGATGATGTTATACAAAAATACTCTGAAGACTGCAGAAGTGAGATGAAATGGAGAAGTAACAGTGTGACATTATGTTTTAAGGGATTAGTTTCTGCTTCAAGGTAGAAGCTATTTACTTGGAAACCACAGGAGAGAAAGAGGGAAAGGAACTGTTGATCAGAAGTTTTCTCTAGGCTGCAAGAAAGAAAGGCTGCAAAAGTAATCTTTTCACCTTCTTCTACTACCTGGTGTAGTATTTAATGAAAAAGCCGGTCAAGGACCCTCTTTCTCATTGAGCATTTCTCATTTTCTCTTTGAGCCTATATTCCTATAAAGGAGAATTAAATTTTAGTACTTTTCAGAGAGGAAGAACGCTATTATTGCTGGTATATGTTGCTGTGCGTACCGTAAGCACAGTCATGACTGTGGGTGCGTATCTTGCTTTAGAGGTCTATGTATGGGCCTTACGCTTGTTGCTACTTAGTTATGGAAGTCCTGGACCATAGTGCCATTCCCAGTAATAGACAGTGTATATGACAGTAACAAAGTGTCAGAGCCTTTTCTTGTTTCGAACTGTTTCAATACAGTGATGGATGTGGTCAAGAAGTGTTGCAGAAATTACAGATGATAACTTTATATCATTATTTAAAGCTCACCTAGCCAGCTACTGAGAAAGACTGGACCGTGTCTACTCAGAGTGACTTCACTCATTTTATGCTGTGATATGTGAACATTTGTGGAGACTGGGTTCAGCTTAGAGCTCTAGTAACTTTTATTAGAGAATTCTTGCATCTAAAGATAAGTGCTGTTTTGGAGCTGAGGGACCAAACCCGGTCCTGGCCTTCTATGCTTGTATGACTGTTCTAGTAATTGTGTTGTGAATATTTTTGTGTCTGTTGTCAGATTTACTGGAGGATGTCATGCTGCTATTTAGTTCCTAACTGCAATCAAAGGTTTTAGTTATCTTTAACAAAATTACCTGTTCATAGGCACAATACAAAATTAAGTACAGTCAATGGGGTTAGTTCAAGAAAAGAGAAAGCAGTCATTTGACTTTCATTTTATAAGAATCTTGCTTTAATTTCTAAAAGAAAATCAGATGCAGTTTTGTGAATTGTTCCTTTAATTTGCAAATGCTGTTTCTGTTTCATACTTTAGGTTGCATTTTTCAGTGTTGTTTGTGACTTTTATAAGAAATCCATATGTTTGACTGCTTCATGGAAGCAAACCCACTTACATTAGCAGCAGAATGATGTTTCTCAACTACATATTCAAACACTTTGTTAGAACTTTGCCAAATTGAACTCCTGATTAATAATAATAAATTATTTTGTTTGGACTTAATTTTTGGCAGTAATCATAGAATGGGTTGGGTTGGAAAGGACCTTAAAGAACATTGAGTTCCAACCCGCCCTGCCTTGGGCAGGGACACCTCCCACTAGACCACGTTGCTCAAAGCCCCATCCAGCCTGGCCTTGAACACTCCCAGGGATGGGGCATCCACAACCTCCATGGACAGCCTGTTCCAGTGTCCTACCACCCTCACAGGAAAGAATTTATTCCTAATAGCTGATCTAAATCTCCCCCCTTTCAGTTTAAAACCATTACCCCTCATTTTATCACTATACACCCTAATAAAGAGTCCCTCCTTGTGTCTCCTGTGGACCCCCTTTAGATACTGAAAGGCTGCTGTAAGGTCTCCCTGGAGCCTTCTCTTTTCCAGGCCGAACAACGCCAACCCTCAGCCTGTCCTCACAGGGGAGGTGCTCCAGCTCTATGATGGCCCTCCACTGGACCCTTTCATAGACAGAAAGGTTGAGGACTCCAAAGCTGGATACAGTACTCCAGGTGGGGTCTCACCGTAGCAGAACAGAGAATTACTTCCTTCCACCTGCTAGCAATATTAGCCCAGGATGCAGTTGGTTATCTGGGCTGCAAATGGACGTTGTTGGCTTGTGTTGAGTTTCCCATCTACCAACTTTCACAAGTCCTTCCCCTCAGGTCTGCTTTCAATACATTCTCCTCCCAACTTGTATTTGTACTTGGGATTGTCATGACCCAGGTGCAAGCCTGCTGAATTTCATGAGGTTTGTAGGAGCCCACCTCTCCAGCTGTCCAGGTCCCTATGGATGGCATCCCTTCCCTTTAGTGCGTCAACCACACAACACAGCTTAGTGTCATTGGCAATCTTGCTGAGGGTGCACTAAATCCCACTGTCCATGTCTCTGACAAAGATGTTAGAACCACTGGTCCCAGTAGTGAGCCACGAGGGGTCACCACTTTGTTTCCACTTTGACATTGAGCTGTTGACTGCAACCCTTTGAGTATAGCCATCTAGACAGTTCCTGATCCACTGGGTGGTCCACCCAACAAATATGTGTCTCTCCAATTTAGAGACTAGGATGTCACAAGGGACAATGTCAAGCACTTTGCATAAACCTAAGTAGATGTCTGTTGCTATCCTCTTACCTACCAATGTGGTAGCAACATTGCAGAAGGCCAACAAATTTGTCAGGAATGTTGTGAATATCATGTTTCTTCTCTACAGATGACTTTAACTGAGACTATTGTTATTTCATGATTTCTTGTTTTATGGTTTCCTTTAGGATCGCTCATCCTGACAGGTCTGGAAGGAAGAGAAGAACCTGGTTTATCTATAAACAAAGAAATCATGAGAGGCAATTGGAAAAAATCTTGTGAGTTTCTCAGGTTTAGTAGTGTGTGTGGGATAGAATTTTCTGCAAAACTAGTCTTGTTGCTTCCAGAAAGGGCAGTGGCCTGTGCTGCTTTGAAAACTGGAAAGAGTATAGAATTAAAATATTTGCCTACCGATCATCAAGTGCAGACAACTATTATTCTTGAGAAGGCAAAACCTTAAGCAAAATAATTTCAAGGTCAATTTTGAATCAATTTGGATTCAAAATTAGGATTCTTTCACTCCTACTTCTTGCTGAAGGGCACAACAAATATGGCTATAGGCACAAAGTCACCTTGGGCTGTTCCAGAGTACTCAGTATATGTGCTGAGACTTGAGTTTGGAAAGGAAGTAATAATTTTGATTCTTTTTTTTTTCTTGTAGAAAAGTCATATGTTAGGGGTTAATTCTAAATCAAACCTTCTCAGAGAAGTCAAGGAGTCTGAATCGTATCTTCATGAGGAACTTTCTCAAATCTTAGAGATAGGAGATTTTGAAAGCAACAAAGCTCTTTTATTCTATAGACCTAAGAAAAAAGGAAACCGTGTCTGAAGCACTCAGCTTTATCTCTTATTTGTTCTTTCCGTAATGACAAGGGACTAAGTGTCACGTGTGTGCTGAGAGGACTTACCCCTAATTCATAGAGTCCAAAGATATTTCCTTCAATGAAGTGGTAATTACTTGACTTAAAATACTCCCATATATTTACAAATCATGAACCAAAATGAAACTGACAAAGACTAGACTTGTAATAAAATATCCCGAAGAGGGCTTTCTGGCTTTCTCCTTACCATTAGGTGTTTGATATTTTTCTTTAGTCACTTCCATGTTCCTCTTCTGCCATTAAAAAAAAAAACAAAAAACAAACAAAAAACAAACAAAAAACCCCACAAAAAACAAAAACCAAAACAATAATCAAGAGTTACAGTGTAAATGTAAGCTAAAAAACCCCCATTGATTACCACTCAGATTTTTCTGTTACTTACACACAAGTATTCTGTGTCTCTTTTTTTTTCTCCTCAGTGGTTTAAAAATCATGTATCTAGGCTATTCTCTACAAATTAGTGGTGAATTTTAAAGGTGTGCAAAATCTATGGAAAAAAATCTTTCTAGGAACTTCTGTTCTCTTCTAGTAGAGAACTCTTAGAAGTCCTCATATATCTTACAGATTTTTATAAAAATCCCGAGTTTTTAAAATACATATTTATATTTAGTTTCAGCATATGTACTACTTTATAGATAGTAACCCAGAACTGATAACAGGGAATTAGGCTATTAATCTGCTTAACAAGGACATATGCCAAAGGAGTTTAAATTGTGATAGTTTGTAATTCTATTCTTATATAAGAGGAATTCAAATATGGCAAGACACACAGAGGTAAAACAGACTATAAGCATACTAGTTAATTCAAAGTCCAAATCCTGTTTCAGTGTTTCAGCCAATGAAATAGAGGTTTATTGTCCAACGTGAGCTGGGTTCACACCAGCTGGGATGATATATAATAGATTGGTGTGCTAACCTATGTATTTCAACATATATTTCATCTGGTTGTTCTGTTCTGTTGTCTGATCCTTTACTGGCAAAAAGTCATGAAAGTCAGCTGTTACCATTCTATGGAAGTAATTCTAGTTTGAATTTTTTTAAATACTTTTTTTATTAAAAAAAAAAATTTGGACACTTGTTGCCCACTGACATTTTTATTTTGTTTTGAAAAGCAAGAAAACCTGTAAACATGCTAGAGCTTTTGTGCTGTGTCACGCAGACAGCTAAAGAAAGTGTGGTGCAGAAAGAGAAGCAGAGTGGTGATAGAATCATAGAATTGTTGAGGCTGGAAGGGACTTTTCAGATCATATAGTTCAATCGTCGAACTAACACTGGCAAAAATCATCACTAAACCATGTTGCTGAGCACTATGTTTACCTGTCTTTTAAGTATCTCTAGGAATGACAATTCCAACACTCCCCCTGTGCAGTCTGTTCCAATGCTTGATAATACTTCCAGTGTAGAATTTTTTCCTTATACCTAATCTAAACCATCCCTGGTGCAATTTGAAGCCATTTCCTCTTGTCCTATCACTCTTTAGTTGGAAAAAGAGTCCAACCCGTACCTGTCTACAACCTTCTTGCAGGTTGGTGTAGGGAGTGAAAAGGTCTCTCCTCAGCCTCCCATTCTCTAGGCTGAACAACCCCAGTTCTCTCAGCTGCTCCTTGTAAGACTTGTTCTCCAGACCCCTCACCAGCTCTGTTGCCCTTCTCTGGGACACACTACTTTCGTGTAGTTGCGGGTAGGGGGGGGCAAAACTGGACACAGTATTTGAGGTGGGACCTCACCAGGGCCGAGTACAGGGGAACCATCACTTTCCTAGCACTGCTGGTCACACTGTTGCTGACACAAGACGGTTTCAGAATAGCAGAAGTATTCTCCATATTTTGTTCCTTTGTCTAAAACAATGCTTGTTTCTTGCTTTTCAGATAAAACATAATTTAATGTGAACAGTGAGAATCCATCCATATAAATGAAAATATGACTGTGGGCCATGAAGGTGGTCTATAAGTTTAATACTGTTAGCATGAAGAACAACAGAAACATGAGTGGAAACTAATGGTGTGTGAGGAATTTATACTATAGTTGACAGTACATGCTGTTCTGTGTTCACTGCAATAGCTATATCAATCTAGTACACACATTGTAACCCAGACATGATCGTGCCTTTGTTTTGCTGCCTAGGAATACACAGGATGGTGATTGTTATGATTTCTCACCAGTCTGAACTAAGCCGTTGAGTGGGTCTTGAACAGCTAGCCAGATGGTTAGAGGGGATAAACTGACCAATTTAGCTGCCCTTACATTACTCTTTTCACCAGAGATGAAGCCTTTATTTTATTTTTTTTTTTTCATTTTCAGAACATTTGTGTTTTATTCACAGAAGAGTCAACCACAAATTACCTTCTCCAATCTGTCTGTCAGTTGTTAATGTGTACAATTCATTGTTACAGCATGTTAAATATGGCTGAGCCAGATGCTGAATGTTGAGGATTTTGTCTCAAATACCCTCAGTTTGAACTGGTGAGTGGTTTGGTCAGATTATTCTGTATGCTGGAAACACCGCCATCTCGTGGATAATTCGAGGATGTGAAAATTTTTTGCTTCTTTTAGAAATATGTGTTATATTTGGGTGGGTTAATGTTTGCAGGAATAATATCTTGGTATTGGTATTGTTATATGGAAGGAACAAATGTGAAAGGAACAAAACTTCTAAATGCATGATCGTTCCTTAACTAATCATGTGCTTTTGTGTAATAACAGTTTAGTTTTCTTCTTCCTTTTTCATTGTTTTTCTTAAATTAAAGAATGTGTTTAGTACCTATGGCATTCAAAAGTAACAAAAAGGGAAACTTCGGTCTCATTTTCTGGAGTAAAATTCTCTGCCTCTTAGGACAAAAAAGAGCAAAAAATGAACCAAACCAACCAACCAAATAGCACCCCTGCCTGCCCCCGAACTAACCAACCAACCAACCAACCAACCAACCAACCAACCAACCAACCAACCAACCAAAAAACTAAACAAAAAATCCTTATGAACAAAACGGAGTCTCCAAAATTCCAGAACAAACAAACGAACAAAAAAACCCCATTATTGTCTTAGAGTCCATTTACAACATATAGCAGATAGCTTGACTGTTGTATCTTTGTATCTCTGTCACTGAGGAGTATTGTGCAACCTATTGCTGACATGTTTGTCTTCAGACTAATCCACAATAGGACTGGTTCACAACAAATCCTTGAACATTTCCTAACTGAGAGCTGGGTCGGGCTGCAAGAAGAGATTATGCACAACTGTAGAAATCTAGCTCAAAAGTTGGATCTGGTGAGTTTTATCTCAGGCTGTGTGCTGTTATAGACTGAAAATAAATAGATGTTTTGTGCTGTGTATGTCTCTGATGGTTAAAAAAAACATAGGGAAAGGCTATTTGGAGATGTGGACATCAACGTTACTCACTAAATTTAATTAATCTATGCCTATTTCTTTGTTCAACTGAGAAAAATAATATTTGGAAGATGTTAGATGAGTTCTTGTTTCCTTATTGCTGTTGTACAAATACGCTGCATCTAGCTGAGAGTAATGAGCTGCAAGAGGTAATCTCCAAACATATCACAGAATCATAGAGTACTTTGAGTTCGATGGAACCTAAAAGGTCACCTGCTCAAACACCACCTAGTAAGTCTCCTAGAGTTTAAGACTTCTTTCTCCTAGACCCTTTTCATCTTTACATTTTTACAGATTGTGAACTATTTAAAATTGCAGCAGACCATCAGGAAAATAAAACGAGTGAGCCAGTCTGGATTTAAAAATAATATCACATTCAGCAAATTAAATGAATGACTGAATGGAAATTAAGCATTGCTAGGAGGAAAAAAAATAAGTGATTTGCACCACTGGGAAAGGGGCTATGTTTCAATATGAATCTCTCCGTGAGAAGACTAAGAAGTCATATGAGTTCATTAGAGAACAGTTATTTTACTGTTTGAAGCTGAAGAATGGGTGATGTTTTTATGGTATTTTGTAAATACCGTACGCCCAAATATAACAACAACAAATATTTTGGGGCTGGATGGTACAATGGTAAACAATGGAGACAATAAACTTTGCGTGTCTCAAGTGCTAATAATTTACTGTGACTATGAAGTACCTCAGGGCATTTCGATTGACCATATCAGAATGGAACCCAGACAGGAAAACAGAATCAAATGCTTGGTATGATCTAAAAGATGGTCCTGAAAAGCAGAAAAGAATAAGGCAGAAATGCAGGCAGAGTACATCTTAGTCTCCATAATTTGAGGTAACTGGAATGAAATAAGGCTGTAAGTAAAAAAAGATGACCATAAACCTTTCACTCAATTGAAAACAGTTTTGTCTTGGTTATGATTTATTAGGGCTGTTTCTAATTACATGTGACTGTTTTGGAAAAAACACCCCAAACCCACAACAAACACTCTGCCAAACTTTTTGTTTGACCCCCCTCAACCCAAGAAAAGCCATCCTATCATGAATCACTGCATTTAGTTTTGGCCACGGTTCTTGAAGGGAAAACTTGCAGTCCAGCCCAATGCAGCCATTTAAATCAGCCTGGTGCTGGATGACTGCAACAGATCTTATGTCCAGGCCCTCTGTGCCATCTTTACAGAACAGCTAGTTCAGGGGAAGGCACACTCATTTGGCTCTCAATATCCACAGAGAGAGATGTCAGTTACTGCAGACAACTTGTTTCCACAATACTGTTTCCTGTGAATTTACCCATATAGATGAATTCTAAAAATAAAAGAATTGTTCTTTGAAAGTGTATGAAGCAACTCTGAGGTTCAGTTAAAAGTAAAAAAGCCCAAACGTTTCTCTGACAGCTGAAGCTAGCAAAAATGAAGCGGAAGGCAAATAAGTGTTAAAAAAAAAAAAAAGGCACAAAGATGTTAGTAGTTTATCTTGAATAAGGCCCTAGAGGCAGTGGCACAAGGCAGTTGTTTCTGTAAAGGAGCCAGAGGTATTTTACTGGAGAAATATGCCTGTGCCTTGTTCCTTTTCTCGAAGGAAACAGATTGTGCATGTTTAAAAAAACATACAAAGGCTCTAACAGACAGGTTCTGTGAGTTTTGCCTCTAGTGCTTTAAGCTGCTACGTCCCCATCTGTCTTTGATGAAGAAGGTTATTTTTCCTGTCAGGTTTTCAGCTCCCTCTATTCCTCACTTAAGGTACTAGATATGGTATTTTGCTTGCTGATGAATTAATTAACTGCAGCAGACTGAACTATGACATTTGAGTAGTTTTACAGATTTCTTTTATTGATTGTTATGAAGGAATAGTTTTTCACAGAGGGGAGGACTGTAGGTAGTGGTAATTTTAATCAAGTGCACCCAAGTTCAAAAGATCATATGTACAAACACATGATGACTTATAATTGATTTTTTAACTGTAAATGGGGAAATACTTTTTCCCAAACTTTTTCATCTCATCAAAAGCAAAGTTTGTGCTTTAGTTTTGTGTATAAAAAGTTTGTTGAACATCTAAGAGAAAATAAGTCCTGAAGAAACAGGCAGTGCTGAACTAGAAGGTTCAAAGATCCAAAAGAATTAAAGAAATTAGTATCTGCTTTGTAGGTATACTGCAGTTAAGATACAAAAATGACAATTTACATTACATTTCTAAAAATTCAATTGGAGGAATGTTAAAATTTAAAAAATTGGAATAACTTTAAAAATGTTTTAGTTGCGAGGATCTCCCATAAATGTTGCAGAGAAAGCAGCAAGAAAACAAGAAAGTTCATGCTAGAGTGCGGTCAGCAACCCTCCTGGCATTAGACAAATCAGAAGACATTGTCCTTGCTAAAAAGCAAATGAAATAATTATGAAAACACAGCTACATCAACAAAAATCGTAAGACTTGAAATGTAACTTAGTCAAAGTTGGTCTTAAAAAGAAAAGGTTTTAAAAAGTCTTAAAAAGAAAATTTTACAGAGTTGGAATAAAAACCACTTAGAGCAATGTGATATCATAAAGGCACTACTACCAGACATTCTGTATACTGATTTGCAAAGCATTAATTGAATTAAATGTAATTTTATTTTTGAGTTTTTATAATGTTGTTGGTTGCCTAACAAGGTACTTATCTCTTTTTTCGGTTCTTTCAGTCAAGCTATCTGCTACAAGGTCACATGTGTCTTTGTTTTAAAATATAACCACTTTACCATTTCTCAACTAAAATTTTCTAGGCTTTCAAGTGGTTTTCCTAGAGGCAATAAAACAAACAAAACTGCAGCACATGAGTGATCTCTCCTTGTTAGTACTAGTGGAGAAATTTAGAATTCTTTTATGAAACTGATATCTTAAAACTAGATTTGGGATTTTTTTTTTTTTTGCTGAACATATCTTGTTGTAATTTAGGAATCAGACACCCTTATTTATATTTACTGAAGTCAAGGTGCTTTCTTCTAATTGATAACAGCTGGCTATTCCTTGCTGTGGAGGACAACAGTGTACTACATGCTACCACTAATTTTAGAATGGTATTCTGTAATGGTATTCTGTTGTCATTCCACAAGTAGTATGATGCTCAGATTCTCAGGGCTAGATTTTGCTATTTAAAATTCTCTGTTCTACTAGATTCCTGATTACGCACTGACTTTGTGCAGAGCCTGGGAATATGCTCAATCTGGGTTGTGAGGTCTGCATGGTGATTTATGATATTCAGGGTAGAAAACTGAAAGATGCAAAGCAAATTAGAATAATGTAACACTACTAGATTGGAATAGATGTCTGGAGGTCATTTTGACCAACCTCCCATTCAAAGGAGGACCAGCTTCAAAGTTAGATCCAACTCTGTTGATATTACGCAGCAGAGGTTTACACAGCCAGAATTAGATTTCTGACATTCCTTAGATGTAAAGCTGCTAAACAAGTCATCAAAATCTGTTTCATATACTCCAGCTGTGAAGAAGAGATAACTCTTGCAAAAAATACCTGTGAACTATTTTTATCTTTCTGGGTAAAATAAAAACTCTATACAAGAGTGGTTTACTTCAGTACTAGAGTAAAATGACTTTTTTTCTTTTCTTCTGTTCTTGCAGATATCAAGTAAAAAAGAAATCTTACATCTCCAGACAGAATCAATGAGGATTTCAGTACTGCTAATATCCTTTTCATTCAGTAAATAGGTCAGATTTGCCTTTTCTAGCACTCTTGAAACTAGAGGTTGAATGGCCCTTTTTTGCTTTTTACCTACTTAGGGGAGATGCTGTGTTTGTGACTGCAAAAGCTCTGAAAGTTTCTATTTCTGTTCAATTCACGAAATTATTCAGATCAGGGAGACCAGAAATATGATGTCATAACATTATTTATGTGAACTGGACAAAAAGTCATATTTTGTCTGTGCCAATTTTAGTCTTCTCCTTGAACACGGATGAATAAATAAGGAGACTTGAATAGTGCATGTTAGTGACAATGGTTGAACAGGCATCTAAATCTAGACAAGAATCCCCATGCTGAAAGCAGAGTTGCATGGGTTGATTGGGCAAAAGGTTAGTTCTCTGAATTCTTACAGTACTGCTGACACAAGACATGTCTTCTACAGGAAGCAAGTAATTCTCTAAACACTATCCGAAAGGCCTTCTTGTTTTACTGTCTTTCAGTCCAGTTGCAGAGATGAGGAAATCCACAGAATGCAATTTGATTAAGATCGTAATGTCAGTCAATGACAAGATTAGAGAAATACTGTTATACCTTCTGCCTTGTTCTAACTTCCATTTCACGCTTCCAAAGTAGATTGGCAGAGCAAGGCCAGGGCAGGCATATCAACTGGCACAGAATATAGGGGCTAGGTATGAAATACAGGGATTGTGGCAGATGTGAGGTATTTTGAATAGCAGAATTAGGGAGAAGGATGCCAGAAAGATTGATGAGGAAGCAACTTTAATATCTGCTGATGACCTTTTTAGTTTTTCAGCAATAATTTTTCCATGATTTGGCCATGACAAATCAGAGTTCTGAAAGATGGCTTAGATTTCCTTCCAGGATCTTTCAGTTTCTTCCTTCTACTCCTGAACTGTCCTCTGCCCTTCTATTTTGTTCTTTCTGAAATTTGCAATGTTTCCAAATTTATTTTTTCCTGGTATTTTTAATTTTGCTGTTTTACTTCCTGCCAAATCATTAATGCAAGACCTGTAGAATACATCATGTTTGTCAGGAATAAATCAGGTTTTTGCTTTCCATGACTAGGCAAATGTTAAAATGTAGATATGCTTGCATTTTCTGATACACATCCTCAGGTCAATAAACAGAAGTTTTATCAATATTCTTTGTTTGCTTTCTATCGATTTATTTTTCAAAAACTGAAATAGTTCAGAGAAATCCCTAATAAATGTGGCCATTTGTCCTTTTCTTTCCCTCATCTGGATTTTTATTTTCTGATGGCTTAACAAAATATTATCCTGGGCATGTGAATTGAAACCCCAAAAGATTCTATTAAGTAATTTTCAAAAATTCCATTTAATATTGCTCCCCTCCTATTTATTTATTTATTTATTTATTTATTTATTTATTTATTTTAAGATGTGCTTTAAAGGTATGATTGGGTACAATTTATAATCTGTGATGTTTTTAGGTCACAGCTCACTTACCTTCTGTACAGGAAATAGTTTACTTCCATTATTTTGTTAGTAACTGGCGCTGAACTTACAGACAATAATCACAAGATTTCTTATTGTAATTGTTAAAATACATCTGCCTTTCTTTTCTCCTGTAGCATGGTTTCTCTCAAGACATACATGTCTTGAAAAATAAATAACTGTCTCCTGAGTTCAGTACTTCTTAGATACATATAGCTATGTTTATAAGTCCTCTCTTATCTATAGTAAATACAATGCATTAAGGATTGCTACCCAATTGCTGATTTGCCAGTTCTGTTCTCAAGTTGCCTCACAGAAGACATGTTTTTATTAAATTGTGCAATATCTCAACCTTTTGATATGCTTCATTAATTTTAGCAGCCTCCTCATTTAGTAGGTCCTTTATTGTGTCCAGTTGTATTCCATGATTTGTTATAATCCATTCAATTTTCTCTTAAATGATTTGACTCCACTAATTCATTCTGTATTTTGGTTTTCCTTCTCTTTGCTGCAGTAGCACAGTCTGTGTATTTGTATTGTGTTGCTTCCATTACTCAATTTTGGTTTACTCTTAGATTCATGATTAGTCCTCTAGTGCTTCCTATTCCTTGTATTATTTCGAGATTTTTTTCTATACAGATGATAACATCCCTGCTTGCAAAGACATGTTCAAATAATATTCTGTTTCATTTTTGCAAAAAAAAAAAAAAAAATCAGATAAAGAAATACCATTTTTTTGACTAGTCAATGAAAGTCAGTATTTCCAAATGACTGACACTCTGAGTAGCAGATACTCGGTCTGAATGGAGGTTACTAACATCACTGTTATGTGTTTAAAACCCAAATGAAGTAAAAAGATACTAGTAATTGACTGTCTATTTGGGGCATGACTAGTATGTTAATCATTGGTCTGTATTTTTTTCCCTTGAAATGCATTCAACTGTATTTGCCATTTATTATAATAGCTTGCTGCTTTTTGTGCCAGGTGTTAAATTAGGTGAGATATATGCTGCCTGACTCTGAATAGCTTTAATATTTTATGTTACTGGAACGTAGAGGGTATTAACAAGGCAGATGGACAACTAATGTAATTCTCACCCTGGGGGAGGATAAAAGGTCAAGAATCTCCTGCAATCCTTTCAGGTGTTATATAATTTAAGAGAGCTGTTTAAAGTCCACTTGGGGTTTCATATGAGCACTTCTGACCAAGGCTCCCTGCCTAAAGCCTATAGGGAGAATTATTCCTCTGGATGAACAGTCTATGCTGTGCTAAGCATTGGAGCTGGCAACTTGTCCTCAACTGATCCTGAAACTTAGCAGGTCTTGTGGGTTGACTTCTATTGAATTAACAGAGCAACCGCTTATCATCAGACACGTATTGCTACATTTCAATCAACTGAACCCTATTTAATCAGCTTCTAGTACTCTATATTGTATTTGTTCCATATTTTCCTTCTGATCTCTTTCATCTTATTTCTCTCCTTCATCTCATTCTCCTTTATTTTTCTTATCTATTCGCTAAAACTAGTAGTGCTGTGGTCAGGCAAGCAGGGATTCTTACCGCAGGAAACACGCAGTGACTAGCTGGAGGATCTCAGTTTGCTTATGCTGCTGAAGTTACTTTCCAAACCAAACAGATCAGATGGTGGTGGTATAAGTAAGGTAAGGTAAGGTAAACAAGTGAAGACTGTGTGATGATAGAAGAGGTGTGATCATTATTACAATTACAAATTCAATTCTGAATTTGTCTTATCAGTACTATGGACACAGTTGCATACAACTTAGTGGGGAGGGACCCAAACCATTGAAAAAATGTTGGGTGAGGGAATTGTCCTAAGAACATGAGTAGACAACTCTGGAAAGCCTCTCAGAAAGCTGATGTGCTTGGGGGGGTGGGTTACAGAATGAACACCATAAATAGAGCAGGTTTTTGCAATCCAGAGAATAGCAAGATCTAAATGCAGACCTTTTACATAGCACTGATGTTTTCCCTGGTTAGGCACTTGGATTACATTGTGAACCTCTCTGCTAGATTTGTTTTGACATCTGTCTTCCTTCTTGCTTTCTGAGCAGATTGTGCTCAATGGAAACGCTTTGGTCTTGGCTTTAGAGCTTAGGAATGTCTGTGATGACAGACAGTAACTTGAACTGGCTGATACATTTTCTTTATATCAGTCACTTACTTTTTTTTAATTGTTTTTGGAAATTTGCAGGCAAAAGGAGATAGTTGGTTGCAAGTAAGTACCCCAGCAAAGAGGATTTGGTTGCGCGTTACTTCCTGGAGATTCACAAGTCTGCACTGCATCTTTCAGCTGTTATCAGAGGATAAAGAAACGTGAGAGGTAGGACTGAGAGAATTTACCCTTAGGGTGTCCTTTCTAAACGGGTTTCAATTTATGTTTCTAGCATTCTGCAGAAAAGGGTGTAACTCAAAGACAACTTTATGCTGAACTGTCTTCTTACACCACTGTCTGTTGATGAGTGGGAGGCTGGGAAGAGATGCCTGGCATATAGAGCAGACTAGACTCAGTTAACTGTGGGAATTCAGTTAGGGATGTACTTGTCATATACTAGACTTCTAAGTTAGGCACCAAATTTGACACCAGAACGTGCAATTACTCTACTTTGTGGATTGCCCTGTGATGACTTATCTTTGTTTTCATCCATGAATCATAAAAAAAATATTGATTATTGAATATCTGCCCTATACAAAAAGTAAATAAATTTGAATAAAGATGAAAGCAATGTGATTCTATGATTATTCTGGTTCTTATACCATTTATAAGAATAGGTTATATAACATTGCTGTTTATAACTAAGATAAAATTTTCTATAATACTTTATACAATTATTCATTAAAATCCCTACAGGAAACTTCTTTGTATCATAGTATTATATACATAGCTTGGGTTAATAAAATGGTGTGAAGAATTTTATAATTTAAATAACTTTACAATTTAAAAACTGTATGAGTACTGTGTGTACTCATACAGTTTTTAGTCTCTCAGTTAAGCTAGTTTAATTTAGTGCAGTTACAAACTTTTTTTATTCTGTAAAATTGTCATCTTCCCTGGGTATATTTGCTCTGCAAGTGAAAGAGAAGACATCAGCTTAGCTACGCTTCTAAAGTTGGCTCCTCTAGTACTCTATGTAGAAAATCCAGCTTCTTTAGCACAATAATTTTACCTAATCTCCAAACGTCTCTGAACATACTTGCTACATACAACACACATCATAGTTTTGGTGTTCAGCTACTTGAAATCCAAAGTAAACAGGTAGTTTGCAAGTAAGATACACTGAGGAAGAAAATTACTTTCTTAGACTAGTGGAAGGAAAACTTTCCATCTTTATGATTTAGTGTAAGTATTATTTCATTTCCTCATAATGCTGTTAATTTTGATCAGATACTGGTTCTTATATTGAGTTGCATCAGTTATATATGCCTTGAGAACTGGGTTTGGGAAGAAGCATGTGGAAAGTTGGAAATACTTTATTAGCAAGCTGAGTTGGACTATTAGACAACAACACATGAGGGGATAAAACATGCATAATGATTCAATGAGCTATATGGATATCACTTTCATTTCCTTATTACAAATGCTAAACCTGCCATTTGGCATGTGGGCTACAGAGCTGCTGTATGTATTTTGAGTTTGGTCTGTCAGTCCTCTTCATGTGTGAGAAGGCTTCATTTACTTATTACTTCATTTACTGATTTTTGAATGTTTTATTTCAGTAATAAAGATTATTGACGTGACATGGGATTTCAAGTGCACAAAACAGAGTGCTTACTGACCTCTAAGTCTCTAAAAGTTATGAAAAACTCTAAAAAGATCTCTGAAAGCTATGCCACTGACAAGTTTCTGTTCTTCTCCATTAGATTTTTCTTAACTATTAAAATGGGAGAAACTTGCAGTTTACAAGTCAGACCTTCAGTTTCTAATATTTTTTATTAGTCATCTGCATGCAAATTCCCTTGCAGATGGATACTGATCACTGTTTATGTGATGTTTATTACTGCAAATGCTGTTCGGTGTTCAGAACCATCCTTTATTTGAGGTCAGGATTTGCATGAACATCGAAGGTTGATGTTTCTCTTTGTATTGCACCTGATCCGTACAGGATCCACACTTTGGTTTGTCAGCCCTCTTCATGTATGAGAAGGCTTCGGTTACCATTTAAAGATTACTGTGACATTCTGAAAAAGGTGATGTAAGTGTGAAACACAGATAAGAAATGCATGAAGAGTTGGAGGTTGTTACTTAGTGCTGAACCATCGCTTGTGTTAGAAATGCCTCTGTACCAGAGAATGCAGAAAATGACTTACCAGTTTTTAAAAGGATTTTAGAAAAATATGTGGAAAACTCGTGAGTGGTGAGTCTGATATCTGTACAGGGTAGTGAAGCTGTAGATAAATACATTGTATTCAGGAAGGGCAAGTGTAGTTTCTGCAGGGGCCGGTCATTGTGCCGTTGTTCCCTGAAGGAGTCACTGTTGTGCAATTGACAAAGGTAAGCTAATTGACTTGGTCTTTAGAAGGTCTTCAGAAATCCCCCCAAAATACTGAAAGAAACCAAACTTCCATAGGATAAAAGGAAATGTGTCAAGTTGAAAAGATAGAAAACAGAAAGTAGAACCAAATATACAGTTTTCTTCAGTGTAGGGTTTTCAGAAGGCAAATTCCACTGAGATCTGCTTTAAAGTCCATGGTTCTGAACTTAGCTGTTACCAGTCAGGAAAGAGATACTGTGGTTATGAGTGTTTTTATGGAAACGTAAGTATAGTGCTCTGTGGTAATTACAAAAAAGCAGATAGGAGTTAAGAATAAGATGGTACAGAGAGGAAGACAAATACTATAATCTTCCTGATCTCAGATATCAATAGCAGAGAGAGCAAGTAAGACTGATGTTACAGGATGACTTTCACATAAGAAGTGACTAGAGACCCAATGACTACAGTCTGTGAAATCCTGCTGTTGGGGAATATAGTAGGATTTATAAAATGGTGAGTTGACATTGAGAGAACAAATAGGATCCAAGCGATCTTTTCTGGTCTATGATGGGAAAGCATTAAAAGGAACTACCAGAAAACAAAAAAACTTGTTGAAAGAAACAAACAAATGTGTTTACATAGTGTGCATCTGAACTGTGGTGTTTGCTGCTGAAGGATGTTCTTGAATGTTTTTGAAGGTTAAAAGTAATAAAATAAAACCCAATGATAAGACTTCTGGCTGATAAACTTAATTCCCTTAATCACAGACCTCTGGAAGCTGGAGAAGCACTGGGGTACATCTCTGCATGTTTGCTCTGTTCTTTTGCCCTCTTCCCTAGGTATCTAAGCATCTACTGGTAAAATACTGGTATGGGAGAGAATAAATGCATGATTTTTATGTTTTCAGATATTGAAGATTGCAAGCTGCTAATTTGTGTTTTTACAGTATATAACTAGCTAGATCCTAAGCAAGCCCTTCTGTGTAAACTAACATTTGGTGACATTAAGATAGAAAAACACACAGATGATATATTGAAGGACATGGACAAACAAGAACATCACAGAGTGAGATACAGAAGATGTGTTAGAATGGTGAGGCTGTAACTTAAGATTGAATTCTGGAGTGGTTTTTTAGGTGTTATTCTCAGTTAAAGTATCTAACATAACATATTGTGAGGGGATTTCTCAAGCTAATATTATATTCAAAGGTGTAAATGTAGAAATGGCAGGAAAGTTTTTCTCTCTTACCCTTTGGTAAACCCATGTAAGTCATTTGCCATTACAGTATTCTATTTCAGGTGACAGCGTCTTTAAGCATTTATGGTTGCTGAACGGAACGAATGTGGCAATCTGCCGGTAATCAGAGCCAGGAAGCAGAAAATTAGTGAGATGCATGCTCCTGAGGAAGTGTAGGCCCTAGAACATCAGAGCAGAAAATATACCTGTTCCTTTGTAGCAACTAGATTGTCTACAATATGTGTAGGTTTTCTTGTTTCTATGCAATATGAAGCTGCACACATAATCTTCCAGAAGAGTAAATAATTTTTTTCCAGAGAGAAGTTAAATTTGTTTGACTTTTTGGAGGACATAGTTTAGCTGTGGAATTAATGTGGTATTAATTGTAATATTGAAATTATTATATTACATTACTTTTAGTGTTCTGGACATGGAAATTTTTTGGATGGAAGGCTTCTTTTAAACTGTACATGCAGGACAAAGGTGGAAGAAGTTGTTCTCGGTGACAATGGAAACAGCTGCCTTGAACCTTTGGGTTAAAAGAGGCCTTTCTAATAAGTAAAACATTGTTTTCTGCTATTTTTCCTATTCTGAGCAGGTAGTATGATAGAAAACTTGCCCTTTTAAAACTAGTTTTTCCTGGGAGTCAGTAAATTAATTAATCGGTAATTTTGAGAGAGCTTTTTTTTCTGTTGCATGAATGTTTATTTCTCTTGGGAAATGTTCACTCCTTCCCTTAGGTGTCACTGTTTATTGCTGCTAGACTTCCACATTTGGCTCTGAATGGCACAGGTTTGCTCCATACTTCAGGCATTTTGGCAAGTGTAATATGTATAGCCTGCTCTGCCAGTCTGTGCTGCCTCACATACTTGTCTCCCTCCTACATCAGAGAACAACAGCTACAGCCTGTGTGAGGCTATTACCAGAGATCTGTATTATCACAATGTTATAAAACGTGCCTTGCCAGTAATTTCTCAGTGTAGTTTATATCTTAAAATATACAATATACAATACTTGTACATTCTGATTTTATTAAAAAAGTGTGCTCTTGCCAGTAACCATGAAATTTCTCAGAAATCTGTTTTGTGTGCACTTAGGTTTTTAATTTTTTTTTTCTCTATTTAGTTTTACTTCAGATAGATTTAGATTCTGATGAATTTTTCTCTTTCTGGGTCATCTTTTCTTTTACATCATTATTTTTATTTAAAAATAAATGTATATTACTGCTGGAAAAAATATTGCTGTCAGCACTTACCATTTATCTAAGAATGAATTCTTATCCTAACCCATCGAGTTGATAACTCATGTCATAATACTGGCTTCTAAGAATGGCTGTTAATTTCTTCCTGCTTAGTGTGATTACTGTATACTCCAGCACAGAACTTCATATCTTGTAAAACTCCCAGAGAAAGAATTATTTTATCTGCTGTGATCCATCCATTCCTACAATGAATATTTAATGCTGTCATACTAGGAGTATTTGGCTATTTACAGTTATGGTCGCTACATCTCATTCATTATAATTAATGAGAAAATTGGAGTGCTATGCAAAATCCTCACAACAGAGGCAGCAACCGGTGTCTACCACTATATTCTCAGGAACTTCCTTTAGTAAACAGAATTTTTAAACCATTCCTAAGCCTTGCTGGGATATGTGGCTCCTGTGAGGAGCTGAATCCTTATCTGGTTGGTATGGCCAAGCCTGTGACTAGCAGCATTATGAATTCTCTTGGGTGGTGCTGGCTCTCTAGAATTCACAAAGAGATGAGGACATTCCCTCTCGTTTCTTGCAGTTTCCATAGCGGACACTTTGCTACTATGCTTATAATTGGAGAATTCATAATTATTCTTACAGGAAGTGCAGAAATCTAATAATTGTAACAGTTGAACTAAGTTACATAAGAAGTTTACAATACTGAACATTTACAACATTATATAAAAATATAACTGAAAAAAAATGAAAGGAAAAAATACTAAAGAAAGGAAAAGATAAATTAATTATAAAGGTCTAGGTGACAGTTTTGGACTTTTATTTAAGTTGTGAAGGTATTAAAAAAATTTTCAGTAAAGGCAGAGTCTCTTGGTTTTAATCTAAGAATGACCTAGAGTTGTGGTGGGGAGACAGGGGAAGGGAAGAGGGGAGAGTAGACAAGACTGGCTAGTGGATTACCCATGGAAAACTCTGGTATTTTTAACCATGCAGATAGCTAGTCATTTGATTTGAAATAAAGAGGATTACTTCTGCTTGACAGCCCTGTGTTTTGTTTTTACTGTGCCCGGAGTATGAACCCTGCAATTTCCAAATAAGGGAAAAATGGTTATAGATCACATCATTGCTTGAGCTCCAGAAAGAAAATGCTGTGGTCATTTACAATGTTTAATCTAGGTTTTGGCAACTGTGTGCATGCTAGGTCATTGATGACTATATAAGCAAGAAAAACAGCAGAGATTTCTACATTTCTTATATGGGAGCTTTCATCTTCTATAAATAGAAAAGAAAGAACAAACCATGCTTTTCTGCCCTTAGACAGAGGTTTGGGTTTTTTCTATTTCACCTAATAACTAAATCAAGAGCCATCTGCATCTCCTGCAGGGTTCAACTATCTCAGCTAGTTTCTCCATGAGTTGGCAGTAATATACACGCATAAGAAAAAGTACATAAGCATACATTTACACTGTACTGGTCAACCTAATCTTAGGGTCAATAAAATGTCACTGATATTTCAGTGTCATATTTCATAGCAAGAAGAATCTTTTTTTACTTCAACTGAAAGGAAGACAAAGCTTTATGTCAGTTCCAGTATGTATAACTTTAAGTTTGGAAAAGCTAGAATAGTGTCATACTGAATTCAGGCTTTCATGTCATACTTAAACTCTATCTGATATATTTTAAGATGAGTTCCAATAATACAGTCTGGTTTTCACAGAGCAGAAGATGCTGGATAAAACATTTTTTTTTTCCTTAGTCACAGGCCACAGATACTCTCACAACTTTTTCTCCTTTTCCTGATTAATTTTACCCTACATATGAATACATGGGACTTTGCATTCTTAATCTTGTGCGTGTCTTTGCTGTTTCACTGAAAGTACATATTTTTCCAAGTGTGTATTACCAAAATACATAGGTGGGAGGTGTATTTTGAAACTGCTTCTAACTGTTTTGTGGATTGCACTTAGTTCTCTTCTATGTTGTTTGGCTTCCATTGAAATCTTGAATTTAACGTGTTCTTTGAAAAGGCATTGAATAGGAGAATATTTATGTGCTAGCTATAGACATCTAACGCTATAAAGTAATGGTTGTGAGATACTTGATGTCTCTTCTAAACATGTCCAAGAATTAACTAATTATAGGTAGTATCATCTGCTACTAAATTTAAAATATGTTTAGAGAAATGTTTCTTAAGAGGATTTGGAACAACATACTATAAAAGGTCAATAACAACAAAGAACTCCCTGCCCTGTATGCTCCGTTCCTACTTATGCAGGATAGTAGGGATAATGAACTATCTTAAGAACCCATTTCCTTTCAACAGCAGAGTCTGTACCTACCTACTCAGGATGGCATATCAATGACACATCTTTGACACAAACACATTTTTCTCTTGTCTCCAAGTTCAATTACAACTAGTTATGTATCAGTATCTGTAGACTGATTCCTGTCGTGACTTCAGTTGTTCTCAGTTACTTGCCTGCTTTAATTAAAATTGCAAGCTGTTTGTCTCAGTGAACTATTTACCAAAAAGTATTTTGCAGAGGTAGAATTCTTCAGTGATTTGACTGTACTGCCTTTAAATGACCTTTGTGCTTGACTCAGGGCCTCTTTGGTCTCACATGGCACTGGAGTCCCTGCACCTTGGATCTAACTATTTGTGTTTCTGTGAAGCTGTTAACAGTTGCTGCTACAGGCTGTATCTGTTGCTGGCTAGACATCCTGGTGAGAGAGGAAGGCCTTGGCAGAAGTGGGGAACTTTGCTTAGAAGTCAGATCACTTTGAAGACAGACTCTGGGCTTCTGTAACCACTGTCTCTACTGCACCACATGCTCAGGAAGGGAGAGGTATACTGCAGTATGGAATGGCTACCAGTCAAGAAAACTTTAAGTAACTTGAGAGAAACCAAGAGGAACTAGAGGAGTAGTTTTCTTTTGAGGCTGGAATTTGAGTAGATCATTGAGTGGCAGCCCAGCAGATCTTCAAATAAGGCAGTTCTTGACTGTACTTGACTGAATAAGATAAGAATAGGCAGTCAGTCCAACTTTTGTTAGTTACATTTTGGAATATGAACTGGACAGTGTGAGGTGAAACTAGTTGCCCCAGTATGTTTGAACTATTGCTCAACAAAATGACATTGTATTTCAAAAAGGCTTGTAATATATCTATTGAGAACCATAACTTCTATAAAAGAAAGGAGTTTAGAAAACTGTAGTTACAATCCAAAATAATTCTCACTAATAGTAGGATCTCTGCATTACACTAAATTTTGTCAATTACTACTACTATTTGATGATGTTAGGATAAGGTTTGAATTTCCTGAAGTCTTGCTCACAACTCATTTGTACTACCTAGAGAAAAAAGGCTCAGAAAAATTACCCTTATTTTACTTTTCTGAAGCCAACTGTACTGTGAGCTTTTGTTTGTATAGACAGAAAGGTCAGATGAAGTACATGTCCATTTGCTTTGTTCAGCAGCTGGTTTGATAGTATTATTCATTCTCTTTTGATTCGTCTCAATTACTCAGAGTGTATCTCCTTCCAAACCAGATCTTCTTAAGGTAATGCCATAATCTATCAGCATTTAATATTTTATATATATAATAATTAAAATGCCTGAATATTTTCTCTATGATTTTCTCTCCTAACACTTTTCAAGGAAACAATCATTTATTCAGTAATCCTACTGCTTTTGCTTGTCTTGGAATAGTGCTTGAAGAGAATTCTCAAGTTTTTACTTGAGAATGTAATTCTCAAGGTTTTACTTGAGCCTTATGTAGGAAAACAATTTCTCCTTTTCTGTCTCTTCTTGTAGTGTCTCAGAAAGAAACCTCCAATCTCTTTCTCCTTTCTTCACTGCCAAATAATATAGGATAATATAATATATAACAGTCCTGTTGCCCAGAAATCACAGCAGGAAGTTAAAAGCTCTAGCAATTGTATAGTTTAGGAAAAACAAGAAGAACCAGAGAGTGGTTCAACAGTTCCACAAGCGGTGGGCATTTATGATACACTTTATTCCGTCTCCTTCAACACACTTGTGAAATGTCATTTCTTGTGTAAAAACAATGAAATTTACTATTGATTCAGTTTTCAAGACTGTTCTGAGGTAGGGCCATGGCTAAGCAAGCTATTCCTTGCAGTAGCTTTAGCCCCTGCAAGCTGCTCCACCAGATAACTGTGGCAACATCTTCATGTGAAGTCCCTTAAGTCTTTTATTTTGTCTTACTCATATACATCTGGAAATTAGGATAAAATTCTCATGTAGCTGATGTAGAAAATAGCAACGAAGAATAACTGCCTCAGCAGTGGGGGAATTCTTAGTAACATTAGTTACTCTTGCTGTAATCCATCTTTCAAAAATTCTGTTATCACAGATCTTCCAGGATGATACTTGAATGGCTTTGGTCTGTCTATCATAAAATGAAGTAACTGTGCTGTGATCATTTCCAACACCTTCTCGTTTTATGTGAGGGAAAGTGACTACAATATCCTAACACTGAGTGAATATTTACTATGTCTAAACACTGGGATCCACACAGAGACCTGATCCACATGCTTGTCCTTCTTGATGACTTGGCCACAGAATACTAAAACACTCTTCCACTCTTGTCTGTTTTTTTCTCCCATGGGCAACACGGTGTGGTGAAAAGTGTGGAGGGAGCCAGAAGGTTTGTGATTGTGAGTCTTGGCATGGTGTCAGGATGCAGAGAGATTGAAGCTAGGCTTCCATTGGAAGGGTTTCCAGAGTCTATTGTTCAGACTTAGGAAACACTGAATATAGGAAAATATTAAATAAGGTGCTGCTAGAAGAATGTACAAGTAATGCGACAGTCTGGAGTCCTTTATAACAGATGCAAAAACTTAAAGAATTTCAGCAGAACTAGTAGAAGTCAGCAGTTTAGCTTGTTTACACCTTGCTACTTAAAATTGTCTCAGATCCTCTCAGTTTGGGAATTTAATAGTAAATCTTTTATGGACACCAGGGTTTCACAGAAAATCAGATAATGATTTAACAAAAGAAGGTCTAATGACGAGAAGTAGCAGTACAAAGTTGAGAACTAATGAAAAACAACAAAGCTATAAAAAATATATAAAATAACCTTTTTCTTGCTAATAAAATAAACCATAGCATAAGCTTGCTTGATTTCTTCTCCCTCATGCGTGACCAGAGTAAATTCCTGAGCATCTCATGTTTATTCACCATGCTGCTGCTCATAATTGCAATGAAATCTCAGTAGCTTTCACCTACAGCAAGTATTATTTTTTTAAAATCGCTATAAATGTGCCAGATTAGTAGAGTAGTAAGGATTGTTAAGCACATACACAAATGTTGGCAGGATTTATTTTTTCCTAAGTTTAACAGTATAATAATTTAAGAAAGTGTCTCATACTTAAGGAGGATTGATGAGGCGCAGTGTTATTTGTTTAGAAATGTAATCCGTAAAATGCGTCCATGTCAATAAATATCTTTAAGTATGGAAATAAACTTCAGGTGAAGGTGTTTTGCAGTGCCCATCATGCTTTATTGTAAAAATAGCTAGTGGTGCCTTTGCATTTGGGAGTGGTTAAAGCTTTGGGATTGTAGGGCTGCATCTCAACACAGCTACAGAAATAAAAATTCTCCCAGAGTTGTTATAGTAAAAAGGAGCTCCTGTCTGCCACCTTGTGTAACAATGCCTAAAATACATAATTGGATACTTAGATGAAAACTAGTAGCAGGGGTCTTCAGGTTTTAGAAATAAATGACATAACATAACATCATTAAGGTGTGGATTCCCTTGGAAAAATACCCAACAGAGCACTAGAAACCTTGGGGAGGAAAGGATCCCCACACATGTGAATCCAGAATGATTAGGAAACCTAGGCAAAAGTTTTTCTATGCAGTGAGACAATAAATGGAATATGGGTACCTCTAGTGCTAGCAGACCACAGTCCTGATCTAGTCCTGATTCCCTATGAGGGGAAATAGAAAATTGCTATTGATCCAAAAGAGTATCCTATCCCTTTTCTCTAAATTGATTGGTAGCCTTAGTTACTTATTTTCATAGTGTTGTGAATATACTGCTCTCTGGGTTATAAAACCTGTTATGAGTAAGGTTTAGTAATTGTTCAGGTTTCAGATGGATAGAGGTAATTTTCTTTCTAATAGCTGTTGTGTTTTGGATTTAGTACGAGGATAATGTTGATTGATAGCAGCAACTAAAACAGTATATGCTAAGTAATGCTTATATTAGCCAAGAACGTTTTCAGTTTCCTATAAAAGATGAGATTTCCTATAGAGATGAGATGAGAGAGCAAGGACAAGCTGGGCAAAAGAACATTCCATACCGTAGATATCATGCTCAGTATATCAACGATGGTTGGTCGGTGGGATAGGAATCTGCAATCACTGCTTAGGTGAGGCTAGTGAGAGCAATTTGTATTCTGTATTCTTTTGCCATTACTATAACTGTTGTTTTTCCGTCTTCCGTTGCTCTTCAATTAAGCTGCTTTTACCACGTCAACCCATGAGTCCCTTCACCCCACCACTGACTCCTTTCCTTTCTCTTATCCCTGTCCTACTGGGGATGGAGAGGTGATGTGAGTAAACAGCTGCATGGTTCTAATTGCTGGCTGGTGTTAAGTTGTGACAGCAATGTTTTTCCTCTCAGACATGCTCTTTATTTTTGTGTGTGTAGCATAGGCCTTGTATTTGTAATACATTGCTGTTGTCCAAATGGCCTCTGCACCTTTACTTAGCTGTTCCCAATTGTTAGGTCTTAGAACTACTGCCAGCTTTTAATGGAGTTCATATCCAGACAGAGAAATATGGGATACCGAGCAGCTTGGCTCATCAGTGAGAGAAGAGCAGGCTCAGCACACAGGGGCCACCCAGGGCTGAGTGCATAATTGTCCAGATTTAAACCTCTGATTCCTCATAGATTTCAATGATGAGTTAGACTTCTAATTAAGAGTCACAGCAGACAACTTCTGCTCATTTTACGTGCATAAGTAATATAGCAAAGACAGTAGGAATATTTGACTAAATACGGTGAAGTGTTTGGCTGTAAACTGTTAACATATAATTAAACAAAGAAAGAAGGTGCTCAAATTACTTAGCTAAACTACCTTTGCTCAGTATCTTAGCTCCTTACCAGTATTTATAAATGCAATTAAATTAATGTGAAATGAAACCCAAGATATACAAGTCTTAAATTAGAAAACTAATTAGTACTGCATTTCCTGGTTCTACAGGGGAAAAAAATTGCCACCAGATTGAGAAACTATGAAAATTTTCTCATTCAATTAATAAATTACTTCAAGATGATATTGAAAATTAATATACTTACAGCTGACCTTCAAAGATGTGATTCTTTATAATGGTGATATGAAAATATATTGGCAATTCTTATGTAGTGTTATATAGATACCTCTATGTGTCTGCAGTGAAATGTACAAGGAAATTTGTGGGGTTGATTTTGTGTTACCTTTTCTACACTTTAAATGTTTAACTCTCTAAAGTTAGACATTTACTCCAATCTGCTAATCTAGATTACCTTGTTAGTCAATGGGGAGCAATAAGCATCTGTAACATGTGTTTCTTGCCATGTAATGAAAGCTGGGATGAACCACAATTTGAAAGTTCTCCTCTTTCTGGTGGAGGAGAGTGTTGTCACCTTGCCTGCTACTTTTGATGTTTCTTTTCAGCAGCTGAAAAGAATCACCACTTCAGATCACCACTTTCTATGGTAATTGATCACTGTTTTTACCAAAGAATTCGTACCATGGTATCGAAACAGGAAGTTATTAAATCTTGGAAATCCCTGCCATCACTTCAACATGAGACTTTGGGAAGTTCCATAGGAGATTTAAAGTGATGTGGGAGTAGGGTGAATTTTCTTCCATGTGGATTGTGGGTTTTTTTTGTGTTTAGTGCTGTTTTGGTTTGTGTTTTGTTGTAATCAAAGACTGGAGGATGCGTCTGTCAATTTGTTTATTTTATGACTGCAGTAACTAGAATTTCTGCCTAGACACTTACTGTGTCATCTGAGGAATGCAAGAATACAGAAAAGTGGGAAGGATATTTCATTTGCTCAAAAATTTGTGGCTACAAGATGAACAGTACCTTGCAGAATCCCATAATACCAACCAACTTAATGCGAATTATCCAATGGAGAAACCAGTCTATTCATTACTGATCAGAATCTTGTGATTGCTGCATGTCAGAAATTCTACTCCCTCAGAGTCGCCCCATACTATCATCCTACACTGAAAATTTACACTTCCTCAGTCTGCTTTAGTTTATATCAAATGGAGATTATTAAGTTATATACAGGGTGGGTGGAGGAGCTGGCATGAGAAGTGAGCAGCCTGACAATAGAAAAAAATCAGGGTAGATTGCAGCACAAAAATTTTCCTAGGAAATTGCAAATTTCACAATCTATTCATGAGAATTGATGCTATAACTTGTGTGCCAGGTAACAGCTCTGGGAAACGCTAGACTTCACTGGAAGGAGACTACCCAAGACCTTCAAAGTTTTGGTTTCAGTCACTATATCATGTGATTCTACCCATTCTGTAAAGCAATTCTTCATGAAATTCATAAGTAGATTGAAAAGGTCACAGTGGTTTTTCAGTCTTAATTAACTGACTGAATTATTTACTGTGTTTTTACTACTGTTTAAGCTTTAAAGATAGCTCTCTGTGAACTCTTAAAGTCATGCAGAATTTGAGGGATTTGTCAGTGACATGAAGAAAACATCCGTTTGAACTGGTTCTGAGGAACACCACATAAAAAATGCTTCAGTACATTATGGAGATTGACCTGGTGGTATGCAATGTTGCAGATTCAGAAGTACTTGAAATTTAGATTATAATGAACAGGGATAGCCAAGGAGAATGCAGTTAACAGTCAGGACAACCTGATAAATCCAAAGTCATTAAAGTTTTTAGAGTAAAGAAATGCCTATGTAGCTATGGAGGAAATAGGTGACAAGATAAGATGTGGATGGAAAGGTAAACTGCCACTTGGTGTCTGATACCATGGCAATTTGTTCTGTGATATTTACAAGGGGACTTGCACTGAAACAGCCTCTTTGTAAGGCCACTGTCTCACAACACTTCTTCGTGGACTGAAGAATTTCTATTTTTTATTTGTTATTTGTTCTGGTAACAGCATTTTGAAAAACTAACAAAGGATTCATATCTGTTGCTATAATATTTTTTTTCAAAATAGTGAGTTCCTTGTTTTTTTCCACAGAAGCTCTTAGCTGCAAGCAGGGGGATGAGCAATGTGAGGGAGGTTCCCTCTTTTGTGATCGTTTTTCATGTTCTTCCCTTGCTGGTGTATAGGCTAAGGCAGCACCTGTAATGGGAAATGATGTTGTGAACACAAACCTGAGACACGCTGACCCAGTGAAGGAAACATTTGCAGCTGGAAATGTTGCTTTACACATTCTGTGGCTATTAAGGTGGCAGCAAAAAGAAGTGACCAGCTTCAAAATAGAAGAGAGACCTGAAAATATTATGTGGATAGCACCAAACATGTAAGTAACTAGGTGTAAAAATTTTTACTTGAATTTGACCTATTTTTCTCCAATTTGAGGACAAATTTCCTTCTTGTTACTATCTTCAAGGGAGGTGTTGGACAGAACATACACCAAAGAATTCACCCTGTTAAGAGTGATTTGGACCAACTGATACCGGAAAGTATCAGTGTCAATTTTGTCCCTGCCCATGGCAGGGGGGTTGGAGCTCGGTGATCTTCGAAGTCCCTTCCAGCTCTAACCATTCTACTATTCTATAACACAGCAGAACAACATTACACCTCTGTGAGCTGAGTGTTTTCATGGGGAAATTTCAGTTATTGCCTGTTTTTACTTAAGAAGCTTTTCTCATGACAGTCTCATTAAAACACATAAAGCTTCTACAAAAACTTGCACTTTTGATAAATCAGCATTTTTCAAATGAGGAGTGTTTAATCAAGAAGTTTCCAGCCAAATTTCTTTAAACGCTTCATTGTTTCTAACAACACTTAAAAAAGAAATATGAGATTAGTTCATTATTACTAAAGTCGTTCCTATTACTCAAATTACAAGGAATAACTATATATGTCGTAAACGATATCTTGATAAGCTTTTGCCATTGCACTGAATAATGCTTAGTGGCTTTATTTTCTAATTTCTCTCCTTTAAATTCAAACTTCCTTCTAGTTCTTATCTGAATTACTGTTGAACACAAGCCAAAGTTCACTCGGATTTCCTTTCTACACAAATTCAATTAAGAAATGTAAACATTTGGAGTCTCCCTTGGGACCAGGGGAGGCAAAGGGGAAAAAAATTTCTCAGTGGGAAAGTAGCATGCAGCCCAAAGGGGAGAGAGGTATTTTTGTGTGAAGAAAAGAATCAGTAGTAGCTTTTGACATGGACAAAGAAATCTGTTACTAGAGGCAGCATATTTCTTGCTCATGATGGAAGACAGCCAGCTGTGCATGAGAGAAAGGTAACTCATGTTTTTACAGTCACAGGGAATGGCATGCTGTTAATGGCAGGGGAATGTGCTTAGGTTTTAGAAATATTTTGGTTTTTGTGGAACAATGAGTGTTGGTTCAGAGTGTTGGTTATGTTGTTGTTTACATGCTGCTTCTTGCAGGCTTTTTTTGAACTAGTTGCAAACTCATGGTGTAATCTGAAAAAACATGGTCAATTTTACAACAGCAAAAGTAAAGACAAAACTATGATGATAATAGGCGAGACAATACAGGGAAAAGGCTCAGTAGAAATTATGGAAGCTCATCTGTGCATTAATTTAAGTCACACTTAAAATGGCAACATGGAAATTGTCAATTCAGGTTTGAGACCACTATACTGGCAAAAGATGGAGAATACATGCAAAAGTCAAAATCTTTCTGACTCATTGTCTAGAGTCCAGTAAAGCAAGCGATGACTGGTGGTTGTTCTTAATATCAGCAACAAAGCCAATGAAACCAGCTGAAGCATGTAGCTCAGAAAATTCATTGCCCATTTAAAAAAGTTCAAAGGATATGTGAGAAAAGTTAGAAAAAGACTTTGGTTTTTGAACACAGCTTTTTCACGGAAACTTCAGGAATTACATAGACTTGTATAAGAATGCATGGTATAAACTTGTGTAAGAAAATATTCCGAGAATAGTTCAGTTAAATGACTTTTAAAAGCTTGGCTGACACAAAATATGAATTCTAAACTGAAATAGTTAAAGGAAAAGAAAAGCCAAAACCCACCAGCATCTCCTCCCTGCCCTATATTGTTTCAACATGCTGATTGAAAAGCATGTCTGGAAAGTTTCTGTGGCACCCAGTCAGAGATACCGGTTTAAACACTGGGGTTCCAAAATCCTTGTTATGGATTAGATATTAATCTGTGTTTTACCACATCAAAACACTACTGGAGTGCAGCACTTTCCTGCTCCCACTTGAAAGAGGAGGTTTATTACATCAATGCCTAGGAAATGACCCCTGTGGTTTTTATTGGGTTATTTTGCCGTTTTTTTGGTTTTTTTTAATTTTTTTTTTCTCTCTTTAAATAATACTGTTAGTGTTGCTCAAGAGCAAACAGGGTCTAGAAAGCATTGCCTGGGTACACTGAAAAAAGTCTGTCTATTCTTGGGTGCCCAGCTCGAAGATGATTGCAGACTCAATAGGTTGGTGTTGCGACAATCACAATTAAACAGACATTTTGGGCTGTGAAAAGTTTCCTTTTTTTCTTTCTCTGAAGGTCGTTAGGGAACAATACTTTATAATGTCTATAGTCAGTCATAAGAGCAATTTTGATGTTATTACTCAAATGACAGATGAATTTATATGATATTGATGAATTATAGTTACCTATTTTGTGGCATCAATGTTGTGTTTAGTAAAATGTGCTTTCATAATCTGCTTTAAAATATAAGTTAACCAGAGAAAAAAAAATTAATCTGAATCTACATATTTAGCACATCTAACCTTGACAGAATTGTATAGAAAGAGCTGGACCAAATCTTTGATAGAGGTTTATTCTAAGTTTTTGGAAAGTTATTGTACATGCTGACATGGATCAAGAAGCTACACTGCTGCTATTCTATGTGTTTTTAGTACACCATCTTAGGCTTTCATACTTTTTGGTTGAGAGCCACTGCATAGGTATTCAAATCAGTTAGAGTCTTTATTTTAGGACTACATGAAGAGCAAATGCTTTTCAGATAAAGGGGATGATCTTTACAAAAAATGCAGTTTTTGTTTGTTTACTGGAACACAGCATTTTGAGTGCACATCCATACCTGCAGCATGAGAATTCCACACCATTACCATCTCTTGATGGCTCTTTCACAGCACATCATTTTTATTTCATACATGTTCTTTAGAAGCTCTTTATTTCAGTACTAATTTAATACTGTCAGTGTTACTGTTCAAATCAGTCTGACCTTCTTTCCTAGTGTAAATAGGCTTCATTTTCAAGAGTCTGCTCTTCAGTAGAAACACTTCCATGAACTGAGCTTAAGCATGTGGCACTGATCTATGTCCCTGGTAGTTGATTTCCATGCAGCAAAAATGTGAGTCTTTCCTGTTGACGAGCATAAGAGTTCAAGTATTTTAGTATCTTGTATTTCTTCCTTGATCATCTGCTGTATTTTCCAGAAGGATGTCTTCATTTATTGCGAATTGACCAAGTGGTATCAGATCATAGTTATATTTTCCATACTTTACATGTGATAAACTGAAATATCAACAAAAGAAATGGTACATGTAGTTATGAAGAAGGGGTCTTGGTCACCTACGTAAACAGAAATCATCCTTACATCTAACCTGACATTATTATGTTCTGAAAAGAAATGACACTGACTTGAATTTTCTGTGTCCCTAGAAAATGCAGAAGCCCTCTTACTCTTTAACAACTGTCTTTCCAGAGTATGTGGAACCACAGATGTGGTTTAATGTAGTCTTTGGTCTTTTTTTTTGCCATGGTATAGTGGCTGAATCCTGTGCGTCTTTTACATATATATTTTGCTTTCTTAGCATTTCAGTGTTGGAAACAGACATAGTATGGATGAAAATTGGCAGAAAAATCTGAAAATCTTCAGAACTTTGAGTCAGGTGGCAGAACATTCGGAAAGCTTCTGGCACACCACAGATGGTGGGTACAAAATGTTGTGGCAGAGCAGCTCTGCCAGGAACCGCATGGAGTTTATTTCTAAAGTAAAATTCTAAAAATACACAGAATATTAAAGCAGAAAAAAATAATATGATTTGAAAGTACTAGCAAGTTAGTATGTTAGTGTGTTGTTAGATGGGTCCATACAGGATTTTAAATTTTTTTTTTCTAGATATCTAAGATTAGTATTTTGATTTTCCAAATTCCACCTTCTCTGATCTTTGTACTCTCAAACAAATAATGTGGCTGGTGTAAGGGACACAGCATTCTATTGAACTCATGAACCCGTAGCTGAACTGAACACCAGCATTACAGATGCTTATATATTTACAAAATAACAATGGATAGAATCATAGAGTGTGCTCCTTTGGAGGGGAACTTTAAAGGTCATCTAGTCCGATCCCTTGGCAGTAAGCAGGGATATCTTTAACTGACTCAGATTTCTCAGTCTCACCAGGCGTGACGGTGAATGTCTCCATGGATGGGTCTGGGGCCTTCATCACCTCCACCTTCAGCTGTTCCAGTGTCTCACCACCCTCACTGTAAAAAACTTCTTCCTTATGTCTAATCTAAACCTACCCTGCTCGAGTTTAAAACCATTGTCCATCGTCCTATCACTACATGCCCTTCTAAGCAGTCCCTCCCTAGCTTTCTTGTAGGCCCCCTTCAGGTACTGGAAGGCTGCTATAAGGTCTCCCTGGAGTCTTCTCCAGGCTGAACCACCCTGTCTGTCTCAGCCTGTCTTCATAGGTAGGGTGTTCCAGCCGTCTGATCATCCTTGTGGCCCTCCTCTGGACCTTCTCCAATATGTCCATGTCCTTGTGCTAAGGGGTCCAGAGCTGGAGGCGGTACTTCGGGTGGAGTCTCATGAGAGCAGAGTAGAGGGGCAGAATCACCTTCTTGATCTGCTGGCCATGCTTGTTTGGATGCAACACAGGATGCAACTGGCCTTCTGGGCTGTGAGTGCTCATTGTTGGCTCATGTCCAGCTTTTCATCCACCGGTACACCCAAGACCTTTTCCACAGGGCTGCTCTGTATCACATCATCGGCCAGCTTGTTTTGATAAGAGGAATGTCCTGAACAAAGTGCAGGACCTAGCACTTGGCCCTGTTGAACTTCATGAGATTTGCATAGACCCACCTCTCTAGCTTGTCCAGGTCCCTCAAGATAACATCTCATCCCTCTGGTATGTTGGCTTGGTGTCATCTGCGCACTTGCTGATATTCCACTGTCCAGGACATTAATGAAGATATTAAACACTGGTCCCAGTACCTATTGTCTGGAGACACCACTTGTCACCTCTCTCTATGTAGATATCAAACCATTGACCACCACTCCCCAGATGTGACCATCCAGCTAGTTCCTTATCCACTGAACCAAACAGCATACCCATCAAATCCATGTCTCTTCAACTAACAGAGAAGGATGTTGTGTGGAACCAAATCAGAGGCCTTGCAGATATCCAGATAGATGATATCTATTGCTCTTCCCTTGTCCGCTGATGTAGTTACTGCATTGTAGAAAGCCACTAGATTGGTCAGGCAGGACTTGTCCTTAGTAAATCCATGCTGGCTGTCTCAAATCACCTCCCTCTCCTACACATGCCTTAGCATAGCTTCTAGGAAGATCTGTTCTATGACATTCCCAGGCATAGAGATGAGGCTGACAGGTTGGTAGTTCCCAGGGTTCTCCTTTCTACACTTTTTGAAAATGGGTGTAAATTTTCCCTTCTTCCAGTCACCAGGAACTTCACCCAACTGCTGAGACTTTTCAAATACCACAGAGAGTGGCTTAGCAACTATATTGGCCAATTCCCTCATGACTGTGGGATGCATCTCAGTAGGTTCCATAGACTTGTGTATGTCCAGGTTCTTCAGGTAGTCATGTTGTCTTTCACTGACAGCAAGAAGGACTTTGTCCCCCAGGTCTACATCTTGCAGTCCTTCAACTCACAAATTGTTCAGACTAGGAAGTAAAACCATAATTTTAGATAGTATAGGCTTATGAAGTAAACCAGAGCAGTTAACAAATATTAAATAAAATTTATATTCTTTATGTAGGTAAAATATTTTGTTACTTATGTGCAAAATTATCTATGTAAAAGAATAATTTTATTATTTTAATTATTATTATTAATAAATTATATTTAATTTATCAATTAAATTAAAACTAAATTAGTAATTAATTTAATAAGTAATTAGTAAGTTAATTTATTAGTAAATAGGTAAATTAATAAGTTAAATAAGGTAGTGTCATGTCTTCTACACGGGATATAAATGCTGTGTCATGCATACCTCGCCAGTGTTGTCTTTCTGCATGGAACTGACATGGGAAAAGCACACTGTTGAATAGCTACAGTAGCCTATTGTTATTATATAATTATGTGCAATCATTCTATGATTTACCATAATGTGCTGTTTGTAGTGAATTTGTATATGAAGCCACATTTTTATGTTTCAGCTTCAATACTATTATGTTATTTTGTTGTTGTACCATACCACTTCCATAGCAACAATTTAGCTATTCTCAGCTAATTGTGAGAATATCAAATTCCATCTGGTTTTGCCAAATGAAGTCTGAAAAAACCTTCACTTGATAAACATCACTTATTTCCACTCCTAAGCTAGTTAAGCAAAGTGGTGCCTGTTGGTGTTACGCAATGTAAACAAACTATCCTGCTAATGAGGAACGTACATGGTCACTCAGTGTCGCAGCTCACTGATACTGCAAAATTGGACTCAATGCAAACATCAGAAAAAGAAAGAGTTCTGAAAGCACACTTGAGGCCAGTGCCACAGAGGCAGGTTCTAACCATCGTGCTACACATTGCTAGTGGTGATCAGCAAATTTAGGTACGTCTCAATTTGAATGTTTTAGTTATACATCACAGTAAGTGTTTCACTGTTTTGGAAATTGGTGAAATGTAGTGTCAGCATCTTTCCCTATACTTTTCTGCATCTTCTCACTGCTTCCTTAACTATGATATGTCATCATCAAATGATTTTAGTTCCCACAGCTAAAACTTGAGGGAAGATCTCAGACCCTCTCATTTGCTGTGAATTATTCAATCAAGAAGATATGTTCTAGATGCTGGAGTAATGATTTTAGGCTTTTCTGTTATATAACTCTTTTTTATTTTTCCAGAAACTCTTCAGGACACCTGATGTTATGAGTATTTCTCTATTTCTTTGTGGGTAGATTCTCTAGTGCCTTGTTGTGCTGTTCTGACACTCTCTTAGTCTTTTTGCCAGCCTTCTATTTTGCCAGCCACTTATTTGCAGCATGAAAAAGCAAAACTATAAATTATTTTCTTCTCAGATCTTTAGAAATCTGCAACAGAATTTGGTAAGAGCTCTGAAAAAAGTGTCCATCTCCAAGACCTTATCAAAGCAAGGATTTCAGACATGATCTGTAAATGACAGGGAGGTCTCCAGGCTTTTTTTTTCAGGAAAATGAAAATTAGGATGGTTCTGCTCTTCTTCATTTTGCTGAATGTACGCTCTTTCTCTCGCCTCTGCCAATGACAAGAATGGAAAATCAAGACTTAGCAACCACTTACTTGGTGGCCGTTTCATCAGGCCCAACAGAATTTCTGCAGCTGCTCTCCACTCAGGGCTCATCAAACAGCTCTCCCTTCACGGTTTCTCAAACGCCTCCACCTCAGCATTTCAAGTAACTCAAGCTGCTTACTTTCTTTCTTGCTCTCCTGCTTGCCTGCCAAAACCAGAAAGCCTTTATTAAGGTCCTCCCCATCAATCATCCAGAAGGCCTCTTTGGAGATCTGATTAGTATTTGCAGCCTATATTAATTAACAGGAATATCTATCTGGGGTATTTTTCATTCAAAGGAGTATGAAGGAAGGGAATGATTTAACTAAAGGGTGAAGCCTTGTTTCTGTGCTGCAAGATAGATATGTTATCATCTCTGTGAGCAGTGATGTGTTCTCAGATTATACAGATTTACATGCAGGAATTTAAGATATGCAATGTCTTTTGCTATTGTTAGGGCTTGCCTTTACTGCTTTGCTTTGTGCAAAGTGCCTGAGAAACAGGGTAAATTAGCCTGTGCTGGACCTTGAGACTGCTGTGCTGAAACTGCTGCTGTGGGACTGGTAGTTTATAGTGGGTTAAACACACATACTGTACAATCATATGAGCAAAGCCATTCCCTTCATTTTTCTAAGCCTGTACAGAATGGATAAAGCATTTTAGAGGAAGTTAAAAGCTTTCTGAGACTGGTGCTCTGGATGCTATGTCTTACGATTTAACATAAATGTTAACTATTCCATTTTTTTGGGGTATACAGAATTCAGAATGGGTTTAATTTCACTTTCCCAGGCAATGCTGGTGATGAGAATTTCTGGAGCTAGGCTCACCATACACAAGGCATGGGTTGACCCACAATGAACTCCCCATCTAGGTAGACTGCAACCTGTCCTTCCTTATCAGCTAAGCTCCATTGCATGCTGAAGAATGATATACTGTTTTATTAATGCAATCCTGGTTAACCTGACTAAAATAACACTTACATGCTTTTTCTGGCCTGTTGCAGCTGTAAATTTTGCTTAGAAACCAGGCTGTAGAAAGTTGCTGTCACCTGATTTAATTATAAAACAGCTTCAGAGCAAACTAGAGAAACTAAGTGCTGCCTGCCATTTCAGGTGCTGTTGGGTGAACGCAACAGAGCTGGAGCAGCAGTGGCAGCAGAACTGCACCTTCTCACAACATCACAACTGCAGGTAGCAGAAACTGGCTGTTGTCCGGTAATGAGGATGGTTGCTTTTCTTTTTCCAGAGGTTCAGCAAACATCTGAAACAACCAATTGGGGAGCAGCATGAGGTTTGAAAGGAACAAATTGTTGTTGGGAAAACCCAGTCAAAGAGTGAGATCAGAGATTGTTATTGGTTGTAGCAAAAGACAACACAACAGAAGGGCTGGGAGGAGAGACAAAAGCAAAGTAACAGTAGAGTTTGTGGGTGGGTTTTTTCAGTGCTTGTAGATACACTTGGTGGCAAGATAATTCTATACTTCCTTACGCAGAAGCATTTTCAGAAAACTGCTTCTACTTTGAGAACTGCTTGTGCTTGAGATTATGTTTATCATCCACTTTTTTATTTTTTTTTTTTTTTAACTCTCTAGTTGCTCTTCAGGAGGGGTTTCTTCCATGATACCTCATAATAAGTGAGGGCAGTAAATCTGGATTGCTGCTGTTGATTCTGTGCGCCTGGTGTCTTGCTACCTGCAATTTCAGGTAGAAGACACTACATTATGCTCAAATTTTCCCTCTAGTTCCTTTCCTTCCACTGGGCAAATGGACATTGCTAAGTTCTTCCAGTAGATCAGGTCACAACAACAAATGAAGTGTTAATGGGTGTAAATCAGACAGATTTATTTGTGATGGCTTTATGATGGCTAGTTCAGGTAAATAGAAAAGTTCACAAGTATGAGTTACCCTGGAGAAGATAGCCTGGCTCTTGGCATGTACTCTGACTGCTAGTGGTACCTGTATTATATAGATTAGAACTGACTCAAATATTTTTACCTTTGTTGTAGTTACGTTCTCATCTACATGTGCAAACTTATCTTACAACTCAGCAACAGGTTGTGCAACTTCCTTTTTGGTTCCATACAGTGTTTCTAATGGAGAGCTCCCAAAATATATTGCTGGAAGAAAAGCAGAACATAAGGAGCTATGTAAGAATATATTTCCCAGTACAGGAAATGTATCAGATTACCTTCTTTTTAGTTCTTTCTTGTGATTGCCTTGCAGCAGCCACAAGTTGTTCACACAGATAATCTGGTGGTGGGTTTCCTTTCTATGAGATGCTACTGACCACCATGAAAGAGATGGCCATAGCCATGTTCAAAATTTGAGATCGCCATTCACTCTTTCTCATCCCTATGTTAGTTAACTCCTTCTTCAGTTCTCTGCTTTGCAGAACATTTTTTTCCACATATGAAATCCTATTTCTGCACAATCCATTTTTTCTCTAGATATTAGATATGAAAAGATAAATCAAATATGTAAGGCTTGGAAAACCCTATGCCCTTTTCTAAAGCAACAATATTTAAGTTCACTGCCTAGCCGTCAGATTTATTTATCCCTCTCCTAAAGCTATTTCAGTCAACTATAATTCTTATAAAGATCCTTTGGAAATCACTATCTTTTACTTGAAGTAAAAGAAATGTGAAGAAAAGAGTCCTCAAAAATCTAGAGGGTGTTAAAATAATATTTTTATTATTAATTATTATCAAATACCGTCAAAGAGGTAAATACATATATTTTGTGATGGGTTTGTGTAAGCTTATATAGTATTACAGCTCAACATTTATATTTGAAAATTAAAAGCTTGTATCTTCAAAGAATAATGCAAGTGAAGGCGTCAAAAGTACTGACGACATTAAAAAGGAAATTGTCAAGGAAATTTGAGGAGATTGTTCTCAAGAATGAGAGTTGCAGCTTTTGGTTTTTCTTCACTTGACATATTTTAGACCTAATTCAGTAGTCATTGACATCTGTGGGATCAGGCATTTTTTTTTGTATGCCATGGCACACAATGAGCATGCTGTACTTTTTCTTTCTTCTTCTTTTTTTTTTTTTTTTTTTTCTTTTCTTATTTTTAACTCACTACTCTTCCCATAAGATTAGCTTTTCTTCTTCCTTATGTCTGGAACTGTTCTATTCTATTCTGCACCTATCATTTAAGTAACAGAATTCCTTTTTTTGGGGTGTATTCCAGCTTATTTTTCTGAATCTATTTAAAAGGAAGTTCTTTACTCAAGAGTAGAATCTGTGTTTTGTAAATAACTTTAAAATGAGTCGAATAAAGAATTTGAGTGGTTATTAAGTCCCCAGAGTTAAATTATGCTATAGGCTCTTAGGCAGAAAATTCAGAAGACTAGTGTGGAAACTTCTCTTTAAAACATTATTTCTGCTAATTTTTAAAAGGAACGTTATTAATCTTTAAAATTTATTACAGTATAAACATTTACAGCAGCTGAATCTGCACCTGCATCCCCTTTCACATAAATCTGGGTTATGCAGCAAACACAGGTTTGCACTCAGACTCTGTCTTAAAATGACCTAAAAATCTATAGATGTTTTATTTTTCATTTCTCAGTATGATGAGCCAGCTGGCACGACTGATAGGTCATTCATGTGGAGTTGTGGCTTTTCCAGAAGGTTTCCTGTAAAAATCAGTGAGTATTGAGATGTACTCAACTAAGATGATTTCTGTGTCCCTAACCACTCTTGTAATATGGTATTAAAAGCTTGTCTGGTATTTTCAACTTGCTAAACTTTGAGATTTTTTTTTTCTTTTTAATTACATATAACCTAGGATTTTTGGCTCTGATGAATAATCATCTGTGAGAGTGACCTCTTTTCCTAGAGATCTTGTAAAGCACTTAAAATCCAACAAAGTGCACTGTTAGATTGGGTTGTTAAAATAATTCATCAGAGTAGCAGATGTTCAGCAAGTTACGGGCTAACATATTGTTGTGCCTTATAAATTCATATGCAAGCCTAAAGGCATGTGGACTATATTCTACTGCTAAACCCCTTGTGAACATATTTTTAAAAGTAAAATTAAACAAATCCGAAAGAACTAAACTGAAAGGAGTTCCTTTCAGCAGTCCTTGCTTTGGGGCAGTGCCATTGAGAGGAACTATGTTTCATCTGAATCTGAAAATGGCATGTAAAGGTCCTCTATTGCACTGTCTTGTCCTGTAGAGATGAGCACTTTAGTCCAAAATCTAGGTACAAGAATAAACTGGCTAATTCCAGGACTGTCTTGATTTCTTCCAATAAAGTCTCTTTGTCACATACACTTTTACTTCTATCTATGCCTAGAAATGTCAATTTCTGACAATTTTATTATTTCAATTGTACTACCATTCATAAAGCAGGAATTCCTCTGCCTTTTTAACCTGGAGGCCAACACTCATTGATGCGTACTCTCAACACAGGGAAGAATATGGGTACCCTGTTTCCAAATGATTTAGGGATCAGGCTGCTCGTTTGGGGATGAGAGGCTGCAGTTTAAAGTATTAGTCTACTCCAGAGTCAGATCAGAGCTGTTCCACTTTGCATTAAATATTCATTAGGCTGCTTAGTGAAAAAGAGAGAATGACTGATTCTATTTCAGTAGACATGAGGCTAAGGCATTTAACTGTGATATAAGAAAGTTATGTATAGGTTCTTATTCCAGTGAAAGAATTAAGGGTAAGATCATCTTACAGTTTCTGTGATTTCTGTGTCTGTGCTTTCTCTCTGCTAAGCTTCAAATTTGTGCTTGCTTTTTTGGTACATGGCCTGTTCATTCACCTGGTTGTGGGAACCCTTATCAGATGTGGTGGCATGCCATTTGCTATGAAGTTTGTTTTCATACTTTAGATGTAGACTGATAGAAAAAAACAACAACAAAAAAAACCCACAAAACCCTAGATTCTTAATTTTATTTGTTTGTTTGTTTGTTTTAAATCAAATACTGGTATTCTGTTTACCATTCACACTGGAACAGGTTGCCCAGAGAAGCTGTGCTTGCCCCATTCTTGGAAGTGTTCAAGGCCAGGCTGGATGGGGTTTTGATCAACCTGGTCTAGTGGGAGGTGTCCTGGCCCATGCAAGGGGAGTTGAAACTCAATCATCTTTAAGGTACCTTCCAAGCCAAACCATTCTATGATTCTATGAAATACAAATTTGTTTATACTCAGCATGATAAAAGCTCCATGAAACTGGATTTTTATTAAATTCTGAGTCACCTTATTTTTAAGTTTTATTTTCCCCTAAACTGATGCCAATGCCTGTGAATTTACTAAATGAAGTGAGTTCTGCTGAAATTTTTTAAGGCTGTGAGAGCATATTAAACTGGCAGCTTTCCTGTTGAGGCTAGTTCAGTTCAATATCCTTCAAGGTAATATGAACTACTGCCTTTTCCTAAATAGCCTTGACCTTGAAAGACAGAACAAATAAACAGTTGACTCAACTGAATAGGCTTAACAATACTTTAGACAGACCTATGGCTGTCTAAACTCATGGCACAGAAACAGTAAATAGGGACTAAGACTCATAAAACCAAGGAATTTCCTTGGTTAATATTCCAGGAGAAAGGGCAAAAAGACAGAAAGCATAGTTTCCAGCAACTTTCAAAAGTTCTTGCGGCATCACTGATGCTGGGACGTGACCAGCAGTTTAGAACCAGACTGATGAACTGATTTCAAATCTGGCGTCTTTCAGGTCTGCTCTCATAAACAGTTTCTGTGTTACAAATTTATACCCTGCAAATCCTCTCTTCTGTCTATATGTAAAAATTCTACTGAGGTAGATGGAACTGACCGGAAGATTCCTGAGTCTGGAGGTTGCAAAGATTGCAATTATGAAGTTGTTCACAGTGCTCTAACCTAGAAATTGAAATTCAGGTGCTTGGTGAAACCTCGAACTATCAGAAGGTGGCAGCATTGACGAAGAAAACAAACAGAAAAGATGAATTAAAGTACATACTAATATACATTCTGGACTTTGAATAAAGGAAGGTAATGGCAATACAATAATTGAATACAAAGGAAACCTTAACATGTCTGTGTTGATGACCAAATCACAGAGTTTAACCGTGTGCTATTGTTAAGTGTGGCAGAATTTTCTGAGGTGGCCGTCTAAACACCATGTGCAAATAGTATTTATACCAAGTTCAAAGTTTGTTCCTAGTGAATACAGTCATTAAACTCACATGTCTGTGGTAAACAGATGTTCTGCATCTGTTTGCACCCCCCCCCTTCTCCCCTACCTCCCTCCCTGCCTTTCCCCTCTGCCTTTTTGGGGTGGGGGTTAAAGTTAATATCTACCAAATGGAGACTATATTTAGACCTACTAATCCACCAACAGGAGGTTTAATTAGATGTAATTTTTTTCAAATCTTTGGCTCTTAGGTTCACTGCAGGCAGGAAGCTCTGTGTTTGACATCACTGACTCTTGCCTGGATTGTCATGTATTTGTCCTTATTGATTTCTGACTCGTCAATACAAAGTGTGCGCTGAGATTATGGAAGGGTCCCCTTGCACATTTGCTCCATGGTTTAGCGTAAACCTACTCAACATAAATTTGTATCTGAACAACATGCAAGTGAATGGAGCTTACACTTTTCTTCTGGGGGTATGTGTTATTTATTTAACTCTCATCACAGCATCTTGAAACACTAAAGCCTTGACATTTATGGCTGAGGTAGGTAGTCGGTGACTGTGGTCATAAAAGCACATGTATGTTAAGTGTAACTTTGCTCTGAAAGAAACTAACAGTAATTTATCTTTTATTGTTCTGAAAGAGACTTCCTAATTGGGAGCCAGCTGTAACAAGCAATACAGCCAATACCAAAATTTGCAGACAGGTAACTCAGACACTTCAGCATTGTGTTACTCTTTTCAGGCTCCTCATCTAGTAATGTGAAAATACGTAGGTTCAAAAGACTGATTTCTTGGGTCAACAGAATCAAGCATGTGGCAGATTCATTAAAAGAACACCAGTATCCAGATACTTATGGCAGTTCACAAGAAATACATATAGAAACCAAGCAGCACAATTATAATGTCTTAATTAAGTTTGTAGAACTATATACACTCCAATTTATGGGTGCAGAGTACTCTATGTTCTGATAAGATTGTCTAGTGGTATCTATCCTATGTTCTTCCTGCTGCTTTTTTTTTTTGTTAATGCCAGCATAAATTATGAAAAGAACTATTTGTTTACCTATGAGCAGTGGTGCTTTATCCTTATGCACAATAAAGTATGAAGAGAGTTCCTTACCTTCTATTGCGTCACCACTCTATTTTCCTGTTTTCAAGGCTCAAGGTTAATTTTGTGGTAGAACTTTTTACAAAGATTTGATGAAGAAAGGATATGAATGAAAAACATCACTGCAAAAGTTCACATGAAAATTGACTATTTTGTGCACTGCCAGGGTTTGTCACTTGGAAAAGAGAAACCAAACAGTTTAAATTAAAGAAATTATGAAATGTGTGCATAAAGCTTTATAATACTTTCAATAATATTTTTGATCTGCCTACTTTATGTGTTGTCCTTGGATGGTATAAAAACACATGCTACTATTTTCTGTTCATTTTCTCTGGACTTCTTCAATTAAATATCTGAGGCAAAAAGTCACATCTCCTCTGTTATTCTCAGTATCTCTCAGAGAAAAGGATTTTCCATCCTTTTTTCATCTCTTTTTCCCCTTTTTGCTTTCCACCTTCCTGTTGAAAAAAAAAAAAAAAAAAAAAAAGCAGAGTAAGCACAGTTTCTCTTTTCTTCTTTGCCCTGCTTTCCTTTCTCTTTCTGTTGAGTTTCACTCTTGGGTATCACAGACTACAGGATAAATTCTTCATCAATTTAGTTCTTGCAACATCACAGATTCACAGTAGTGTAACTACAAGGAGAATTAGACTGCATGTCTGTGTGACAGCTAGCTCTTCAGCTTCTTTTTTATTTTCTGATAGATCCAATGGCTTTATTTTGAGTCTTCATATTGCTTGAGTAATATACCCAGATTTCCTATTGTTAGGATCTCATTAAAAGATCTTAATTGTATTTTACATATACAATTATGTGATAATAGAGTGATAGTCAAGGGGAACAGGGAACATAATAAGATAGAGAAACACCAATGTTTTAAATAAAGCTGGACTGTTTGGTAAAACAGAGAAATAACCAAATTCTTCATTATTTTTCTGCAAATACTCAGAGTACTGTAACAGAAGTGCAGTCAGATTTTGTTTGCACTTGTAGCATGCCCATTGCTTGTTCCTGTCTTGATTATCTGTGTTTTCAATAGTCTTCCTAAAAAAATATTCTTAAAATTTAAGAATATCACAGCAGGATTTTGTACATATCAATTTCACAGAATCTTTTTCCCGGCCTGAAACGTCCTTCAGCATTACACTCTGAATTATCAGTCTTTACAGAGAATATAACTTCAGCTTTTCTCTTGCCGTTTCTATTTTCTGCTCAAATTTTGGCATCCTCTCTTGAGAATTCCCTGTCGTTGTATTTTTTATCAGCATATATATAAGAATATATAGATCTCCTTGGTTTTATCTATATCATCCATCTATATCTATATCTATATCTATATCTATATCTATATCTATATCTATATCTATATCTATATCTATATCTATATCTATATCTATATCTATCTATATCTAATCTCTATATATATCATCTATATATTTATCACCTATACTATCTATATAATCTATATTATATGTATATCTATACCTTCATCTGTATCTAATCTGTCTATTTCTTGGAGGTATGTTTTCCCATAGAGAACAAAGAACTGGATTTCTTCCGATTGTGTCCTGTTGAGATTTTAGTGCTCAGTCATCTTGTCAATGAAAATCATAGAATCATGGAATGATCCAGGCTTGAAGGAACCTCCAAAGGGCATCTAGTTGACTCCATAGCATTTTAGGTTAAAATCTTAACAAACCTGCCTTCTGGCAAGATGAGTATTTGTTTTCCTTCATATGTGCTATCCTCTTTGTTGCTGATGGGAAGGGTGAGAGTATCTAAATATTTTTTTTTCATGTCTTCTCTATGCTACCCTGGGTTACAGAGTTGTTCTCTTTCTCCAGTTTACCCCAGTAGCAGCTGAACAGATAGCAAAGTATAGGGATGGTCTGCCTGTTTAAAAGTTTGTTTAATGATATGTGTTCTGCATTACTTTTAGCTTGTCATCCAGACACTTTACCATTACACATGTGAGGTCACGGTCAGGACAGAGAAATGAAACTCCTATATCATGCTACTGGCAGTTAGAAAAAATTGTGTGTCAGGTCCCTCATATTAATATGGGCCCAAGTAGGCGATTGTGGCAATGTAGATAGAGCACTTGAGTTTTGTGATTATGTCAGCATGAACGACAAATTCATTCTGTCCTTCCTCTCTGCAGTACAGATTGTGCACTGCTTTTTGTAATTCCCTGTTCCCAGTTTTTCAAAGATGGTGGTTGAAAAGCCTCTTGCAGACTGACTTAAAGCAGTTCATTACAGGTAACTTTGAATCTTGAAGCTCCTAAACATCTGATTTCCCTATTTCTACTAAGCTTAGCTGGATTTGTATTAAACCTCTGTATTAAATTAAAAGCAATACCAAAAATCTGTTGGCCTTGGAGCCCTATTCTAGTCAGCATGGAGTAGTAAAATTTTAAAATTAAATTCCTGTAGGAATTAAGTCCACCAGCAATGTTATATTTTTAAAATTAATTATTTTTTCAAAGATTCAGTCCAAATGCCTCAGCTAGCTTTTCATGCTGTAACTTCTGTGTGAATAACTAGATTTTAATGGATTTTCTTCTGATACTGTGTTTATAATCTTATCAGAGCAATATATTATGTCATTGTAAGTACTTATTATATACTATAAGCCATGAACAATGCCTCTTTGTAATAGGCTACTTGTCTGGTAGTCAATGTCTATTGAATTGTATATGCTGTACACAGCAAAAGGATTCAGTTTTTAGGTTATAAAATTTGCATTTTGTAAAGATGTGTTGCAGAATATTACAAGCTTTCTGAAGGTTCCTGGAATATCAAATTATTTCTGAATCAACATTTGGTGGTTTAGATTAATCTATTCACAATGTGTGTCATTTTGAAAATTTTAATATGGCAGACAAGTAGGAATGGGCATTGCTTACAATTTTCACATTATCATGGTGTATTCACCAGTAGAAATTAAAGATACAAGATTTTGCTCTTAGGAGAGTCAATTTTCATGGTTCTAAATATGCACATCTGTAGACAGTGCCAGCAGTACAATACGTGCTGCAATAGTGTTGGTGATATTATCTCTTTATAAAGTAGAGGTTGTAGTTGCTCAACTATAATAAATAACCTTACTTGTACCATCATATAGGAATAAGATTTTTTTATGTATGGTACAACCTGGGTATTTTTCTTCTGTAGAACTGTCATGTGATCATGAAAACTATTTTTGGGAATACTTAGATGGCTTACAGTTCAGCATTAACTCTGAGCTGCTTTGTGATTTCAGTTCTTTTTTTTTTTGTGCTACAGGATGAAAAAGAAGGTATGTTTATGGCTTTTCTGGTCAAGTAATTCACGGGTACAACATTTAGCTTTTAAATTATGGCATCCTTATCTCTTACCACATGTTTTTACTTTGGAGCAGTGACTCATAGTTTCCTTCACATTGGTTTAGCAGCAGCTCTCCTATTTTCTTTGTTCAATTCATCATGACATGAAATTTTTGTTTTAATGTGAATTGTTTTTTTTATCCCACTGGTGCATGTTAGCTGTCTCCTTTAAAGAGGGATGGGTACTTTTTCTCTGGCAGTTGTCTCCCATGTGATGCTCTGTGGAGCTAGGGATCAAATCAATCTGCAGAGTGCTAGGATTTCAGTCTAGAAATGGCTTAGGTCTTGTAATACTTAAGGAATAGATCAGCCTCTTTCAGAGGTATGAAAACCATTATAAGGGAGTATGATTTTAAATGTGGTTCATTGCTCCTGTGCACTGACTTACAAGCATTCTTGTATTCAAGTACTCCATGTCCACCTGGCAGGTTAACAGGCACTCTCCAATGGGAGAAAGGCTAATGATGAAACTGTCAACAGGTACCATCACCCAGTTCATTGCTGAGTAGCTTGACTGTACACCTGCTTGGTGATGATAGCTCTGCTAGCCACGTGTCTGATTCTGTCTACCTACCGTTTTTCTATTCCCTTTTCTCTGTTTTTAGTTTTTGTTTGTTTGTTTGTTTGTTTGGGTTTTTTCCAAATCAGTAGGTTTTTGTCAAGTAAAATTTTGGTGTTGAATAGATGGAAGGTTTGGGTAACAGTACAAGCAAACAAGCAGTCTTATGCCACTGAAATGAGTATGAGTATGGTGGGTTATTTTGCTGAGCAGTTGATGATTGTGGGTCAGAAGCTCAGTGGTGGCAAGCTTGTCCAATTAAGGCAGCTCTGGTTGGAAGTAAAGTACCTCTATGTGCACTTCCATCTTGACCCTCTTGAGCTCTGATCTTGGAGCCAGCTGGAGCAAAAAAGTTGATAAGCTAAAAATAGTCACCACCTCTTTCTACACTTTGATGTCTAAAGCGACTCTTGGTTATGTGACCAAAAACTGAATGGTGAGCTTCTCCTAACTCTGCTCCTCAACACTGGGAATCTGAGTAGAATTCAGCTCATAGCTTGGATTTCTAGGTCTCCCAGAGTTAGAATATAGTTAATCTGTCAGACTCTGCCAGATGTAGATATAAATGTAATTAGGAGCAAATATTAGGGTTATGGTTTTAGGGCTTTTGCAGCTTTTTATTTCCTTTCTTGCATTTCTCCCTTTGTTCCACACTGGCTGTTTTAGCTGTTTCCTACTGCTAGCTGCCAGCTGCTTTTGTTTCAGTAACACTTCGCTCTCCCACAGAGAAGTGGGAGGGATGCAATGCCCAGACTGCTGCATTTCTCCTCTTTTAGAATGGGTGCTGCATGAAGTTGAACAGGTTAGCATGATAGCCAAATCTTGACATTTTATGAGCCTTTAGATGTTTTTGCTTATATTAAAGCAAAGTGACTAAATTAAAGACTTATGTTTGTATTTTCTTTATTTATTTACTGAAAGCTATGTTTCAAGATTTTCTGGTTTTGCAGAGAAAAGCCAGAAAATACTGCTTAAGTGTCAAATACTGGAAGGCAAATAAGAGGATCCCAAAGATTGTTCTCTAAAGCTTGGGATATTGGACTGTGACTCATGATTCTAAGTACTTGAGATAGACAAACTGAATACTGTCAATCTTACTTCTTTCAGCTGTTAGCTGCTTTGCACGAGATAGGACAAACTAGAAAGCTCAATGACATGAATCACTAAGCTTTTCCTAGTAGAGGAAGTTCTGCAGACAGTGAACAGCAAACTTGAAAAGCGTAGTGGAACAGTAATTGGCATAGTCAGGTTTTGAAAGGGAATTCATGACATACTGATATCTTGACAAACTGAACTGCTATGACCATGATTTGCAGTCACTTGTAAATGCACTTCATTTTCACCTCTGATTTCCCCCTTTTTGCCTTCAAATTCTAGTTAGAAAACTCTTGCTTTTTCTTAGGACACTTAGCACTAGCAAACCCAGAACAAGTTAATCCCCTTTTGCTTAAATAAATTTTTTATTTGGTATAGAAATGGCAAATAAATGAAAATAAGAATGTATCATAAAGCTTCTTATTGAGTTTCATTCTACAAGGTTGCCTGCAAAGGTTTCTATTCAAATGTAATCAAGGGGAAAGCTATACTGATTTTGGCCATCTAGTTTGTGGGCGCTGTTTTTGTGGGTTCAGATCAATCTAGTAGAAAGGGTTGCACAGTATTCAAAGTCTGAGCATCCAAACCAAAACAAAAGAGTGGAATTTTGTGCCAAACTGGAAACAAAGACAAAAAGATTCAAACCTGCCTGCTAAAAACTAATATACGATTTATTGGTTAGGCATGTAACTGTGAAGTTTGATATTGTGCTACACATAGCTTATTAATTCTAGCCAGATTTGTCTACAGGTTCTTGTTAGCAGTTCTAACTCCTACCGAGACAGGCACTTGGCAAAGATACTTCAATTTAACTCAAGTGTGATATATATTTATATACAGAAAAAGTCTTGAATTCAGGTGTGCTAATTCACTGCTAAAAATTGCTCTGAAGAGCAACAATTGAGGTTGCTTGTGGCTGTTTGTTTTTGTTAGCCCTATGAGCAAATTATTTTGGAATGGGAAGTTTACCGAAAACTGGGAATTTCATGACTTTGCTCTTTCCTAATCTTACTTTATTCATGTCAATTAACAATCTTATTATTGATATATATATATAAAATATATATATATTATATATAATCTTATCTTATTGATAGAATATTTCAAGTTTCTTCATATCAAATAATTTAAAACACCTTTAAATTTGTTGGTTTGTCATTTATCATTTTAGCTGAATGGGTGAAAGACCCCATATTTTATTATATCCCTTCAATATTACTGTTATTGTGTTGGGAGGTGGCAACTTGTCAATAATGCAAGGGCACAACTCAATTTCTGGGATGTAGCTCCTTGAAGATACAACATATTTTGTCTTAAGAAGAGGGATGCAACCTTCCATTATAACTTATTTTATGCCCTTCAGAGTAATTTTAAATTTGTACCATTATATTCTTTAGTATTTACTATGTATTACTATATCATGCATTACTACTATTTACCATGTATTACTCAATAATTAGTATTTATGTATTTAATAATCTAGATTTGCCTAAACGTTCTTTCAATCTAACCCACTTTGGTTCATATCAGTGGCATATAAAGGTGGGATTATTTCCATGGAACTAGTTAGAGGATAAAGAAGAACAAAAGGAAGGGAAAGATAAAAGTACTTTTTTACTATGGTGTATTTCATAGAAAGCACAGACTGTAAAAAAGGTCATCTATAATCTATCAGAGGCATAAACCCAATGGCTTGGAGACTGTATAGGTTCCTGCCAAGATTACTTTATGAGAAAAATGTTTTTATAAAATACTTTAAATATATAACTTCTTTTCATTGGGAAGTACTTCCTGTATAAGCAGACAACTACGCACCTTCCTCATTGTAGGGGAAAAAGAAATAGTTGATCTCCTTTTGGTGACTGTTGCTTCCCAGTGCTTTTACCAAGCGTCCCTGTCATTCTGTCTTGTGCATCCTCCTCTGCACCAAGGAGCTATACTCAGGTTCCATTGGTCTGGTTTTGCCTTAAAACTCACAAAATTGCTTACCATATCTTACTGGTAGTTAATGCTTCGTGGAGAGCTGGATGCATAACTGAATCTAGAAAGACAGGAAAAATGAAAAGAATTAGAGTGCTGATAAGAAGGTTATAGAAAAGAAAGATTAGCCTCAGTCTTTAAAAAAAAAACAAACAAACAAAAAAAAAAAGAGAAAAAGACTGAGACTGAATGAAGAGCTTGTGAAAACAGAGGGAGATGAGAAATGTTTGGAGAATAACAAATGTCAAGAAAAACTTTTTAAAGATGACTTCAGATATTAAAAGCAATATTGATTTACAGATATATACAAAAGGAATGAGATCTGAAGAGGCAAGAGCAAGGAGAGGAAATACGTAAATCTGGATATATGAAATATTGTCTCTGCTTAAATGCTTTTTAAAATTTGGAAAATATAAAAATTTTATTCATGCATTAAAAAAAAAATCACTCACAGAGTCCTGAATTTGATCACTTTGGTTTGTTGTGCCTCACAGATTAGTGGATGGATAACTAAAACACATATGACAAAAGCCCAGAGAGTCTAATAAAAAACCTTCTTCCAGGAGGGCTCAATGAGATCAGTTAAGTCAAGAGAAAAATTACTTGGTTACTCTGTTTCACCAAGGTTTGTTAAACCTTTCCACTAGTCAGCTTATTCCTTCCACATGCCAGTTAAGCCTTAGATTTCATGCTTCATTGTTCTAAAAATAGAATCCTCATTAGTTTTCTGAGATTTACAGAGCTAGAATGTAGCCTTGTGTCCACAGCTAGGAAGACTCCCTCTAGCATCTTGAGACATGAGAGAGAAATATTAATTTAGAGTGATACACTGGTAAGTTATTGAAATATCTTTGTATTTTGTATTTGTCACTTATGTCTCTGTCCCTGTCATAGAAGCTGCTGTTGAAATCTTTCAACATCAACACTGCCATTTAAAACTTACCCTGCCAGCATGCCATCTGTTTTGATCAGGGAACCACTTTCTACGTGAGCTGACTCCTACACACATTGCACTTTGCAAGAGAAAAATGTATTTGCTGAGAAGTAAAAAATCTAAACCTCCCTTGAAAAGCAATGCTCCTTGACTCAGTTTAAAAAAAATAATCTTACAATTAGATAAGTACACTTTCTTCCCTCTCTCCCATTGTTTTAGATTACTAGACAATGGAATAAAAATCACAGCAAAGTGAGCCAAGCCCTCTTTGTAATTGCATTCTGAACACCCAAAGCAGTTTGCACATGTTGATATATTTCCAATTAGGGCAGTTACTGCCCTTTGAGTTTATTTCTATAAAAAATTCACTTTGAAAGTTGTTTTTTTTTTTTTTAAAAAAGGTGTTTTTTTAATGCATGGATTCTTCAAAGAGAAAATGGAAATATATTTCTCAACATTTTTCTAGCTTTGTGAAAGTGATTGTAATCAATTTGTAACCGATATAATTTACTAATGGTTATATATTATTTTTGATAACAGATAATCATTAGAGTAGGTACATCTGGATGATTTATACCAGTCTTGATATTTAACCCCATTTCCCTTGATAGGCTTTTATATTAACAGTGTACCAATGTCTTTCACAGTCTTAACAGCATTCAGTGCTTTGTGGGTGGAGGGAGACAATCAGAGATGAGATGTACATCCATATTCTGTGCTATGTTACCAGTCCCATAGCTGGCTTTCAGCATCTTGCTCTGTGCTCACAATTCCAAAGCCTGAACCTGTGACTCAGATCCCTAAAGTGATGTGCTGGGTCATATGGATTACTTGATGGGTATTTTTCGGTCATTAGGTGGACCTGGATGCAGATTCTTGGGAACAGTTCTGAGACAGGGTTCCTGACTTCTTGTCTTGGCAACACAAGATCACGGGAAGGCAAAGAAGCACAGAGCAAATGGTGGTGGTGGTGAAAGCTGCTACTTTGTGTTGTTGAAAGCCTGACTACTGTCCTCTGCACGTTTTAAACTGATATACAGAAGAGAAGAATAATCACCAGGGGATAAAATACTTAGATTAGTAAAGACAAAGGAATCATAGAATTGTCTAGGTTGGAAGATCATCTAGTCCGACCTAGCTCTGATCAAAACCAGCAACTCATCACTAAATCATGTCACTAAGCACCCTATCAACCCTTCTTTTGAATATCTTCAAGGATGGTGCCTGGGCACCTCCCTGGGCAGCCCATTCCAATGCTTTATAGTCCTCTCAGTGTGAAAATTTTTCCTGATATACAATCTGAAGCTCCCCTTGTGCAATTTGAGGCCATTTCCTCTTGCTCTATCAACTGTGACTTGGGAGAAGAGACTGACCCCCTCATCTCTACAACCTCCTTTCAGGTAGTTATAGAGAGCTGTAAGGTCTCCCCTCAGCCTCCTTTTCTCCGGGCTCCCTTAGCCTCTCCTTATAAGGCTTATTCTCCAGACCCCTCACCAACTTCTTTGCCCTTTCCGGCACCCGCTCCAGCACCTCCATGTCTTTTTTTCAGTAAGGGGCCCAAAACTGGACACAGTACTCGGAATGGGACCTCATCAGTGCTGAGTGGAGGGGATGATGTTCCTGAGACAGGCCAGGATGCTGTTAGCCACCTTGGCCACCTGGGCACACTGCTGACTCATGTTCAGCCGACAGTTGACCAACACCCCCAGGTCCTTCTCTGCTAGGCAGCTCTCCAGCCACTCTGCCCCAAGCCTGTAGTGCTGCCTGGGGTTGTTGTAACCCAAGTGCAGGACCCAGCACTTGGACTTATTGGACCTCATCCCATTGGCCTCATCCCATCAATCCAGCCTGTACAAATCTCTCTGCAAAGCGTTTCTGTCCTCAAGCAGGTTGACACTCCCATCCAACTCGATGTTGTCTACAAACTTACTGAGGATGCACTCGATTCCCTCATCCAGATCATTGCTAAAGATGCTAAAGAGAAATGGCCCCAATACTGAGCCCTGGTGGACACAACTGGATTTAACTCCGTGCACCACCACTCTCTGGGCGAGACCCTCCAGCCATTTTTTAAACCAGTGGAGAGTATCATAAGTAGTAAATAAGGAGTCCTTATTTAACCCTAATAGGCTGCAAAGAGCATTATTCCCTTGTCCCCTCCTTGAAGCTCACATAAGAAACATGAAGACCTCCAGGTTCAGTTTCTTGCCTTTTCTGGAACTCCACATGATGCTTTCCTTGAGGTTATCGAATTCCATCTTCTAACCGTTTATGTTTATTTTCAAGACCTGTACTCTTCTGCCAGTTTATAACCAATTGGTCTTGTGCTGACACAGTGCTCTAGCTTAAATAGTTCTTCTTCCTGTCTGTAATTTACCCTATAAAGTAAAGGCCATATCCTATCATTTCACCAATCTAAAATAAAACACATTCTTTTGTTCTCTTCTCATTGAAGTCACTGTTCTTCCAAGTTAGACCCACTAAGATTTACTAAGGGTTTACTAATGGCAAGGTGTTTTTTCCTTACAAGCTCAGCAGCAATCCCACTCATTACCTGTTTTAGGAATTAACAAATCAGTAATGAAAGTCCATGTGAAATGCTGTGGAAAATATCAGTCCTCCAAAAGAAAAAGAAAAAAAGCAACCAAATGCAACAAACCCCTCTAATGTTCCTCTGACCCCTAGCCTGCAAATTTCACCAGGCAGTTTTGTAGAATATTGTCCTGAAATTTATGATTTTCTATAATTTATCTTAATACTGTATTAAAATCCCTAATAGCGATGACACAAATGAAACTCTATCCACAGAAATATAAACACTTTTTAGATAGCCTGTGAAGAGTGGCTCAATCTTAGGAAAATTGTGAGGCAAGCTGTTAGTGAATTATTGTCAAGGTCAGAGAATCCACATTTATTTTTCTGGTAGTTATATCATTATGAAGCTCTTATGATATATCCACTTGTACTGAAAATGTAGCTAACTTACCTTGGTGAATTTGATTTATCAGCGTTGCAACTGACAAGGTTGCCCATTTGTTAGTGGTTATTTTATATTTGAATAGCTTTCAGCACATAAATTTTAGGAATTGCTTGAATACTTTAGCTGTTAGATATTTCATGGAGGAAGTTAGACCAGAAGAGTGTTGCTGTTGATGTTTCTATTTTGATACTGTCTGCCTTTTTCTATAAACTAAAATGATGCCTGCATTTGTTCTTGGGTGTGCCTTGTGAGCAGAATCTATTGCAAAGAGTGAAACGTAGATGTGAAAACTCATTAGTTTTATCCTGAATAAACTGTGACATAGCCTTGCAAGACAGTTTATTTTACTTTCAGAGGATATCATAAATGTATTTAAAAATAAAAAAGACAAAAAAGGAATTCAAAAGAAATTAACTAATTACAGGAGTTCCTCAGATTAAGCTTAAGATAAGAAAGGGGGGAGAAGGAATATATGAGCAAGTATATAGTGCAGGATGGAAGTTCTCATATGGGTCCAGAAATGAGGCCTTTAAGTTTCTTATTGACTTCAGTGGTGTTGACATCAGGCAGAGGCAGAGTTTAATTACAGCCAAGCTTAGCTCATCCTTTTACTAGAAGGATGCATTTAAGTAAAAAAAAAATGTATAGAGCCAAATAAAAAGCAAAACTAATTACTTTCTCCTAACATTTTGTAAAGTTTCTTTAACACGTCTGTATTTTGGGGGAAGTAGCCCCCAAAAGGTCAGAAAACAAAACAGAGATTCCCAGGTGAAATGTTGGGCATCACACACATAGGGTTTCCTCAATTTTTCTTGCTGGGAAAAGAACATGAAAAAGTGTTCTGTTCCTGAACACATTAGTGGTGCTATGATTGGTGGTTGTAGGTCTATGTACAGAGCTTTATGAAAATTAGAACTAAGCTATTTTAATTACAAAACATCCACTGTATAATTAGCACCACTTAATGCAAAATGTGTTCAATATATTTTATGTGTAATTGAAATTCTGTAAAATTAAACTGTAATAATATAAATAATTTTTGAGGATGAAAAGTAGGTTAAGATAAGCAAATTTCATGCTTTAAACATTGAGATAAATATTCCCTACTGTATTAATATTTTGTATTTTAGACTGCAAATCTTTTCATTGAATAATAAATATGAGCTTCCCTTTTATGCAATTAATGCAACCCATATTTTTCAGTAGAGGAACGAAATGTTGAATCATACATAAAAAGTAGCGATGAGTATTTAATTACCAAACTTAATTCAGTCATTTCCACAGACTTATGGAAAATGTTATTCACCTCTTGGGGAAAATTTTTGGCAGTGAAATGTAGTTTTGCTCAGCATATATTTTGAATTGCTTGAGTCTCTGGTTAGTTAGTCCCTTCTGGGGGGTCTATTGCACACAGACTGGTTCGGAACAATAGTTAGATGTTAGCAGTATTTTATATCTTCAAAGCCTTATTACTAACATTATGTAAAGCATCCTTAATTACAATTTCTGAAAGCTTATTGAGCTGCTAGCCTGCATTTCCTACTATTTTAGTTTTCACTTGGTTGTAAAACCTGCAGTCTAATGTCATTGTGTGAAATCCGTAACCATGAATGAGAATTTCAGGGGACTATGAGTTTTATTTCTCTGGCTGTTACTACATTTTCAAGTAGCCATTTCTGTGATGTAAAATAAGGACATCATTTGATGTCCTTTATGCTCTGAATGCCCACTGAAGCTTTTAAAATTATACCTGACATCTAGTTGCATAGCTATAGATAGACATTGATTTTTTTTTTAAGTCACTTTTTACAAAAAAAAAGTGTTACCATCTGAGAGAAAGAAAGGTAACCAACATTACTTCCCTGTCTTAACAGGTACTGTAGCTAAGAACAACTGTTACCAAAGCTAATTCAGTTGTATTTCCCTGATTCTAATTTGGCTTTTGTTAAATAAAGCCCTAAGGATTAGTTGGACATAGTTTTTTTTATTAAAATACTTTTGTTTATTAATACTTTGGGAAGTGTTATCTGGCATCCTCAAGCAGTTTGGAAAACTGGAGGCTTAGAATTATTACTGTAGCATATACTCACCAGAGTAATACAGTTTTAAATGGTCTAGGCTGGCTTCTGCTAGCAGAGCAGCTACAGCAACAGAATGCAGCATGGACTGCAGAAAAAAAAGATGTGCTTGAGACCTGTAAATGTTCAGGATGGAAGCCTTTTCTGAGCTTTTTTCTGTTACTGCTACCCTGTTTACCTAATTGGTATAAAGCTAGTTTGAATACATCAACACTAGCAGTGGCTGTGCCTAGTGTACGAGCATTCCAGGGGAATCTGATGTGTGTGTTCTCCAGAGAGAAGAAGTTACAAGATCAGGCCCTAATTATTCTATAATTGTGCAAGGCTTTAATTATAAGACCTTAATGACTGACAATTTTAAACACTTCAGGGACGTTGACTTAAATAAAATACTGTTGTTGAATTATTTTCCTTTGTGGCAGTCTGAGCAGTTTCTATTTCTCTCTCTCAGAAATCTGCTTTGCCTAACAAAGAGAGGAGTGATCCACGTAATTAAGAGATTCTGGATGCAGGTTCCCTGATTATCCTGACAACAGCTCAACTAGTAGGCAACAGGCACCCAATTTTCAAGGCATGCACTTTTCATCCTAACAGAGCCTGAATGTTCCATGTTCTTGGCTGCTATATAAATGCAGCAAAAAGAGTTGAAATGGCCTTTGCAAGCAGTTGCTTCCAAACAGGGGAGAGAGGGGAGGGAATACTAGTGAAATTTTAGTCAAGGTCACCAGTGAAGGATAATTCGTCTCAGATCTCAGTAAATCTGTATGCAAAGCACAAGGAATCTTCTTTTGTACAGATGACATCAGAAATGAAAGCACTTGTGATAGCCTTTTTTTTTTTAAAAATGTGTCCTGTACTTGGGTAAGTATTGCCTCTTCATATCTGAAGTGTGCACTGAGAGTACTGGAGCTGAAATGAAAACAGTGTAAATAAAATGTCATAAACTGCTGCAAAACATTAGCAATGTTATGTAGGGATAGCTTACGTGCCACTGTAGATATTTTGCTTGGCTCTTACTTTTTTTTTTCCAAACTTACTGTTTTGAAGTTAAATTCCAACTTAAAATGCAAAACAGCTTGGAAAGTCCGCTTTAAGGAAAAACTTGATTTTGATAAACTGAGATCTTTGTCAGTAGGCATGCAAGTTGATATAATGAAAAGTAAGACGGTAATAATATTGTTTCTAGTTCTTCCATCCTGCAGTCTCTAAAGATATGTAGTTTGATGGTAGCACTTAACTATAGGAAACAATATTTAGCTATTTTTAGGCTGGTCAAAACTCGGAATTTCTGACGGTTCATCCTGAATTGAAATAATAAAATGAAAGGCTTAATAAAAAGATTTCCTTAACTTTTATTCAGGGAATATTGAGCAGGTTTTCTGGAAACATTTTATGTGGTAAGCCTGAAATATGTTGAAGTGTATTTGTGTAAATTTGATTGAATATTTTGCATTCATGTAGTAATAATGGTCCATGATGTAATCTGGGAGTGAAAAAAAAACAAAAAACAAAAACCTGAAAAAAGGAAAATATTGTGGTTTTTATTTGGGCAGGTTGTGAAAGACTATACTTGTAAAGAGTATATTTCTTTTTCTCTCTGCTAGCTGCTTCCCCAGGTGGAAACCTTCCCTTGAGCACTTGGAGTCTTAATGTTTGTCAGTTTAAGTATCTAAGCTGGCTGTACCTCTTCTGTTTCTCTGTTGTTTTTCTTTGGAAATAATACTTGTGATACAAGTGGCAAATTCTGGGTTGTCTAATGGAGAATCACATTTATTTTTTATTTTTTTTTTAAGAGAGGACTTAGAATCCGTTGTTGCAAATGTGCTTAAGCTCATTAAAATTATATCAATATTATTGTATTTTAGGATAGTGACTAGTGTTCCTGAATACTATGAATGCACTCAAGAGACTGTATTTCAAGAACTGCTGTTCTTTATGTGATGGTAACATAAAGAATAATGCAAAGCAATTGTTAAATCAAAAAGTAAATTGGATTCAGTATTGAATAGAAATGGAACAGTCAGTCATGATAATAATACCTAAAATTCCAACAACTACATGGTTATGGATCCCAAACTTCTAGTCATTGGTACAAATGTTTATATAGCTGTGTTTGAAAATAAACCACAAACTACACTTCTAAGAGGTATCTGAAATGCTGTCTTTCTTTTTGTTCCTCTTTCAAGTCCAGCCCTTTACAAGTGAAAGTTTGATAACTCTCATCTATTAGGAGTTACCAAACATACTAAAAGTGAGAATAAAAGTATTTCATAAGTCCAGAAACCATCTCAATCTTTGTCCTTAGAGCAGTATAGCTATTTTCAGGCACTGAGAATTGTGCAACTGCTGAATCCAAGCTTGAAAATTATTGTCGTATATGTGATATATGAGTTTACCAGCTTGCACATCTTCATATCTTTTCCATGTGTGGTATAGAATGCCCTGTGGATGCCTTTCAGATATGTTTTCCTCACATATTCACTAAGCCATCCTTGGAAGTTAGCAGCTTTGCAAATAAGATGGGAATGATTCACTGAAGTTTGTACAATCCTGAAAATGTAAGTCATCTTGTTGCAGAACTTAATGAAATTGGTATCAATAGAAGGATCAGTTTTTCATCTGTGCTCTGGATAGAGGTAGCTTAGTGGGACAAGATAATCTTTTGCTTTTGTGGAAATACAGAAGGGAAATCAGACAGACTTTACTGCATTGCTTTCTATGCATTTCATTCTCAGGCTGTTAGAATGCAACTAATATCATACTGTTCTCTGTTACAACCCCCACAGTTTTTTAGATAGAATACTAAACGAGTTTCTTGGAGATGGCATCTTCTGCCACAGGCAAGCAGAAAAACCTCTTGAGTGTACTCCTGGGACAGATGCAGTCAGTCAATGTGTGCTCAGTCAGACCTCTAGACTGTGTAGGCTTAGTGCTACAAGGAGGTGACTCTCTTCTATCGCTTTCCATCTCTTTGCTCTGTATTCCTCTGTGATGTGGTTTGGTTGAAATGGGCTCCTTATGGCCTTGGAGATACATATCCTTGTTTTAAAATTTTATAAAATTGCAAAGTCTGAATGTGTAGGAGACCATTAGACCAACATGTTACAGAAATTTCCGAGGCATGGAACTTTCTCCACTTGTTTTTGTAACTCATTTGATTGAAGTGGGTCCTTCTATTCTGCTGTGAGCCTTTAAAAAAATTAGATATTTGTTGGTTGTTTTTTCATACTTTTCCCTTTTCTGTTAAGGGGAGAAACCGGTAGTATTAAGCCCTATTCCTTAGATGCCACATTGTTTACTGAAGATGTAACAAACTGTTTCCTCAAGCACAATAGGAACAAAAGAGGTGACAGTTCATTTTCTGTTTTTCACTCTGATTTCTGAGTAGCACAGACTGTCTGACAGAGGGTAAGTATTTCTCTTGCTGTCCCCCTGGCTTTTCTGGCTATTTGGCTGCCTCTGTTCACACATCTGTAGATCTTCATCATCCATTAATCAGATCTCTATCTTGAGTCCACAGTAAAAGCCTTTTCAAACATATAGTCTTATTACTGGGCAGATTTGTGCTGGTGCTGTGTTTTAGGGGGGAAGTATTACAGCTTCAGTTATTATTAAGCTTTTAAAACTGCATTTCAAATGTGCTCCAGAAAAAAAAAAGATATTTTTGTGCTACACAGTTTAAATGAAGCTTCATCCAACCCCCTTTTTAGCAATTGCTTCGAAAGAGGCATCTTTTCTTTATTTGAGAGATAAAATGAGGGAGAATCCAGAAAATAAGCATTAATTATTAACTCAATAAGTGATTGAGTAATTAATGATTAATCTAATTGCAAAGATTTATCATACTGTCATAAGCTGTACGTTATTGTTTCTTCTGTATCTCATGTAAAAAAAGCTGATCTATGATGCAAAGTCTGTGCTTTTGTCAACATCTGCCTTATCAGGAGACTCATCTCTTTAGAAGAGAAATGGATTCTTGTTCCTGGCATCAAAACATAACAAAAAACCTCTGTGAGAGCTGGATTGTCATTAGATCCAAACCTTTTCTTTTTGGTGAGATCAAAGATTCCAGATAGAAATGCTCAGGCTTTCATAAGTGTTTACTTTAGAGCAAGTGAACTTGGTATTTAAGAAGCCAGTAAGATGAAGTGACCACTGTATTTAAAAATCCCTGTTTTCACTTTAATTCTGAGTTCTGAGAAACATATCTTTTGAATTCTAGTTTCTCATGTTTTGGCTTAGTTTAGAGACAGATCTCTCTATGTATGTGTCTCTGTGGGGGTGTATGTATATGTGTATGCACATGTCTGTATGTGTATATTTAAGACTTGAAAAATGCCAAGCCCAAATCCAAAAACCATTCATGTTAATATCTTTTGGCTTTATATCCATCATTTTTTTGGAATGTGATTATATCTCACTTACTTCACTGGCCCCAAAGCATGTGTTTAAAGTTAAGCATGTGCTTAAATGTTTTCCTGAATAAGGATGCTTTCCTGAATAAGTTTTTAAAATGAATGCACGCCATGTCAGCAATAAACATCTTTTTCCATGTAATTGTTCAGCATCATAGCAACATCTGAGCTTTCATTAATATATTTTTTCTTTCTAGATTATATAGAAAGAAATATTGGATCACATGGATTGAATTCCTTTTTTAACTGCATATTTTTTCTGCAGTTATAGCATATTATTACAGCAAATCTCTAATTCGGGGCTGCAAAGAAATACAGATATATTCTTTAAAATGGACAAGTATCTCATCATTGGGCTATAGATTTATTAACTTACATGAACACTAGAGATTTAGTTCAGAGGGATTGTTATCTACCTTTGGCTACCTTCTGGAGAAGTCTCTTTCATTTGTTACCTGTGCCATCATTTATAAAACATTAAAGCTAGTATATAGCAAAGTCAATGACTGAGTGTGGTGTGGGGTTGACTGTTTTTTTGTTTTGTTTGTTTTCTTTGGATTTTTGTTGTTGTTGTTGTTTTCTTTTCTTTTTTTTAACTTGCTTGTCCGTGATAACAATGGCTGTTCTTTTTTAAAAATGAAGGCAAATATTTGTAGATGAAAAATATTTTTGACTGAAACCCAGCAGCAAGTTTCAACTTGCTAATATTTTTGTGGTTGTGATCTGAAAAAATTGAAATACACATTCTTTCTAGGAACCTCTTTAATTTTTTTTTTTTAATTTACATGTAATTTTTTGTAGTGAGCATTTATATTCCAGAAAATGCATTTGAGATTGTAAATCACTTGCACCAGTTGAATAGTTGCCCTCATAATCTAAATAAAATAAGAAATCTGTGAGTCTATCATATTTCTCTACAAAAATCCTAGTGTATCCTTTGCAAAATTCAGGTATCTTAAATTCTACAATTAAATTCTAATATTGCACTCTTGCAAACTCTTGAAAAGCACACAGATTGAAGCCAATCTCTGCAAAAATAGTAACTCAGTGAATCTCAATCTGTGTTTAAGGAATTCTTGTTTGTACCTCATTTTGAAAAAAAACCAAACGACGTGATTGAGAAGCGATTGTGTTTTAGTTCTATATATTAGACTGAGATTTAGGATTTCAAGATGTCTTGAACTGATCTTATTTTTATTTCAGAATTTGTCGTGTTAGTTTTCAGCATGAATACTTATGTAACCTAATGTATTCCCCCAGAGTAATTTTCTGGAATGACAACAGAATATATTGTGATATACAGTGATCTTATTTGCCTTGGAGGTACCAGGGCAGCAGAATGGTATGATATTCTGAAGACTGCAAGTTGCCTTTCAAGAGTTAATAATTGATGATGTTTCTTCTAGGAGTGCCCATGTATTTTCATAACTGCTTCAAAAGCCTATTATAAATTTTGAGCCCAATAAGAACTGCCTCAATGTTAATTTTAGCTTTTTTTTTTAGGTTTGGCCTTTCCCCAGTTTGCCTGATAGCTGGCATTCTGACATACAGATGTGTTTGAGTGCTTTCCGAGCGAGTTAATGCACAGAGTGCAAACTGTAACTCCTGTACCTTTCAGCAATTGTGGGAATTACTAATTGCATCAGATGTGCTTAAAAAGAAGACAAGTTAATGAGATATTGTGGGATTTTTTTTTATGTTGTTACAGAGCATCTACCACAACTGACCCTGAAATTTTTGGGAAATACTTTAACAGATGTAGTAAAAATAGATACAATGAAAAATAATATTTTTGATAATGCAAAAGGGTGTAATGTATACGTTAAGAACTGTAAACTAGACTACTGCTGATTATGTTGTTTAGCGGCCCCCAAATTAGCTGAGTAGTAGTTTTCTTGACAAAAGTTAGAGGCTGTTATATAGGTGCAGATATTAACTATTCACTCAGCTAGAAAAACTGCGTTCTGAGGCTTTTATTCCACAGCAGTTATTTTCCTCAGACTCTTTACAGTGGGTGGAGCATATGGGCTCCTTGAAAAGGAAATTGGAAGAGATTGCTCTTAATCTCCCTCAGAAGGAGACTACATCCCTTTGCTAGAGCAGAAACCTGGGAGGTTTGCCTCCTTAGGTAAACCAGCCTTTTGAAACCCCTTGCAAGAATGACAAACAGCTGCATGATGGATTGCGGTTTTGCCATGATGTGCAGAGCTTTGGCAGCCAATAATTCCAGTGCTACTTCTGCTGATTATTTTCCACTGCAATGGCTTGTTGCCTTTTTCTATTTATATTCTGCTCCTTTTGCTTGAGTGCAAGGTTATACCCAGAGCATTCAGCATTTCTTCAAGTCTATTCTTTGGGAGATACTAGGGACAGCATTTGATGTTAATCAGAAATGTGCAGATAAAGCTAGTTCTGGAGTCTACTGAATCAGAAGAAAGATTTCAATGGAGTTCAGTGTATTTTGGATCAGGCTAATGGTTCTGAAATTTCACCCTGAAAAATACTGTTCATATATTTAATTATCTATGAACATCAACATTTCTTTAAGGTAATTGAGAGTTTTAAAAATAGGATATGATGTTACAATATATTTGAAATATATTAACTCAAATTTTTTATAGTTGTTTGCTATAATATTAACGTAATTTATTGTGCCTGCAACAACCCAAAGACGTGATGGAAAATTAGATGATTCATTTCAAGTGCTTTATCCTAGTGAGCAAAATTTTAATCAGTCAGTTTTCTAATCCCAGTTCTGTTATTGGCACATTCTGTAAGCTTGGCAAGGTCACAGAAAGACTCCATTGTAGACAGTGTTGCATCTCAGCTAAATCATTACTGCATATGTTTTAATTTATCTGCATTACAGAATTTTTAAAGAAATAGAACTGTAGAAAGGTGCTTCTCTGATGACTTGTGCTTAAAGTAATCTAATAACATAAATTATAATGAATAATGAATATAAGATTTATCTTGAGCTATGGTTGCTATGTGAATTTTTTACAACTTCACCTTAAAAAAGCCCTACCACTAACCTAACAGAAAGGAAAGTGAAAAAAACCTCATCACACACGGATTACTGTTGTCACCCTTAAAAGTTTTTCACCCCATTGTTCAGTGATCATCATGAATTGTACCATGCAATGAGCTATGTTAACAAGCTGTGTTAACAGTTTGCTGTACCCCAAAGCTTACTGTTAGCTTTTATCAAGAAGATGCTACTTCTAACAATGTGGATTTAATTCAGAAAAGTAAAGTAGTCCAGTATCCAAAAAGTAGTTAAGCATGTCAAATATATGCTAATGATACTGTACAAGCTATTTCAATCGCCTTAATTGTCAGGCAGTACATATAATGAGAATGGTCACATTGGAGTAAAGTTTTCAAAAGTATCCAATGTCCTAATTTTAAAGAGAATAAAGAGACCTAATGTCCACTGAATATTAACAGAATTAGAGTTCAAAACTTAAAATTGTCTTCTGAAAATATGACATAGGCTTCTAAGGAATGTTTTAGTCTGTTTCATTTAGTCTAATGAAAAGTTTTAGTCCCAGATGACTGTGAAAAACACAATCTCTTTGGGATGATAGACTGACACATCCCAACATTATTTTGAGAGCAGAATCATGAAAGAAGTAATATGTAAAATTAATCATTTTGTTGTTGCAGTACACACCCATTTAGAGATTATCATCTTGCTATTATTTTGTGAGGTAGTTTGAAAAGTGGGAAAAGGTATAAACTATAGAAAGAGTAATTTCAAAATATCTACCTTCTATGATATCTAAAATATCTTAAATCCTGTGCTGGACTTCAAGAGCTGCAAAACAAAGTAAAAATCTCTTAGGGCATCTGTACCACAAAAAATACTCAGAGATTGGGAAAACTAATAAGAATCCAGCAGCATATGAGAACGAATGCTCTCTAATAGAAATGGTTTCATCCTAAGAGATAACACAGAAATTGTGAAAAATGGGGAAGATAAATTCAAAAACATATGGAAGCCACAAATTCATACAGTGTATTGGCAATTGGTTGGAATAACTGGCCCTATCTCCTATATTTCAGTGTTCTTTCACAGTATTCTTGGTGCTTTAATTTAGAGAAAATTAAATACCAGATTTTGGAGATGTTGAAACCATTGAACTAGTCCTTATTCTGCCTTATCACCTCTTTATAATGCTATGAGAGTCTCTTTACAAATTTTAATACCATAAATCCTTGTACAGACATACATGAGGACACAGAATGGAACATACATGAAACATTCTACAGTTTTATGTAGCAAGGCTCTCTAGCATGTCCCAATAGGTAAGCATATAAATATTCCCTTTGGCTTTCCATACAGACAATATGCAAAAGTAATTAGCATAAACACTAGTCATTTCTTTCAAATTTGCGTGCCTGAAGAAGTACTCTGGTGTGACCTGACAGATCAGCTGAGAAGCCAGCTATTGTGATTTTTGTGGACATAAAAAGACCCTGATGCAAACAAATACCCTTTTATACAACTGACCTGATAGTTTTCCCCTTTGTTTGTATCTAGCATCATCATAGCGACAAGGTTTTTATTGTCTTTGTTAGCAGCACTGGAGTGAACACTCAGGTTCCCATCCTGTGCACGGACAGGGTCTTGGTGTTAGCTCTGGTGACCTATTTTGAGTGGTGGCATGCCAATATGCTTTCTTTTGTAGCAATTCTGGAACCATCTGGCCTTACCTGCCTGGTCTTTCTGCAAAATAGTCATCCATCCATTGCAGCACCTTCACAGCCTGTGCTTTACCAAACATGCTGGAATTTTGCTGACCTTAGTCTTGCACTTGCCAAAGTCACCTGCTGTACTAGGTCATGCATGTATCTATCTTTTACAGTTTATTTACTCCTCTTCCCAAGTGGATTTTGTGATTTTAAATTTTATATATATATTTTTTGTACTTTTTAAAATGCTATTTTTCTTGCCTGCTGACATAAAAATTCATCCCAGCAGCCTTGGGAGACAGCCTTTTTGACTGCTGGTGGGGTGGGGTTGGCCATGGGACAGGGTTGGGCCGTTCCCAACTGTGCTGGTGCTCTTCCAAGGAGTCTAGTTGCCTCAGTGAGTTATAACACTTCCTGCAGGCATGTGGAGTCTCACAGGACAGTGTTGGAGGACTCAGGAGGTGAAGAGAGACAGATCTGATGTAGTCTAATCCTTTTTGCAAGTAAGGATGAAAGCGGGTGGGTATTATACTTGGTTTCTTCTGATGAGTGAGGCTGGTTGCACCAATGCATCAGCGGAGTGGAAGATGGGTAGTAAAAAGATGTGGCTGCCTTTAGAAATATTCCAACATGACAGTAAAGGTACACCATGCTATTTTTTATAAGGGAAACTTTCTGTGGAGGAAACATATATGTACTGGGCGTTTCCTCCATTTTCAAATACTTGTTAGGGCTGTGAAAACTCTCAGTAAAATTGATTGTGCCTAATTATTTACAGGATACTGGAAATGTAGGAGATCACATAAGAGAGAAAAAAAGAAGCAGAGCTGTTTAGAGACCCCAGTCTTTTATGGTTGGCTAAGATATGACTACCAAGTGGGATTACTCTAAGAAAGTGTTTGGCAGAGCAAGTAAAGATCCCTTGTGCAGGACAGGATGCCTAACTGGCTGACTTCAATATATAGCAGCACACTTATATTATGTCCTTTTTAAATTCAGCAAGGGAGTTAGGTCTTTGTGGGGAAAATACATTCTATCCCTGATCATCCACTAGGCAAAATTGTTTCTGCTTCTTGTACTTGCAGATTAAATTTGGGAGACAGGTTATATAAACAAAAAGGACATCTTCTAATCTTCAGGAACTTTTTTTCCACTGAAGGGTAAGAGCAGAAAAAACCTAACTCCTGGGCTTGTCTCTAATACATTTAATACACCAGCCCTAACTCAGTCTGTATTAAAAGATGAAATCTGGCCACCAAGTACACAGAAACACACAGTCGGGGTATTATCCATATAACTATTTTTGAATGCTTTCTTTTTGATGGCCAAGGTAAACCATAAGAAATACAATGTCTAGCAATATTTTACTGGGTTTGTCATGTTGCTGTCTTTTGTTTCAACCTTAAACATCTATTTGCCAGTCCTTTTAAATAAAGAGGTCAAAAAATATACCAGGTGTGTAAATTGGAATGAATTCATGGACCATTTTTTTTCCTTGTCTATTCTTACCTGTGTCTTTTGCCTTTCTACAAAATCTCTGCAATTTAAAAGAATTCCTCAAAAGTTGATATATTAAGTTCTGGGAATTGAAATGAATCACTGATCTGTTTTAATAAATAATAGATTGTCACGTATTTGCTACCTAATTTATCCAGTGATTCATCAGTTTAACTTTCAATATACTTAATACTGATAGGATTTACTAGACCATATATTTGATTCAGAAGATGTATTAAAATTGGTAGGTCCTGACTTCAATTCAACATAGGATGACATTATCTGTCTTATGAGGATATATGTGATTTCCAAAGCAAAGTACCTGTTTTTGACAAATCCTCCACCAAAAATGGAAAAAAAAATATTTCTTGTCAGGAATGAAGCATTTGTTTTAGAAAACCGAATATAGAAATTACCTACATTTATATTAGAATTTCATAGCAAAGCAATATACTGTTCATGTCTTCACATTCCATATACTGAAAGAAGTATTTTGATCATGATAGCTTCACTTAATGTATTGCTGAGTTCTGAACTGGAAAGCACTTTGCTCTGTAGAACAGAAAAATCAATTTAGCATAAGGTGATCTCATTAAACTCTATTTATCCCAAATTAAAACAATTTAGAAGAAGATTTAGAGTGAAAGTAATTGCTCTTTTATTAATCCAACTAGCTTTTAAAAAGAAATCTACTGATTAGGAAGCTCTGCTTGACTTCTAACCTGAATCTCCCAGGACTTATTCCAGGAGGTTTTGATGTGTTTTGATGGTATCATAAGCAACTATGGCCATTCCTTGCTGAAGTCATAGAAGGTAGAGTAAGAGGTTAACAACATCTGTTAGTACTAACAATATCTGTTAGGTTAACAATATCTGTTAGTATTTTTCAGTATTAATTTGCCAGAGAAATGTTATTATTTTTAAATATTCTGTATATATATACTATCTTGCCAACAGGTGATTTCAAAGCTGAAGTTGTAGGTAACCCCACCACTGTTTAGGGATGTAGGTTTCTGGTTTTAGTCTGAAAAATTAATACAGTGCTTTGAAGGTATAGTACAATCCCCATGATGTTATAATAGCTCTTTTGGAAATGAGTTCTGTCGCACCAAGGTTCTATTGCTGACCCTTATGGATCCTAATTTCCCCCCTGCCCCAATTTCAAATTCATGATTTCAGTTTGAATCTTTCCTTACTTATTGTAAGAGTGACTGGTTACAATATACTGAGCATTTAACAACTAAAGTGTTTATAAAATTCAGGTGAAGTGATGATTATGTTTTCAGTTTGCAACTACAAATGTTAGCTCACTGTACCTGTAAACACTCAGTTGCATCAGAAAATTTTGTCTCAACTCCAGTGAATCAAATAATATAGATGCCAAAGCAGGGTCATGCAGCCTCTATATATTTTTTATATATTTCTTTTTTTTTTTTAATCTGATAAAAAGCCCTCAGACTTCCTTGTAGACTCTCACACAAAATTCTACCATTTAAGTCAAGAATGTCAAAGAGGGAAAAATCCTTATGCAGTAACGGAACTACATTTCCTTATATTGTGAGGAAGAATGGTGAACAGAGGGTCAGAGGATGACAGGAAGTTGCTGGTTTATGGGCGTAAGCCAAAAATATGCAAGGATCTCTATAACTGAGCAAGCCCATGGTTTCTGCCTCCCAGATCCCACTCCACCTTGGATTGTGACTGACCCTGCACTAGGCCTCTTTGCAGGCCCAGCTCTGTTCAGCTCTGTCCCTGACATCCAAATCTTTTAGGAAGCAGAACTTGCATATTTAGTCAAGTGCTCTGATTTTTTTGATCTTTCTCATACAGTTTGCTTCTGATGTTGGCAGAGAAAATTTAGGACAAACTGAGTTATTGTATTACATGATAGTTGGTGGTTTAATAAGTGGGAAGTTGAATAAATGGAGAGAATACTCAAAAGGACTGGTAAAATGGAATATAAGTTCAGAGGTATCTTTCTGTCTGTTTGCAGATCTCAAGATGAAAAATGTGATGCTGCCTTGCAGATATATAATTTTTTATATGAGATGCCAGTGCTAGAAAAATTTTTTTCATATATAGGGCCATATCACTGTTTTATAAGGTAGTCCAGAAGACCAGTGACAATATAGCTATTGTGTTTTTTAAATGTTTTTGCTGGTGAAGTAATATTTTAGTGATATTTCAGATCAAGGGTGAAATTCCAATGATGAGTCAATCAGACAGTAGGTCCAGTCCTCCAGAATTGGATAGAACCTGCAAAGAGGTTCTGAGGAAAGAAAACCTGTTATATTTTAATTAATTTTCATTTTTTTCCAGTGTTAATGATATTTGGATTTGAGAGGTTCAATGGAAAAATCTTCATAAGTGAAATTATTTCTGGGTAATTCTAAATTAAATGTTCTCAAAGGTTAAAAGTGAAAGAGATAAGCAGGAAAAAAAATACTTTTAATTCTTTCTCTTCTCTCCAGGACTGGACAGAAGTCTTTGTGCTGCTTCAGTATTCCACTTTCACAGAAATGATCTTAAAAGAGGTAACTTTTCTGATGTCTTGATCATCTTTTCTTCCAGTTACTGCTTTCATTTTTAAAAATTTTTTTTATATAAGGTGTGGATAAAAATGAAGAGTTGTGCTAAATTTGATGCTGTGACTTCATAGAAACATTTCAATTTCCAGAGAATTGATAATAAAATGAAATGTGATATTCCACATTGTGTAGTAGAAGAGACTCTTCAGTGTGTTATATAATGGTTGCTGAAGGCACCTGTTGACCAAAAAGAGCTAGACTGGTAGGATCTCCTTTGCATGTTGTTTGACAATTACATTTTAAGATACCTACCTACCTGTGCTAAACAAGCCATTTCTACTGGAGGGAGAAAGGGAAATTAAATGATAGCCTCCTGAAAAGTATGCTTCTGCTTTCATCCTGTAAGTCCTTCCCACTAGCTACCTTCCAAAACTATTGTGAGAAGCAGTATCTTTAATGATAACAGTCCAAGGCCATTCTTTGCTATTTAATAACTGCTAGGAACGGAGTAGTGAGCACAGTTGGAGTGAGTCTAATCTGGGTTAAAAAAATAGTTTGGAGGTAAAAATGACCTAGTAAATATATAAAGAAATGCAGGTTGATTTCTCAGAGACATCCCAGAAAAATAATGCCCTGCTTACTGCATCTGCTCATAGTAAAATATTTGTTTGACTAAACACCACTACTTGATCTCATTTTGAAGAATCAGATCAGGAACTCCAGGGTCATTCTGATGAAGAAGTCATTTTTTTCAGAATTAAGAGGTTTCTCACAGAGTGTCCTGCTGCTCTACTAGTCATTGTTTCAATAAGAAGAAGTTATCCTGCAGTGATATTATCAAACTTTTCTGCTTCCTATGGTGCATTCAGAGGTCAGCTGCAATGAGAATACAGAAGTGTGTTTGACAGAATAAAAGAAAAACTGCAACTTTATAGATCATTGTGAAAGAAGTAAAAATTGATGTCTTAAGAAAATAGGATTACTTTTTTTGTTCAGATAGGCGGATAAGGAAACAGGTTATATTTCTGTACATCTTTGAAGAAGAGAGAAGTAGACGCTCTGCAGAATTTACAGTGACATAAAGTAGTGTTGGTTGTGGCTGGAATTGCCACAATGTGAAGGTTGAAGGTGAACTTTGTGCATTCCCCTTCACATTTTGAAAAATTATTTTCATGTGTGCTGTAATTGTAAAATGACATTTGAGAAAAATAATCCATGAAGCTTTAAATTCAGGGGCAGGGATCAAAGCCTTATTTTGAAACATGGTAGTCCATATTTTGGAAGAAAATGGTCTTGTATATCTAAATAACTCAACTCCTTTGCTTCCCTCCAATTGCCTCCTATTGTCTATTTATCATGGAACCTGCTGTCATGAAAGTATTAAGTTTTATTTTTTACATAATTACAGATTTGATTTCTTCTCTGTGTGTTATTTCTTTCCCTTCAGAAATTGTCAACATTACTTTTATTATTTGTTGCAATAAACAATAACATGTATTTGACAAAATAAAACCAGCATAATCTCAAATAATCTTTAGCTTAGTATTTCATACTGTTCCCTATAACAGAGAATCTTTTAAAGATACCAAAAAAAAATCATTTGGAAACATCACATAGAATACTTTAGGCTTATAATAAAAAATGTTTAAACCTTTAAAAATTAATGTGATGCTGAAAGCCTAACTAATTAAAGGTATTTCTAGGTGGTACTTCTATATTCAATGTATATACAGTACTTCAAAAAGGAAATGCTATATACTTGCTTAATTATGAATGTACTTGAAATTACTAGATGCAGTCTGAAGAAGTATGAAAACATGTGGATGTTCATTTTAATTTTGGATGCCTCTCTTACCTTTCTTGATTCTTCCTTTACCCCATTCCTCATATCAAATGTATTTTCAAGAAAGCCAGACAATGCTGAGTAACCTACCCTTCTCCAGCAGATGAGGATTCAGTTAGTATTCAGTCTGTCTGTATAGCTGTCATTTTCTCTGGTGCAGCTTATCTTTTCTGTTGCAGTAGGATTTAAGAATCCCCCTATTATTCATAATTTCAATGAATTTAAGGCTGGAAAAATAATCTAGACTGCTTGCCTTCCTAACGTGACTGAGGAATTTTTGCATGATGCCATAACTTTTGAAATTTATGTTTTAGATTAACATCCAATCTTGAGTTAAAGATTGTGGAAAATCTAACATATCTCATTAATTTTTGTCTTGCAACAGGTACCTACAGTGTAAACAATAGCACTGCATTTTAATTATACATACTGGATTTTGCTACACCTCTTTGTATCTGATTAAAAAGCCAGCCACTATTTGAAATCTTTCCATGTAGGCATGTACAGATTGTGATTTGTTGCACAAACATTCTTCTGTTATTATAGGAGAGTTTTTCCCCCCATTGTAAATAGGGAAATGAGAAGTTGATAGTTGACACAAGGTTTAGTGAATCTTTGTTTGTTGGGAGTAACACAGTAAGGGTTCTTGGATTGCTAGCAAGCAAGCAATTCAGTTTTTATTGATTTTTTTTAGAGATATTGTCTGTATCTACTTAGGTGATTCTAAAGGAATCGTCCTTCAGCTTTCTTTACTTCCAGTGTTATAGTTCTTAAAAAAACAAACAAAACAACTGAACACTCTTCCCCTCCAACCTCTGAACCCCATTTAATGACTCCGTGTACTGTTTCATAGTCTTCTCAGGTTTGAATTTGTCTTAATCCTTCTTAAACTGGCTAATCCAGATTCCTTTGTCCCATCTTTCAGAAGGAGCGGTGAAAGAAAATACACGCCTCATAATGTTTTCAGCTGGTGATTAAATTTCTTCCTTTTCTGCCCAGTCTGAGCACGAGTGGTGATAAGGCAACAACTCTTCCTTAACTCTCATACTGTCTGTTTTCTTGATTTCTTGGAAATTAACACTTACTCATCTCTCACGGTCAAGAGCAACGATATCCTTTATATTGAGCAGTATTAACAGAAAGCAAGGTTCCTTCTGCAGGTACATAGCTAAAAGCAACTAAGTAGTTTGATTGCCATCTGTCTGTGTTAATTCTGTATATTTAACACACACATGTTCCTCAAAACAGATGAGACTTTAAGCCTTGTACACTTACTGCTGGTTTACTCTAGCTTTGCTCAACATAAGCAAATAATTTTCTAGCATTGTCTTGATTAGCCCAAATATAATGACCTTGTCTGGCCTTAGGGAAGATTTTTCAGGTGTATGCTTTAATTGACTTCTGAATATTTCCAATTTTTAATATGTTTTTAAAAATTCAAATCCCAGGCTGAACAGAGTGCTCCAGTGTTGGTGGCAGCAGTTTTTGAATATGGAAATAACGAAAAGCATCTACATATTTTCAATATTCCTTTACATTTCCAAGGATCAAATTAGTTCATTTAGCGACAGCTTTGCACTTGGGAGTTCACAGTTTTTTACCCACCTGCAGTTTTAGAATCACTTTTTCAGTGTCTCATCCTATAAATATGACCTGCATTCCCTGTGCCTAGATTTATGACTTTGCATTTGTCCTTATTAAAATTTATCTTGTTCAAATGAAGCTACCTAACCAATTGAGACAGCTCATTCTATAGAACATTTGCCTGATTACTTGCCACTCCACCAGTTTTTGCATGCTGTTCAAGTTTTACTGAGAATTGCTTTGTATTTTCTTGCGGATCATTGAAAATGATACTTAGGACTTCAGATTTAGATACAGGCTAGCCTGTATTAGAAATACTCTGATTAGATAGACATTCCTCTGTTATAGCTGAAGAGGAATGTACAATTTCCTTATAGCAGCTATAGCCTATAACTAATTAATAATTTTTCAAAATAAATGTCATTTAAATGCCATTACAGTTATTATATTTAATACTATCTACCCCTCACTCCAAGAAATCAGAAAGTGTTTGGTAGCTCAGAGTGTGGAAATAAGCCAGATGTTTTACAGTCATGTAAGTACATTTTATTAACCAATTTTCCTTCAAGAAAAACTCTAGAGCTTGCAGCCAGAGTGCTCAAGGTACAATCTTCCATTTGCATAAAATCAATTAAACTTTTGGGGAAGATAAGAAAGCCACATTTCACAATCCTTTTTTTCTAATAGTAGGATGTAACCTCTGAAATGTTATTTAAATTTTAAAATGGCAATTCCTTCTAAACTTGTAGAAGATTACCACCTTATGATGTCCCTGCTGGACCACGAAGAAATCTGAAGCTAGCAAATAATGTCAGGTGGTTTGGATGTGGGGATGGTAGCATCTCCTGTTGCAGGATCTATCCAAACTGATCTATGTCAGAGCTGCTGTATTCCTTTCTCCTTCCCACTGCGCAGAGCTGCGTGTTTTGTATCAATATCAGCATTTACTTGGATATGTGACAAGCAGGCTCCGGGAGTTAACTGGCTCAAGGCTATGGGGGGTTGTGATGATGAAGCAGGAGCCTGGCTAGCTCAAGCTGTGCAGTAGGGGTGTGAGAACATGGTTTGAGCTGAGGAGTCAGCATCAGTGTAAATTGGATTTAGCAGCCTAAATTTTTAGTCCTGTTGTGCCTTTCCATTTTGTAAACTGGGGTCACATGATTTATTTTGCAATTCTTAAACTGGCAGGATTTTTAAAAAAATTTGTTTGTCTAGCCCTGTTTTCTGCTGGAGGCAAAGGGACTTAGCTTCCCTCTAATGATGGATTGGAAGAGGAGAGAGTTATTTACTCAACTGCAACATTTCCTTATGGGGCTAGTGATCACAAAATAGTTAAAATGTATAAACTGTAAGGAGAACAGCTAAATCTTTTTGTCATACTGCATATTATTTTTTGTCATGCAGGCACCACATTTGTGATAATTAATTTTTTATTGATAATGGAAAAAAGTATGCTACATGAACAAACCTAAAAATTACGGAGAGAAGTGTGATGTAGTGGGCATTTACAAGGTGAAGTGACATGCATTCACAGATCATTTTTTAAAAGGTTAAATTATTTGAAATTAAATATGTGATGTTGTTTTCCATAGAAACATTTGCTATAAAAAGAGTGATTCAATCTGACTAAGCAGTTTATAGATGTTGCGGGCCCCATAATTATCTGTCTATACACAGCATCTCAAGCTGTAACATGAAGGTTAGTCTCTCTTCAGTAGTTTCCACTGCTCCATTCTTTAGAGATCTAAATTAATTGGCTCTGCAGACAAAAGTATTTACTTCATTTCTGTAACTACACCTCGAGCCACTTCTAGTCAGCTTTCTGTCTCAATGCTTTCCTGAATCTCCTCTCAGGTATCCAAATCTTGGAATTGCCTGGGAAATCTTCCACACTTTACTCTCCTTCATTTTGTTTATGCTACTGAAACTTTCAATTCAATCTTTCCTTTGAAAATAGTATCTCTTGCAGGGTTTAGTAAAACATTCTTCTAATTTCTGCTTAATTCCATAGTTGAGAATAGCTGCATTTCCTTCTTTTCCCCTTTTAATGTTTCTTGTCTTTGATCATAAGTATTTTGAATTTGGGTTTGCATCTGTACACAAGTTTGGAAAGAGACTAGTCCAGAATGCAGATAATAGTTTTTAAAAAAGAATGTCTTGACTTATGAAGAACATCATCATTGTAAAACACTTAGCATCATAAATACGTGTGTAAAATGATTGTCAATTAAACTTTTCTTCATTATAGCTCTAGTAATATTACCTACAAAAGCGCTGTAAAATGCACCAATATAGGGATCCTTGTTAGAAGAGGGACTTACACTGTATGTTCTCTAGGCGAGACAGGGATCTCTGTACTTCATATCTGTGAGGTACCAACCATGCTCTGTGTGTGATAGAATACTAAGTTGCAGTAATGTATTTAAAATATAATTGCAAGTATTTGAATACATTTATCCATAGCATAATGGGGCAGACATATTATTAGACTCTCTTTAGGAAATTGAATTACTCTAATAAATGGAAATGACTGATATTTAAATAGCAGATAATTTGCATAAAATAGGCCAATGTTAAGTGACCAGCTGTTAAATAGGTGTAAAATCTAATCTCAAAGTTATGGGTCAAGGATGAATGAGTTCTTGCCAAAGATTTTCATGTTTGGATACCCAGCCTATATATATATATATAAAATAAAAAAGCAATCAGAAGAGGCTTCAAGATCTGAAAACTGCAGATCATTTTTTTCATTTTCCTTTTTCATATTTTTTTATTTAAGAACAAGCTAGTAATTGTCATTCAACAAAAGCAACATTTTATATCAAATGTAAATAAAAAGCCAGATAATGCATCTTTATTTCATAACAGAAAAAAAGGGAAGCGTCACTGCTGTGACTTGTGACATTTATGAGGTAACTGAGTGTTTATTTCACTTTTATCTTATTTGACAAGATAAAAGATATAATTTGGGAAATAATTTGGAGATAATTCTGTGCAAAAGAAATAATTAAAAACTATCAACTTCTTAACAGATATATTAACTTTATGAACAGAAATACAGTGGGTTTGTATCTTCCCAGCAGCTTTCCATATCTTATAGATGGAGGTCAACTCAGGCTTGTGTAGAGTGCCGCTTCTGTTTTGGAAAATAATGCCAATTCCTACAACACAAAAGCTTTTGGAGAGGCAAGCTGGAAAAGAGCTTTCAGCAAGATTCTTGGTTAGAAAACAGGTTGTACAAGTTACCTGAAAGGCCACTTTCTGTAATATTCAGGCCTCCATCCACTGAGAAGGCTGTCACAAGTTGCAAGGTTTACATCTGCCCGTCGCCACAGTACATTACAGAGCAAGAAGGTGAAAAGTTGGGTTTTTTTTTCACATGTAATTTTTAAACAGGAGGAAATCCAATACTTCAGTGTTTGCCCACTGCTGCCTTTTTTTGTCATGAGGCCATGTTTGGGACTTCTCCACATCCATCAGTAGATTTATGCAGCTAATGAGCTACATTATAATCTTCTTGGTCTGTAAGCACAATGTAGCCTGGTTTACAAGTAACAAACACTAGCAAAAGCACACAGGGAAAAAATTGTTGAACAGAACACGGTCTTGGAAAACTTTTTTTGTTTGTTTTCTATTTCTTACAAGTAAATTCTTCCACCAAAAGCAGGGAATTTGGATATAAAATACTAATTTGCTAAGAGTCCCAGTTTCCATCAGAATAGTATCTTTTCAGTCAATAGTTTTCTATACTGAATATGACACACACACCACCTTTTTTTTTTTTTTTTTTTTTTCTCAGAATGAATCTCTGAGGAAGAAAATGATTCAAGATGTCATATGAATCACGTGACTGTTCTATGGCATTCATTTCGAGTCATATGGTTTGTCCTGGTTTGGGCTCAATTTATTTATTCCATGATGTGGAGGGGAAATTCACTTTTTGTGAAGTTAAAGGATATTTTTCACTGAAGACCCTGAACTCTGTGTGTCAGAAAGTGACTCATTCTCTACACATCTCTGTGTTGATTTTGCTTTGAGGACTGGAAGTTAATACTCTTTTAAATATAAATGTCCTGGCTTTGTTTGTTCCCTTGCTATCTGCTAAAAAAGAAAACTACTGCAATAATAGACATTGTAGAAACATTTCCAGTATTTTCAGACCTAGCCAGCTGAAAAGTGTAACAACTTTCAGTAGTTCTCCTTGACATAAAACAAAACTCATATAGGGTTATAAGCGGCTGCAGGATGCATATCTCTGACAGAAAATATCTCTAAGTCTGATTTTTTCTGTTCTGTGAAGGAAATTTTCCCAGGATACAAGTGATGGGACAAGAGGAAATGGCCTCAAATTTTGCCGATGGAGGTTTATTGACTATTAGGAAAAAATTTTTCACCAAAAGGTTTATCAAGCATTGAAATAGGCTGTCCAGGGAAGCAGTTGAGTCAACATCCCTGGCGGTATTTAAAAGATGTGTAGATGTGGTGCTTGGTGACATAGTTTAGTGGTAAACTTGGCAGTACTAGGTTAATAGTTGGACTTAATGATCTTAAAGATCTTTCCAACCTCAACAATTTTATAATTCTAAATGTTCAAGCCATTCCACATTGAGGTGAGAAAACTGCATAATCGGAAAACGCCTTCAAGCTTTACACTTTTGGACTTCTCAAGTATTTATTTAGAGATAAAAGGAATGAAGCCACTAAATACTGCACGATAGAAAGCAAATCCATCATCCTGTCATCTTTAACCTATAGACTTTTATCTGTATTCTGTACAGGTGGCTCAAGTCCCCCAGTACTATGAAATATGGCAAGTTCTGAAGGAGAAAAGAGATCTTTGCAGTTTAATAAGAATGTTGAGAAAGTCTACCCACTAATTCTGAAACCCCATAGATCCACTTTTACATTTAGATTTGTTACTCTCTTTTTTTTTTTTCCCTCATCAAGAAAAGTGTACCTAACTTTGGTGGGTTGAGTCTCATTTTGAATACTCTGAATTAAACTGGCTTCTCCATAAGTATCCATCTATACATTTAGACAGATAACTAAACCAAAATGAATTTATCTAAATTTGGATATCAAACCACAGCAAACAGGAATATGTAGAGGAAACTGATACTGTGATATGTAGGTGTAAGTGTATGCATTGTAAAAGGTAAAATGGAACTTGCACTGGTTCATTTCTTTATTTAAGTTTGGGCCTAGCAAGGAGATGTTGACCGATACCTGCTATCTTATTGAAGTATGTGTGGTTAAGTAGTTCTCTTTAGGCACAAGACAAAATGAGAGTGTTTCTGGAAAGTATGTAAGATAAAGTTCCTTCTACAGAAAGAACCCCTAAACAACAGAGAAAAGTGAAGAAAAGAATCTCTGAACAACAACAAAAAAGGGGAATAAAATCTGAAATTTCTATCTTCATGAACTCATGCTTTCTTCCAGTTTTGGTACCCAGTTCCTTGAGCTAATACACAGCAATTGCTTAAATTATCGATTCTTCTGTGTGTCTTTATTATACTTGTAAAAGTGCAAAATGGACAATATTAGCTCTTTTCTGCCTCAGTTAAAATTCCAGGTATCTAGTAGATAATGAGCCAGAACAGTTCTCAGAGATTTTACTTTCTCCCCCAAAGAAAGCTTTCTGAACCATTGAATTACACTTGCCAAAATGAACAGAATTATTGGGCTGTATGTCTTTTAACATTTTCTTAATTTGGGAGCCCTTTCTTCTGGAATACAAGGATAAGATAGCTGCAAAAAGAACAGCAAGAGCATAAACATTAGCACACTGTGGTAAATTTTCATGCTCAGTATTAAATCTTTATTTCTGTATGTTGGAATAGGCTTGAGCTGCAACTACAGTGTACTCAGTTCAGGGATTTCTGAAAAAAAACAACAACAAGCAAAACAACAAAAAAACCTCCTCTCCTGACAGTGTTCACTCATGTAACTGAATATTTCAGTCACCTCAATGCAATTATTAGTTAGAGCAGGACTGGCACAAAACGTGTAAATAGTCCCACTTACTTTGCTACATTTATAAAACAGCCCAAATTCTATTAAATAAAAATTCCCTAAAACAATCAGTTTCATAACTTCCTGTAACCTTCAGCACTGACTTTTTTTAGATAGTTGTGAAATTAGATGTCCTGAGCTTTCCATGATATCATCAGAAATGTGTAACACACTAGCATTGTATTTGTTTAATAGCATAAATACAGGCAAGCGGGGTTTTCTTTTTAGCCCTTGGTAACAGCAGTTTTTTGGAGTGTTCTCGTCCCCATTAAGTTTTTCTAAAGGTGTTGTTGTTTTTTTTCTAAATGTAAGTGGCAAAGAAAAGTGTCCCAGGCATGTAATTTTAGTAGTGTCTTCTTCCCTTACTGTGTTTGGAACAGTAGCGTACTGCATGCCGGGGAAGCTTTCCCATGTCCTTGGTGATACTCTTAAAAGGTTTATGCCAAAGACAATTCTTCTGCTTTGTTTCTACATTTGAAATTCACATTCTCCAAGGCAAATTCTCTGTGTTGATTGAGGAGCTAATGACGTGTTAATAAGCACAAGAACAAAGAGACTGAAAGTTGTACAACTCAGTGGAGAAAGAGTTTAGGGTTGTTCTGTTTAAAGTAGAGTTTCCAAAAATACATAAATGTTTTGAACACAAAGCTGAGGAAATATCCAAAATAAACAGAAGACCAAAAATACGCAGCCTGCTTAACTCCTCCTGTGAAGTATGTGAATTGACTTATGGCGGTGGAACAGAAAAAACTTTTACCTGTGTACACATTTAAATGCAAAAGAGGAATGATTTTTGATTTCTAAGTGAAATATTATAAGCTATAGTGTATTTCTAAGCAGATACAAATCAAGCAGATACCTCATCATTGCTACTCTGGGTTTGGCGCTATTTCTACTGGAGGTACATGTCTTTGTGGTATTTTTTCCTGTCTGATATTTGGTAAGACTGTAAGGGTGTATTACCAGGTTAATGGGAATGAACTGATACTGGGTGAAAGCTGCACGTGCTGCATTGCATCAGCTGCAGTGGGGTGAGAAGAGTTCACAGGGTGAGTTAGTATTGACAGATTTCTGAACAGCCCTGTATTCTCTGCTTTCAAATTACAGTTCACACTTGCATGCTGCTTTGTTTCACTGAAATTAAGGGACTTCACTTGTTTTCTTGCCAGTGTCTTTCTGAAAAATATGGGTGCTTGCAAGAGAGAGACTTAAATAGTGGTATGTTTGCTGATGTGCTGAACTGGCATGGTGAGGCATGGAGGAAAAGAACGTCTTCAGCTCTACTTCACCCATAGTGTACTGGATGGGTACTGATTGAAACACAAAGCTTCCAAATTAATCTGTGCGTCAGTACAAAATGTAAAACATTTTTAAAAATCAGAATGTGTGAATTTGGGGAAGTAAGTGCAAAGTAAATGCAGAGGACATATTTTTATTGTCTAAGGCAGGCTTCTGAAGAAAGTGAGGGGAAAGAAATGGTACTTACAGTGTACGTAGTTGAAGGCTAATGAATGTTTTTGCTATCTTTGGTACTTCTAAAACAATTGCTGTAAGTGTACATTACTCATAGGATCTTCTCTAAGCAATTTGAATGCTTAAAAGTGATATAGTTTTCTCTGTCTTGTGAATATAAAACAGAGCTATGTGGAGTGTGTGGTCCACTTGCATAATGGTTTGGAGTCCAAAATTAGTTGCAGAATGACATTGGAGAAGATGTCTGTTTGCAGTATGTGCATATGTTTGTAGTTTTCCTGAGAAATTTCTCATACTCTTGTAGAAAAACATGATGACTTGGTGTCTCTCTTGAGCTGGCTGTGTGTATATGTAAAGAAATAAATATATTTTAAATCTTTGTTATATCACTTGCCTTTTTCATAGAATAAATATAACTGTGTTGTTCAGGATTGACTCTGTGAGTAGAACTTTGGAGAATGAGAAAAAGGAGAACTCATCTCTCAGATAAAACCTGGGATTAACTTAACTATTAATTTGTTTCCGCTCAAAGCCAAATAAGAAGTTTTTATCTGCCTTTTTACTGCTTACATGTTATTTTTACTGTGAACTCTTTGAGATATTAAAAAGTTCTACAAAATCTAGGAATAAAATTTCCGTTTCGCTGCTTGTTTACATTTATCTTTATAAAGTTCATCATTGCCTCCGATATGTAGATTAATCTCAAAATCTCATTGAAAAGCTATCATTACAATGATATACTTTAAAGACTTTATTTCTTATTGTAAGGAGAACTAAACCTTCATTCTTATATGTGTAATCTCACTAGTTTAAATTCCCGATTTTTGTTTTCCATTGATTTTAGTGGTCAAACTCATATTTACATCCTGTGATCCCCGGTCAGGCCCTATAACTAAACTAAACCACTACTGCAATGTAGTAAAACACTACCGAAATGTAATTTTTTTTTTTAAAAAACAACACACCAACAAACCCTCAGAAATATACTTATATAATTTTTAGTGCACCTACTTTGCCTTATTTTAAAATATCAGTTATGCAATAACCTACCATACCTATGAAAAAGGAGATCTTTGGTTTGCTTGACCTAAATAAAGAGGTGATCATTTACAGCAGCTGAAGATCTTATCCAAACCTGCTTCCAAAAATCGGCTTTTCCCTTTGTTCTGTTCCAATCGACATGGCATAAGCATTCTGTGGTACATTTCTCCCTTGTAGTAGTACCACCTCTGGTGAATCTGAATTGGCCTGGGCTGCACAGCTCTTAATTGTTTTGGTAACTATTTACTCATGGCTGCTGATGCATGTACTCTGGCTGCTGATGCATGAACCCATGTACTCTGATGAGACTGTGTGTATGTATGCACACCCACCAACATGAGTAACAGAGCACACTCTAACACATTACGGATATTTATTTGCAATCTTGGCTGATGCTTCGTGAGCTGGATCTTCCTGAAAGTTGCTTTATGCTTTTGATAATGGTAGAAGTTTCTGAAACATCCTTATAATTTCAAACAACTATTTAATAATACCTCAAAACTCAGCAACTGCCTTTTATGATCTGAATTCTAGCACTTTAAGGAACCTTCTTAGTGGAACATTTTCAATTTCAATTGGAGATTAAAATACTGGTAGGAGATTATACAGCTCTAAGTTTGTAGTTTTAGAGGCTTATTTTATCTGTTTAGCAGGGTCATTACATTTGCTTTGCATGAGTATGGTGATATGGCAGCTCACAGAAAATGACTTAGCTGTATTAGTGACCTTTGGCTGCCTCTTTCCACATATCCTCAAAAGAAGACAAAATTATAGCTCATGGAACACCTTTCATTTGCTTCTGCTTCCATCTAAAAATAACAAACTTTTATAAACTTACTAAAATGTTTATTTAATTATTTTAAAGAGTTTCCACTGATCTTTCTCCATCCCTTCAGTTCTTGTGTGCACCGAGATAGAAAAGAGAAATGGAATCATAATGAGGGGAAGAAGTAGGGAGGAATAAGCAAAGACAATCACAATAATGCAAAAAAAGCAGGGATATGGATATGCAGATGGCTTTTACATTGAGGTCTATAATACCAAATGTTTGGGCTTCTTTTTTGAGTACTTTGAATTTACCTGCACCTTTGTAACAACATTTTGCAGACAGAACCCTATTTACTGAAAATCCTCGTGTGTGCATGTCACAATCTACTTTAAAGGCAGACACACATCAATTGTAATTGTATGTATCTTTTGAAGTGTAGAGATCTGGTTGAAAGTTAAATTTATAATGGCCCACTATCATCAGTAGTACATGAACACGAATCCTGAGCTCAAAAAAAATGGGAAACCCTATTCAGAATTTCTCTTTTGCCTTCTTTTGCATAAGACTCTTAAGAGTCTATAAGAATTCCAGGAAAGCTCATTTAGTGTCTCCAAATCCCGGTGAATTTATGTAAGATTCCATTGGTGGTGTTCCCAGGGAAAAATCAAAGATAGCTGTACTTGTGATTTCATCTGATGTTGCTTTCAGCCTGAAAACTTTCATCTCATGTAAACTTTCTTTCACATTTGGAATTCACAGTTTAAGACCTGCCTCCTGATCACTGCTGGACTATAAGGGAATTTGAGAGATCTAAAATTAACACATGTAATCTAGATTATTTTTGGAAATTATAGCATATCTCAGTAGTAAAGCGGTACTGACAACTGTATTTCTGGATGATAACTGTTCTTGGTGGGCGTCACAAGATATTGGGGTAATACCTTTAACACTGATGAAATCTGATAAACCTCTGGTAACTTTCCATACATATTTTATCATGTACATGAAATTAGCTATTAAATAAAATGGGGTGGGTGGTAGCTAGGGGATACATACTTTAGAAGGTAACATACTTAAATACCAAAATCAATTACATTCATGAGTTGTGATAGTGATAGTGATGATAGTGATAGTTGTGACCGTAGCTGCACAGCTAGTATGGGAAAAAAGAAGTGCTCATTTTTTAAAAGCACTTTGTGTTTTTGCTATGACAATTCTTGACAGCATTATTTCCAAGCCAGAGCTGAAACTGAGCCATGTATAGGCTCCTATGGCTTTTAGTTATTTCACAAAAGTTCTAGAAACTGGCCATAGAAGCAAACCTCTTCCCTGGGATTTTAAGTGTCCAGCATTATAAAAAATTAACCATAGTTAAGCAACGAGGTTAAAATATATAAAGTACACTTATTTATGTTAATATGATGTATTTATATGTTTAATGAAGCCCAAAAGCACAATTTACACGAATGAACTGAAATTCAGCAAATATGTGACTGGTACTCACAAAGAGCAAGTAGCTTTCAATAACAGATTTTTTCAAATAGAATATGCTTTTTTTTTTTTTATTTATTTCTGAAAATCATCCACCATGACTACACACCACGTTGTTTTAATGGTAAATAAATGAAACATCTGTAACGGACAGAATTCCCCCACAGAGCAGCTTGTGAACAGATGAGCAGACAGATTGGTATGACTATGAAGAAGCAAAAGCCAGACCAGCCTGCTTGTACCCTTCTAAAAGAGAATGAAGCCTCACAGAAGTCATTCTTCTTCTCTCACTGACACCTATTAATCACGTAACAGCTACAGCATATCTGTAGGCAACAGATATGCCCAGTCTTCTTTACCAATATGTACAAATTTGTATTTAGCAGTGCTCCCTTGGAAAATATTTGTTAACTTTCGTTCCCTGACTTCCATACCCATAATACCAACGCGAGTGGCAGCTAATTACAGTCACAATGATGGAAGTCATTCTGTGAAGAACTAGAATGAAGTCATCAATTTATTTCCTGTTATCCCAAAGCAGCTTTTAGATTGTAATGACTTTAAGCACATCTAATAAGAATGGCTAATTTAAAAATTAAAGACTCTAGCATTAAAAAGTCCGCAAACCAAAAGCTAGTGTTTATTTAAATGGTTAATTTTGACTTTGAAGTGTTTAAAAACACGTTTTGAAGTGATACTTTACACAGTATGAGACTTTAGCTTACAATGTAAGCTTGTAGAGATTAAAAATAAATAGAAATAAATAGAAAAGATAAAATTTTGTTTTGTTTTTATTTTTTTAATGCAGAACCTTGGGCTTGCCCTGTGCTTCTCCTAGACCATATAGCATTCCTATGGTATATGGTTTCAGATCACATGCAAAGGTAAAGAAAAATAAATACTGTTCTGGTACAAAGAGTAAATACAATCTGATTAACCTGATAATTACTGAGTATTAGAGAAAGAAGTTATCTCGAATTTCTGGAGGGAGAGGCAGGTTTAAAAAATTTCTCATGTTCAGTCTATTCTTTCTAGTTTTCTGCAATACTTCAAAATGTTTACCACATTGATGCTAGACGAGCTTAGATTTTTTAAAAAAAACATTCCAGACTTTTTTTTTGTAAAGGCATGTATTTCAGGAAAAACACTCCATATTTATCTCCTAATCCCCTCTCACTGAATAGGTTGCGTGTACTACAGTAGCATGTGCCAGCTGAGAGCCCAAACTCCTATTCCTCCATGGAAACTCACTAAAAATAATATGACTGAAAAGAGGTCTGCAGTAAACGGTCATTATGCAAAATTTGAGACTTAATGCTTTTGAGACCTATGTAACTTACTTAATTCTGTCTCTTTCAGTTGGAGGGTACTGAGAAATAGATAAAAATATCTAACTCCTGTGAAAATAAGACACTTGCCTGACCGACCCAAGTTTTCTTTGATAGGCAAAAATGGAAGCAAAAATGTGTTTGCCCTAAATGCTTCTTAGGGCTTTCATATGTTTAACTGGGCTCTGAATTGTGATAATAACTAAACATTTTCTTAATCTACTCCATTTAAAACTCCCCAGGTAGGCTGTTGCTAGTAGCAAAATGACCTGTCTGCTCTGATCTTCCCATTTTCTCTGCACTCTATAATCTTGGTATAAGGAAATGTAAGACAATGAGAAGCCAATGAATTGTGAAACAATCAGGTATTGAGAATGAGTTAGCATACATTCTGTCTTCCAATGCCTTCTGTTTAGGTCTTTTACGCATTTCAAAATCTAAATTTTCATGCAAGTAGACAAAGAAATTATTTTAGCTTCTATCAATAGGATACTGCTGTCTCAATGAAAGGGAATGTTTAGATTATATCCACAATGTGTTTTGTTTAAAAAGGCAAAGAAAGACTCTAAAATGCTTTATTTGGTTCTTCTTTTATATTAAATTGCAGAATGACAGCTTGTCTTAAATTGACTGAGCCTACAGTTGTCCACCCCTAGATCAGGTCAGGCAGGGTGCTAGCTCTCAATTACAGATTGTGCTTTGGTCTTCCATTCATTACAAGGAGGAATCAGTCTGTTGCAGTCTATTCAGCACACTTTTCTTCCTAGTTGGTTCAGATCTGCTGGCCAACAAGCCTGGATATCCTGCTCCCACAACTCATGCTGTGCACATTGCTGTATGCAATAAAGAGTAGAAACCTCTATGGACTCACTGAGAGCTGTGATGCTTTTCAACGGAACAGAAAAATGTGAGACGATCTTGTAAAAAATTGTAACTGTCCTTTTTAAAGGTCATAAGTGTTTTTTACTTTGTGATCAGCTCCTATTTGTGTCCATTAATCAGAACCATACACTCTGCTTTTCTGAGCTGATATATGTGAGCAAGCCCTAGATGTGTGCAAGTTTCCCTTTGTGAATGCTGGCAAATTAGATTGCAGTGCTGGGTCAGGAATGAAAAGAGAGAGGAACATAATCTGAAGCATATTTTAAAACAAAATCACTGATTCTTTTTATTATTGGTACTACCTGTACATTTGTGCTATAGGTAGAGAAAGTTAAAGCTAAGTGGCAGCTCAGCTATGAGATGATGTTTGTTATGAATCTTTGTAAAAATGTTTTATAATTATATCCTCACAATACCTACAAAAATGTTGATTTGAAAGAAGTTTTTTTTAAAATATGCTATTTAATGCTTTTAAAGCTTTTAAGTCCAGACATTGGGAAAAATATGATTATTTTTTAAAATATGCTAAAAGTACACAAACTGCAGGGTCTCCCCTTTTTTGAGGTAAAAGTAATTCTTTCCTTAAACTTAGTGGATTTTCTTATTAAGAGCTAGGAACTGAGAAAAAATGGTGAAAATGACTAGGAATATGAAAGACAAGTATGTTTTCTAATAATTTATTGAATTATTAGTGCCAATATTCCTCAAACCATATTCAAGCAACTGTCAAAAAATCTGAATACCTAAATCTTCAGTAAAAACAGTAAATTATTTGATTAAAATGTCAGAATTAATTCTAAAATGTTTTTAGCAAATTACATTGGTCCAGCTGTCTTGTAAATTAAGAGGACCAGAGGTTTTTCCATATCTTCTGGGAACAAAACCTAATTCTGTTAATGTTTGTACATTTGATTTGATTGTATTCCTTTGAGTCTAAACTGCATATTAATTTATGAATTTTTAGTTTGTCTTGTAGGGAAAGGCTTGATACACTGTTAAAAAAGCTCAAAAATTTTTTCATTTAAAAATATCAGGCAAGAGCTTTAAGACTACAGGCAAACATTAGTTCTGCTATTTCAACATCATTGTTTGTGTGTGTACTACTAAGCATATGCAAAGATATATGTGAACTCCTAAGATCTACCAATCCACTTTTCTTTACAGTTACAGCAAATTGGATCCAGATACTTAGTTGATAGTACGGAATGGATGTGATCTGTTTATTTGTTAATGTCAAATAATTAGCAACTTGCCTTCTTCAAACATTAATAACAAGAAGAATAACTCTCACTAATGTTCTGTGAGCTTATTAAAAGCTCATTACAGTATTTCTGTGACCCTCCTAAGGTTTATACTACCATCTTGCGTGATGGAGAAGTGATGCATATTTTTGTCATTGTTTCTCCAGGACCCTGGAGAGACATTCCACAAGAGCAGAAGGCTGCAAGCAAGGAGACACTAAGGGAAGAGGAGTAGAAGTGCTTCTTTTGGTGTCTTCTACTCACCTTTGTTGAATAAAGTTCATATGAGTAATAGGTTACAGAGGAACTAGGTGAGTTTAAAGTAGTGTGAAGTTTGGAGTAGCCCTGATTCTTTTCTTTTGGTAGTCCACTGTGGCTTGTAAGAAGGCCTGTAAGGGGCTTAGAGGTTGAATTGGAGCCTGATTTTCATTCCTCCTTTCAGCAATTGTAAAATCTTTTGAACAGAATTTTGAGCCTTTTATTTTTTTCTCTTCATTTGCTGCTATACGTTATTCCTCATAAGGAGGAGATAGAATGCAGAATATTTCCTCTTTCAATAAGCTAGATAGCTAAAGATGTGAGTTAAATCAAGAGCCTAGCTTATCTCTAGCAGCCAAAAACAATCCAGCCAAAGGAGTTGATGACAAATATGTGAGAAATCAAACATATTTGATGATAAGGAAATAATGCCAGGAACTTTACATTGACTTGGTTCATACTTATTCATGAACAGAGATGAGTCACAATCAGGCACTGCCTTGAACTTAGTTCAGCTTTTCATTCTGTTGCCCACCTCTATTTCTGTCATAGGGAATAATGATTTTTTAGCAGAATACAAGGAGGCAAGTTGGAATTCAGTTTTTGTCTATTAGGCTGTTTTGGTGGTGGGCTTTTTTTGTTGCTTTTTGTTTGTTTGTTTTTTAAGATGCATATGCTCAGCAAAAAAACCCCTTCTGCTGCAACGACTGAAGTTCCTCTAAGTAGCTGAAAACAAAGCATTGTAATTTAAAAATGTTGACCAATTTTGATGGGAAGTGCTGGTAACAGAGCTTCTGTTGCCCACTCATGCAAAAGCATGGTTGCAGAAAGACTGACTTGAATGCGTTAGCAGCACTCTTGATGCTGCATTAGGTGCTTCAAATAAGCCATCTGATTTATACTTCAGAAGATTTGCAAGACCATCCAGTTGTTTTTTTTTTTTTTAAATTCAATTTACTCAGTAAGGTAATACTGCTCTCTCCAGAATGATTTAGCCTGGCCAATAAAGCCTGATTCAGATTCTTTACCTTTATTTTAATGGGTAGAAACAGTGTGCTTTTCCCAAGTCACTGTGTATTTTCATAGCTAGACTATGACAGATTTGGTACTGGAAAGAAAATAGAAACCATATATATATGAATATTTGCAAAACCTATGTTTTCTACAGATAGGTCCTATATAAAAAAATATATTAATATTAACATTTCTGAATGCCTTGATGAAAACTAACTTTTGCAATGAAAGTCAGTTTTTCCTTCCCTGGCTTAGAAGATGGTGTTAATACAGAATCTACTTTCTGAATTAAAGGCTTGTTGCAATAGAGGCCAGAAACCAAAAGACCAAATGCTGGATGGTGCTGCTTTATCTGTGACACCTGAACACTTGAAAATTTCATTTTCAGAGCTGAAGGACTGGCAAAACCTGGAGGCCTTAGTACTTTGCTCAGGCTCACTACTGAATAGGGGTTGTAGAATCAAACTTTCTCTTGAGTTCACCCAGTGTGAAAACATCTGCACCCCATTTTTACTCTATAAAGGGACATTGTCTAGTTGCTGATCTTCAGCAGAAGCATAAGATTAGCTCTAATTCCCTTTTGTGCCACCATTCTAGGTGATCTGTAGTCAGTTACACCTGGGTAGAATGGAAAAAAAATAACCATTTCTGGGGTTCAGTTTGAGTCCTCAATATAAATGGGTTTTTAAGAAACAATCAAATTACTCCTGGCTGCCTCAGGCACATTTACCTAATTTTTCCTTCTGTGTAAGAGAAACGGGCAGTTTTTCTGTCAAAAATAAAAAAATAGTGTCAGATGGAGAGACGGTATCCTTTTTAGATACCAGCACAACTGGTTTTCAATTATGTGTTCCTAAAATGGTGGGACTATAGGTAATTAACACTATAACAAGTATAATTTCAAGCCATCTAGCACAATTTGTTGGGCTTAGGTTTTATGATGGCTCAGTTCCATTGTACAACAGGAAACTCTGGAATCGATTATTATTGTTTGATTTGTCACAGTTCACGGTCATCTATCAGAAAGAAACATACTTGTTTAATAACATAAGAAGATACACAACTGACAGGGCTTTTTCATGGGAAAGCATGTAAAATATTCATTTCATAAAGGGCAGTGTTAGCTGGGAATAAGATTTGCAGGAAAGAAAGGAGAAGAAAGAGCTATAGCACAGCAAATGAACAGTGCATTTTCAAATACGTCTTGAATCATAAGATAAAGAAGGTGAGGAGATTTCACTTTCTAAGACATGAAAATAATTTGACCTTTATGAAAGTTATTCACATGCCCTTTGATGCTTTGTTGACAAAATCAAAGGCTGTTTAGCACAAATTAAAATAAGTATGATTTTGAAGCAACTGAAAAAACAAGAGCAGTTTATTGGCAGTGATAAAACAGACTTTTGCTCTCTCAATGAAGGCCATAGTTGTTTGAACTAGACTTTATTCTTTCTTCTTTTTTTTCTGACTCAGTGTTATTTCTTCTTCATCTTATATTTTTGTATTACAGTGTACCAGAAAAGCCTCGCTGAATGGAAAAGGTTTTGTTTAGGACTGCAGCTTTCTATGTACTTCTAAAGGGATTTGTAGGCAATCTTTATAAGTGTTGCTATATTTTTAGTAGTCCTCTCACTTGCCTATTAAATACAGGGCTGAACAATAGTAATTACTGCACAAATACTGAGGTCCCAAACTAGCACCATTCACTTCAATGAAGAGCTGCTGTGAAAGCACATTTGAAAAATAACCCGTGGTGACAAGAGATGGGGAAGAAGGGAAAGAAACTGCAGTTAAAAGGGCTTTTTCTGGGGGAGCATAATTCATTCATGTGTTGTTTGCATTTTCACTACTATAAAATATGCCCATGGAACTGCCCTGTGGGCAGAAAGTGAGTTCTTTAATGGAAAGTTTTATATGACCAAAGTAAAGAAAGGCCGTGAAACAGGCTATCACTGGGAGGCTGGAAATAAGCCGGATCAGCTAGGAAAAGATCAGCTATACAAGGGATTGAAGGGAGAACGTTATCTGTGGGATCAGACTTAGAGAGTTGCAGGGAGCAGCACAGGACCTGCAAGGTGTAGCAGGGGAGATGTCAAGGATTGTGAAGACATAATATCTTTTCTGAACTGGAAATTTTAGGGCTGTCTTCCATTGATGTCCCTGTGACAGTGAGGGACCCCCAAGATACTCAGGTGTATGCTAGCTTAACTTCCATTTTGTTTATAAGTTCAGTATCGCTTTGCTGAAAGTAAAGCATACTATTTACATTATTTTTAAGCACTAGCTGTACACTGCAATGGAAAAATGTATTCATTTACCTTCTCAGGTTATGTTTCTGCTCTTTCAAGACTACTGCAAACTAAGAACTGTGATTTTATTAAGTTTTTCCCTTGTAAAAAGTGAAAGTTTTCTTGTGAAAATATTACCTAATTAAGGATTTATTTTGCTTTTACCAAAAGTTATATTTTTCTTATCCCCCTAATGTTTTTCTGTGCTTGTGATTTCCTTTAGATTATGAAAAGTATTAGTGAAGGAAATGAAGAAAAAGGCACATGATTCCATTTGTCCCAAAATCTTAAGAATATAAAAGAGAGGACACTGAACATTGTTTTCACTGGTTCTAATATTTCACATTTTGTCTCTTTCATACATCATGTACTCTAGATCTCCAGCAAACATTTGTATACATACTAAAACTAAACATACTGTTTCAAAAAGAGTCCACTGCTTGGTTCAGTAGGCTGTTGGATTCTGGCATTAAGGAAAAACAAAGGGTCAGTGGCTTTGCTCATATTTCCTTTTAAATCGGATATGCCTTCTACCATGTTTAAGTAGTGAAGGAAAATACATTACAAAAAACCACAAAAACCCAAAATCCCAAAGAACAAAAACCCCAACCTCAAAATTCCCAGGCTTTTCAAAGATGCTGTCTGTAAGTTCTGTATGTGAACTCTATTTACAACTACTTTTTTTGCCTTTTGGGTTGAAGATTCCATTCTCTTCCCTCATGAGGTGTGGGTGTGCTAACCAAGCAGCTGAACTGGGTGAATGGTACCCTGATATTACAGGCACTTGAAAGATATTTCAAGATTTCTAATACTCAAAGCTGATAAAACCATTATGACATATACACTTGAGATTCTTCTTAACACAAGCAGGGTATGAGACCAAATTTCAGATGTATTTCTTGAATTACTGTGGTTTTCTAGATGCCCTTGTAATGTGTTTCATGTAAACAAATCTATCCTCTGGCCTGGATAACCAGACTAACAAATGCATTCTTGATTCTTCAAAGTGATTGCTAAACCAGCCAATATCAAATTCAATTCTAAAGCCTAGGAAAAGTTTAAGGACCTATGATTTCAACATATATTCTGCTTTTTAAATTTTTTTAATTTCTGTCTGAAATGTAGAATACAGTCTGAATTGTTCATGATTTGAAACACGCTTAGAAAAAACACACAACTTTAATTGAGGGTAAATTTATTATAAGTCTAGTATGGACCCACTCAGTTTCGGTATATACCGCAGGAAATTGATTTAAAAANAAAAAAGTTTGTGCTAAGCAGAAAGCACCATAATTAAGAGCTCAGTTTATGGAGAGCATGTTTATTTCAAGTACTTCATAGATGTAGATGTTTTTGATATGAGCTGGCAAAAACCACTTTACATAAAATGTGCAACAAAGCAACTACCTTTTCTAAACAAAACAAGGTTGTTCTGTTTGCTTGTAAAGTCAGCTTTAGCAGTTCTTAGAAATGTCATTTATTAAATGTCAAGCTAATTACTTGTAATATCAACCCTTAAAAGAAAACCTTTGTGAGTGCACTTTCAGAAGCACACTATTTTCTTCTCTATTCAGTCTGTTTGGTACATATCTAGTAAAGAAATGGATATTTTTCCAAAGATAGTAAACTATTTACTAAATGTGTGTCTTTGTTTAGAATATAGAAGGATATTTCATAAGACATTAGAGAAGAGAAATCAGATTTTTTTTTTTATTTTAAAGAACCAGGTTTTTAAATGTGGCTGCGATACACAAAAAATTAATTCTAGCAAATATCCCATGTCTGGTAGTGAACAGTTCTAATTCTATGGGGTAGTGGGGATTGGTTTTGTTCTAGCTGTTGAACCAGACACCAAAACGTACAATTAGTGTCAATTAAATAGTTATTTCTATACCATGAATCATTACATCTTATATTGCCTGTTTGGCACTGGAAGTGTGCTACCAGCAGGATCTGTACTATTTGGAAGAGTAAGTGACATCCTTTTATAGAGAAAAAGAGGTTAGTAGAAAGAAAACAAATTTCAGTGTTACAAATGCTTTGTCTTCAATGACATGTAAATCAGTAAAAATGAAATGAAAGTTGTGAATCAGTAGAAATCAAAGTAATGGTTGAGAATATCTATACTGTTTAGACTACAAAGACAGAATTCTTGCATTCAAAAACTCTTAACTAGCTCTAAAGAAGCCTAATTATATATCTGCAAGGGAAAATGAAGATGAACACTGTCATAGTGTGTTACTACTGTCTAGATTATATCAGTAATGATAAAGTAAAATTACAGCAGTCCAAAGAAGCTAGCATAGGGTGAAAGTTAAGAGCAGAAGTGACAAAGCCTGAATCTTGGAGATGAAAGAGCTTGGGAACAGAAACACTAATTTTTGCACTGGTGGCCTCTGTACCTACACATTGGCACAGCTGATTCCTGTTCTGGAAAGTTTGCATTCTGCATATCAAAAAAGTCAAGAAAATTTAATGCGTTCACAAAACTGGCAAAAGCTGAAGCTAAAAAATCAGACTTTGGTGTGTCAAATGCAGTCTAAGCACTGGATATTTTAGGAAAACCCATTGGGTTTTGATTGTTCTATTGATCTATTGGGACTTAATATCTTATTGTTCAAAGTTCTATTAGAGAGACAGATAAGTTTTTGTATACTTTTAAAGTTTGCCCTCCAACATTTACATGATAAGGAAAAAGGGTAATCAGCAAATATTTTCAGATGAAGTTTTGAAAACAAAAATAGTTTATAACAAAGGAATTATTATTAGCATGGTGATATATTTTTAGATGTTGCAAGTTTCTAATGAGATCTCGAATGCTCTAATATTACCTGAGAATTGCAAAGTCATTGTAATGTTATATTAATTCTGGAATATTTAAATAAATTCCTGCTGCACTGAAATTGTACTTTTAATTCTTATATATGTTTATAGTCTCTTACTAGACATACATTTAAATATGCATAAACCCCATAAGTTTATATAAAAATACCATAATTCTATTGCAGCCTCAGCCACTGGAGACATACAGAAAATACTTATTTCTTGATATGCAACTTTATATAAAGTAAGTGTACTAGCAATGTAATGTATTGGTAAGCTGTAATGTAAACAGTTAGTGCAATCTCCCATTTTTGTGCTCTGATGAGCCACAATCTTATTTAAGCTATGCCAGCAGTGGAAAAGACATCAAAGTGGAAGCAAACTTCAACCATATGCATTGTATGGCTTCTTGATATTTCTAGATTCTGGACACTATTTTTCCTGTTCAGTGTTTCAAAGGCACTCATAGACCAACTTTCAAGATAAAATTGAAATGCTTTAAATTAATTCACTAACATGAAGTTATTAAACTAGCCCCCCCAACTTTAAATGATACATGTAAGCTATGAACTGCTGATTCTATGCTCCAGCTAATAATTGCTTGCAAGTACTATAGATTAAAAATGAGTGTTCTATTTAAAAAGGCATTAGCTAGCTGCGAATGGTCATCAGCTTCCTCCTCTTCCCTCTGTGCACCCATTTTTGGAGTGAAATGGTAAATGGGAAAAAGAGTGCTTTTGTGAGAAGCTCGGTTTAAACTCTGGCTTTTCTCAACTATTTATTGGATCACAGAGATGTATCTTTCACAGGATTCCTGCAACAACTTTTGATTTTAAAAAGAGTCTGTGAAGGTTAAAAGCACTTCTGGCTGACCTTACATAAATGTTCTTTATGGGAAAGGGCTAGATGAAAATGCCTGACATCAAAATGGAGCACAATGGGAGTTCAGAAGAAAAGTTAATATGGGACCTGATAAAGTTCAATAAGTGTTAGAGAACTTGGGAACCTATAAAGAATAATAATTAATTTATTTATTTTTTAAACTGAATTTTGAATCACTGATCCTTGGAATTGCAAGGGGATGTAAACTCTTCCCCCCCTCCCCCAATCAATCTGTTCTTGATATTGCTGATATTTATTAAGTTCTCAGGCTCTAACAGAAATGGTGTTGTGCAGAGTGGAAAAGCATATTGGCAAGCTGTGGGAATAAGCAATCCAAACAGAGCGCCCCAATGTGTTGTGATCTCTGTCTCTTCATTGAGGTATTTGCCTGATTTACATGACTCCTTTATCTTTCATACCTAGGTGTCTCAGACATTTTTCAAAAATAATTTCTCTTCACAGAGGAGTGATTAATGTAAATACAGACAGTAGACAGCATTCTGCAGTATTTTCTAAATGCCTGTGATTTTCAGAAGTGACTCAAAAAACTGAACTTTGCAGTGGATTCTGTTAGGCATTTACAGAGGGAGTTAGAAGTTGTAATAAATGAAAGCTGCAAAATAAATTGATGTATCTTTAAATCCTTTTCTCTCTCATGTATAGAGGCTTAATTCCACGCCATTGATCTGCATGTTTCCTAATGATATGCTGTCCCTGCTCCATCAAATAAAGAGCAGAATTTGTTATGGTTTTTTTTAAGAATATAACCTAGGAAGTCATTCAGTTCTAAGTAACTTAGTAGTTAGGTAACTCATCTCTCTTGGTAGCAGCCATGGGACTACCATCAGTTCCCTGCAGGAATTCACATTATGTTGCATTTGAGAGAGTGCTGGATCTAGCTGGCAGTGATGGCAACTCCTAGGCAGCAGCAGTGATTGCAGAAATACCTGACTAGTGGTACCTGACTAGAAGTACCTACTGGTTGCAGAAGGTACCTGGCAGAATTGGAAAACAGATAAGCATGGCCTGAGTCTTAAACACTCATTCTCACAGCATTCTTTACATGGTCATCTTTCCCTATTGTTTTTCATCTTTTATCATTGGTGAACACTTGAGAGAATTTTTGCTGGATTTTCATAGAAGGTTAAGCTCTTATGTGCTAAGTGTTGCACCAATAAAATAAAAGAAAGCATGCTATGTTGTTATGGGTTAATATGAGAAAATACAGAAAGAATAATAGTTTCTTCACAAATTATTAATGTAACCTCATCTGAAATACAGTGTACAGTCCTGGTCACAGCATTCCAAAGTGCATGGAATGCAAAAGTGCAAAAGAGAAGCTCTTTTACAGTACAAGGCACTCAAACTATACTGACTGTGGTGGAGTTGTAGTTTGATAAGAAATCAAACTGGCTCTTTAAAATATATTCAAAAGCAACCGTGTTGCTGGTTTCAGTCCTGATCTGAAAATACATGCTTTAAACATAATTTTCAGGAGATGAAAGAAGAGTCTTGCAGCCAACATGCTTGAGAGAAGGGGAAACTGTGCTAGTTTGCTCCATGGTAAGGTGGATGGAAGAATGCAGAGCTGCTTTTATGCCTTTCTGGAGAGGATATCAGAATAAAAAATTGGGGGGTTATTTTTCCCTTGAAAATACTTGTGGGACTCCATTAAAAACTATGCAGTGGGATGTAGACTTTGAGATTTAGCTTGTTTTGTTGTCACTGATCTAGACAATGTGCTTGAGAATATTTGAAGTGTTTTATGGAAACTGCTGACTGACCCAGTAGGAAGAAGGTACCAGCTCCACTTCCAGGAACAGAAACTACTAATGTAACAGTTTGAGTACAAACAAATAATGTGAAGTCATTTGAATAAATGACATATTTTTCAAAAACAACCTTCCCAATGGGCAAAGCATACCAGGACTGGAGAAGCATGATTGCCCCAAATCCTGTGAAGGAGTCCAGGCAAGTGAGGCAAAAAATCATGAAGGGCAAGACGGTACATAAAATTACAAAGTATTGGTCAGGAAAGATCAACTCTTTGTATATTGGAAATTCTGCATCATTCTTTTTGGAATGATCTTTGCTTTCCTACATCAGTGGTCTATAATATAAACAATGTTGCTATCAGAACAGGGGAATGAAATTTATAGCTGGAGCAGCAGCTAAGATTTTTGGAGTCAAAAATATCCTTATGTTATTATGAGTACCGTGCTCTACCCATTACTATGGACAAAGCAGTGCTGCAGTATTGATACACTACCATGAACAGAACTTCCATGAATGTAAATCTATTTCATTATGTACATACATATGACCTATTACATACAGACCGTCATATAAAGAATAGATTCCTTTTTAAAACTAAACCAAACAGTACATCTAGATTTCTAGAGTGCACAGTCTTTTAAATGCTGATGGTCGCCATGTGTTAGATAACATAGGCTATTGTCAAAACCGAACTAAGTTTATCTAGATATACCTTTTCTTTAAGAGGGACAGGTAAACTCATGTTTGATTTCTAGTATTTGCATCTTCAGGGCATGGCTACCTCATTTCACCAACTTGATGTTTACAACAAACTTTTTCTCCCAATGGGATAATAAAGCCAAAACTATTTGACCTAACCTCATATAACGTGAGGCAAAAGCTGAATAATTTAAATTACCATATCTTTATAGCAATTTAAACAAATATCTTATGAAATATACTGAACACTGCAAAGATTAAAGATTCTCAAATTCATATAGTTTAAATGTGGTAAAACTCAGAGAACAACAGAAACATTTTTAAAAACTTTGCACAATCTACACACAAGATTTAGAAACTATACATTTTTGAGGTACAAAGATTATATGTTAAAAAATAATCTAAGGTAGCAGGCAGCTGTTGGGTGTAATTTCCCTACTTACATCTGTCTGACTTTAGAAGTTAATAGATCCTACTATTTAACAAAATAATTTAAAACCTATTTTAGTCTGTTGGAAAACCCTTGCGAAGACCGAAAGGCTTGCAAGAAACAGAAGTGGATCTTTTTCTTTTATCTTTAAATATTTATGTTGTTCTTGAAAAGGAACCTCTATCTGTGAATAAAGCAGAATATAAAAGAAGCGAGAAGGTTTCATACCTTAAATTTTGTTGAGTGGGATTCAGGATGTTGGCAGCAGAAATTCTAGTACCTCTTCAATTGAGGGATGTTATCCCTGACAGCACTTTATAATTATAGTTACTTTTAAGTAAGTCATCCTCTGATAGATACAGTCAGAATATTGTTCTCTGTTTTCTTTTGAAAACACTATGAACCTAGCCTTCGTATAAATATGGCTGCTTCTTTTTGTACTGTAAATCAAATTCACTTTGTAAATTTCCCTAACAGTCAGTTAATTTACAAAGAGAGTGACTTTGGACTGATAAAGCTATTTTCATCTAATGAATCCAGGACCATACTATAGGCAACTGTGCCATTGAGATATTTATTAAACACTAGTTTTCTCCCAGTAAATTTCCCCCCCCAACACACACTATTTCCATGGAAAAAACAGCGCTTTGGTGGTCAGAAACCTCCCATATTTGCCCTAAATTTAGACAAGGCCAGTTTGTACTTACTCTTTATTTTGTCAACATTGCCATTTGCTTTTATAACTTTTATAACTCTTTCCCTTCCTTTTTACACCCACTCCTGCCTGAATCAGTTATGTCCACTGTCAGCCTTTGCCTGTCTCGGTTGAAAAGGTGAAACTACTTTTTTTCCTCTCATATGAGACACTCTTCTTTACTCTGATGGTCCTAACAGCCATTTCTCTACACTTTAAGTACTGAGAATTCACCTTGCTGGAATGCTGAGTGACCGCAGCAATGCAGAATGTAACAATTCACAGAGTAACATTAAGCTTTTCCTTGCCTGATATTTCTAGGATCAAATTTACTTTAACTCAGCTACAGGTTATTGTCACACTGGAAATTGCTGAGATATCATTCCTCCTCCACTATTATTTCTAATTAAAAATTTTGTATAGCATTTCTTCTCATTAATCAATTTCTGAACCTGCACTTTTACTGTCACTCCCTTTCTATAACTCTGGTCTATAATATCATCCAGTTCTTTTCCTGTATGAGGCTTTGCTCTTCCAGGATTATTGGTGCTGTGCTCTGCATATGTGTCGCTTCACTGGTACCCTCTTAGTCTATGCTGAATACTAATAGAAGTATTATTGTGGTCATTAGTGACACAGATTTTGGAGGAAATCCACCAATAACCTCCTGATAGCCCACCATTTCTTGTTTAGATCAATGAACCACTTGCTCTCCTTTACTCAGCTCCTTAACCACCCTATAAATAATGAGAAACCACATCTAGGAACTAAATTGGAGTTAGAATTGGCTTTAATGTAAAAAAATTGCATAGCTAAGAAATTAATTTTTATTACATTTGAAAAAAGTAGATTTGAAGGGGTAACCTCTGTATACTAAACTACTTGTTCTCCCTATTAAACTTTGTATTTTATGAGTGGCCTCTTGGAAATTACCTGCAAATTAGAGACTCAGGTTGTTTTTTCTGGCTTGAAAACTGTACTAGGAAGTGTGATTATCTAAAGATCTGTTGGATGACATTCATCAGCAAAGACGCTGAGTCCAAAATTTAGTTTGTGGTGTGGAATAGACTTACTGAAGATAAGATTGCTTTAGTAATATTTCAGTAAATGTTTTGTTAAGCAGCACTGATCAGTCAAAAAGATTCAAGATGACAGGGACAGTGGCAGCGCGTCAACTGCCTTTGAAGATAGGCCTGTATGGCCAACTACATTGTCTTCACAACTGAATCTGGGACGCATCTTTTCTATTATTTTCAACATAAATTCATCTTTGTGTTTGCAGTATCCATGTTTTTGGTAAGTTAGTTACTATGTAAAAATATGTGCCTCCTTCATGGCATTTTTATTTCATTAAAGCTAGCTACAATGCCTAATCTAACAAGAAGAAAAACTAACCTGGATTAAAATGCAAAGTGGAGGAGAAGTAGCAGCATGTAATGACAGACATCTTGTTACTGAATGTTTCATGTGAAAGAAAATCACAGTATTTCCATCTTGTAATGTATTTTCTTTAATGTGAAAAGGCAAAAGAAATCACTGTAGCTGATGAGTCTAGATAAAGCAGTGAGTGTGTTCAGAAAGTGCCTGTAGCTTGCTTGTGTATACACACAAGTGGTATTCTGGTGTCAAAATGGCTTTCATGTATTCTCTGAAAAATTAACAAAAACAAAAAAGTGAGAGTGGTTCATTAAACTTTAAAATATGGTTATTGAAACCGTTCTCCAAAGGACACATGAGGAAGAATGGGCTATGGGGAAGGTGTTGTGTTATCAGAATTCCACTGTTTTGAATTATTTATTTATTTATTTATTTTCTTTGGGAGGAGATAGAACATAGCTGTGTTGTTTTAAGAGCTGAGATAGCATGGTTTGCTTCAGTTAGCACTTTAGTAGGGTTTTGCACTTAACCTAAAATAGAAGACAGTTATTTAAATAAAAAAACTCTTTCAAAGTTAGCTGTGAATTACCCATTTCTGCATTATGATTCAAGGCTGATCGAGTTCTACTGCTTATCATGCAAAGTGTTTCCATGGTTCGAATTCACCAGTTTAGACAGGATACTGTAATGATCTGAATTCAACAAAATGAAACATCCTTTTCAACTGTGTTGTCTCTGATTCACAATAGAATGATCAGCTTCTATTATTCCCAATGACGAATGATGCCAGTTTAGATGTTCCAGCATGCAACTGTAGGTGTTTTTCTTGTTCTACCTTGTAAGCTTGGCAGAAACTCTTTGTAGATTGTCCAAAACAACCTCTTTAATGCACTTTATGTTCATTCTTAACATTAATGTTTACTATGCTGTTTGTTCTAAAGTAACAGCCATTAAGCTCCTGGATGCATTGTGACAATTCTGTTATGCCAGTCGAAATCACTTCATTGTTCCCTTGTGTTACTTCATCTACCTGTATTCCTCTGTTACCTCTTGATTTTTTACTGCAACTGTGAATTATCTGAGATAATAACTGTTCTATACTTACTGTACTTAAGCACCAGCCAATATTATGAGGCACTGGGACCAAGACTAAAATCTTGTGTTTCTGTGGTGTAGTACCCACTAACTACAATAAATGAGCTAAATTTTTCTCTGGTTGCAACCTACTCATCTATTCCAATCTTTCATATAATACTTTTAATCTAATTTATTCTGGGCTGCAGTAATCTGTGGTTTTACTGCGAAAGATTATATTTTTTGTTTTTTAAACTTTGCCACAGAAGTCTTAACAGTCTTTTGAGTCATCAAAGTCCTGCATTACAGCTTTGCCCCACTTTCAGAAATTGCTGAAAGTTTTTAAATTATGTTTTGAGTAATTTTTTGTTCTTTTTGTAGGTTAATGTTATTATTATATCCATATATATCCTGTCCTTGTAAGAAAATTTAAGTTATCACAAATAGATCTTGGGCTCTGTAGAAAAGAGAAGGTAGGCTAGTAGAGCTAGAATGGAATAAATTAGTTTGCAACCCCTGATTCTGGAGTAGCTTTCCATGCATACATTATTCTTAAATAAATTCTTAAATAAAAGTTACTCTTATTCCAGAATAATTATTCTGCTCACAAAGCAGCACCAGCTCTGAGACAAAGCTGAGACTTCTAACACATTGTAAGTTTGTCTCTGAATTCCTGCTGTGCAGATGGCACAGTGGGCTGTGGAGCAGCAGGACTGGGAAGCAATAGAGGAGTTGGCAGGTTGGTGAAGAAGATAACAGGTGGCTTGTGAAGTGGAAGCAAGGTCTTTATTGCAGGCCACCCTTGGCTCAAGCAGAATAAAATTTTGAATTCAAAGTGGGAAGGTAGCCTCACATGAAAGTGTATACAACCTGCTGGACCACGTACTGAAGACTTGAAAGATAGTTTGGGAAGTAAAGGAAAGAATTGTGAACTTTTGGATGGACTTAGGTAAAATTTGGAAATCTAGAGAGAGGAATGGCTGTTCAAAGGGTGGAAATGGTGGACCATCACAAATAGAGGGCTGTGGAAGAGTAATATGTGAGGTCTTCAGATGGGATAGTTTGGGAATTTTATGTGTTTTTTCTTTTTGGGCTGTGGTTTGTTTTTTTTTTTTTTATGTCTCACCAACCTTATCAGAGTACAGATTGCTGTAACAGCCAATTAAATTCCTTTTGCAAGTGGGAGGCAGGAGATTGAACTCAATTGGCAAGTGGCTTATCATAGTGTGAAATGGGAAAAGCTCATTCCGAGTCAAACACATGCTTCACTGCACTGGTTTACATGGAAGATTCTAAGAAGATAAAGCCATTTGACTTCTTTATTATAGCAATATATCAAATAGCCTGGTGAGTGCAAATTGTAAGCAACCTTTGCGTATATTTCTGATCTCCCACTTCTCAGGGGTTGATGATATGATTTTCCCTATTGTTAAAAGAGAACACACTTCAAGCTATGTGGTCAGCTTGCCCTGAGAAAGTAAGATAAAATATACCTTACTTGAGAAAGAGACTTAATACTTAAGGAAGTAAGGTGAAAAATAGTTTTCACTCAGCTGTACTAAGCCTTATGGCTTGATCTGCTGATCAAAGGCTTATCTTCTCAAAATGTTCATTTTTGAAATGAATAATACCTGTTTGATGTTTGAAACTTGATTTATGAGTATCTAAGATATTCAGAGATCTGGTCCTGGTACCTACTGATCACATGCATAATAGTATTATAGTTCCTATTGTCAGCTCATAATCAGAATCACATACTGATAAGCACAGCTGGAGGACGTAAGAGTTTCTTGGAGGATGTCTTGGTAGCATTTGGGAAGTCTCATCAAATAACTAAGATACATTTGAAGTAGTGTAGAAAGTTATCAAGTATCTCTCTTGCTCTGAATTCATACAGTTATACCCAGACATGTGCGAAGTCACTTACTGAGTGTTGGATTTTTGCCCAGAAATTAATTTTTGGAGAAAGACTCTCAAGGTCTTAAGCAGTTAGTATGCTTATCGCACCTCTGTGTCCACTCTTTTCTCATGTTTTCTCTCAGACAGCTGGTGTTAATGTCCAGACTGTGTTAAAATAACTAGTCACATCTCAGTTGCACAAAAAGCGTTAAGTTCATGTTAAATCATAAATGGTGACTTTATTAGACATTGGCTTAGCTTTAGATCACATGAACTGAAATGCAGCCTGTGTTTCAGCATATGACTTATATATCTGATAGGGCTTCCAAAGGGTGAATATGGTTGATAAAATGGTATCTTTAGCCACTCTAGTTCTGGGATGAGCAACTTCAGCACTCAAATCCCTAGATCAAAACCAGAAGCTGAGACCAAAATATAGCAAAATAGTAAAAATAGTAAAAAAGCCAACCAAATTGGACAAGACTACTCAGTGGCACAGAAATTAATAAATGAATGGCCAAATAATTATACATCTATAAAATGAGATGCTAAATAAGACTATTTCTGATCACGTGCATGCATTTTACTCTCCTGCAACAGCAACAGTTAATTACACTGGTGGCTGATGGTTCTTAAATGTACAAGGGTGTGCAGAGCCAGGTTTTTTATTTGCCATACCAATTGATGAAGAGCAGCCTCCTATGTATGTTTCCCCTAACAGTTGGCTAGCTCATACCTCACTGCTTGAAATCTGCGATACAAGTCAGTGCGCTGGCTTACAGCTGTAAAAAACTGCATTCTTTGATTAAAAACCTATAATCAGCATCTTGCATTCGGACTCTACTCATAGACTTACTAAAATAGAATGCTTGAAAGAGTTATTTAGTTGTACTTACCACATTTGATTTTTCAAACAAAATCATGTTTCGTTATCTGTTCATCAAAATATTCTGGAAATTGAAAAAGTAATGACATTTGGTGAAGGGAATCACTCCAGACATACACATGAATGAGCTCTGAATTTGGCATTTTAACACAGGCAAGAACTCAAAATCCTTCTGGTTAGTTGTCTGAAATTGCTAACCAAAGGGATTGCAAAACAAAGTGGAAGGTTTGGTATAGAAAGGCGAAGAACTCAGGGCTGAACAGAAAATGTCACCACGTCTGTGTACCTTGAGGCAGGTAGCAGTACGGAGAGAGGCTACAGTTAAGAGTTAGTGATAGAAGCCAAGCATATCAGATAAGCAGAATAATCAGTGGAATTGCTGGGAGAACAACCCTGCTGGGAGCTGGGCTGAAGGATCAGGAAGTCCTTAGAGCACAGTACGGTCTAAGGTAGTAGATAATAGGTGAGGCTGGTGTACAGCTGAATGTATGACTCTGGTTTGAGTAAATGAGACTGGGGAGCAGGATCTGAAGCATGAGGTAGCAAAAAATATGTGGAAAGATGAAACCAATATGACTCAGTTTTTCATGAGGTGGATAGGAGCAAATTACCAGTCAGGCATGTAGTCTTTCCTTCAGCTGATTGAATGTGTCAAGTCCTTGACAGGAAGACTCCCAAGACTAGCTGTAGCACTTAAAATCTAATTAACATTACTAGGAATATCAAAGTGACCATGTAGCTGGCTGCTGATCAATACAGAGTTCTTACAACATCCATAACACACCTGTGTCTTAAATAGTAGGTGCCATTCATACTGTCCTAAACCGAAAAGAAATCTAGAAGGTAGCGTAGGGAATACCAAAGGTGTGCAACAGTTTCTGTCATAAGGCAGACTAAATAAGCTGGGAATTGTCAAGTGGGAAAATTTTTCATGCTGTATTTACTGATAATAGATCTTGTATACCATCTTACCATCCATTAATTCAATATCAAATTATCGAAGTGACAGAGGTAATAGATCAGGAAAAAAAAGTCTTGAAAGTAGGGGAAATGATAATGAAGAATAACATACATTGTTTTTCTAGCTCAAGAACTTCAGAGAGCTGATGAATTCATTGATCAGTAAATTTAGAAAAAAAGTACAAAAACTTTTTCATATAATGCATAATTGAGTTCTAGATCTGGCAGTCACAGGTGTTGTGAAGTCTGAAAATAGAAAAGGGATCAGAAAGGGATTAGGCAATTTGATGTCTGATTTGTTATTCAGTGGCTAATAAGCATAAGGATATAGATGCTGCCTCTAACTCACTCACTAAACAGCTCATAGTCAGAAGTCTGCAATGGAGGCAAATCACTCTTGAAAGTGACATTTGGAGACAGCCAACATGGCTTCACCAAGGGCAAATCTTGCCTGACAAATTTGATGTCATTGATTTGATGATGATTTGATTTGCCTTTTACAATACTGCCACAAACTTGGTGGACAAAGGCAGGGCAACGGATGTCATCTTCCTGGACTTATGCAAAGCATTCAACACTGTCCCCCATAACATCCTAGTCTCCAAATTGGAAAGTCATGGGTTTTATAGATGGACCACTCAGTGGATAAGGAACTGACTAGATGGCTGCACTCAAAGGGTTGTGGTCAATGGCTCAGTGTCCAAGTGGCAGATGGTGACGAGGGTTGTCCCACAAGGGTCAGTGCTGGGACCTGTGCTATTTAACATCTTTGTTGGAGACATGGAAAGTGGGACTGAATGCACCCACAAGCAAGTTTGCTGGCGAC
>VZRU01013356.1:321595-338866 GCA_013398155.1 Pedionomus torquatus
ACTCCAGGTGGGGTTTCACGAGTGCAGAGTAGAGGGGCAGAATCACCTCCCATGACCTGCTGGTCACGCTTCTTTTGATGCAGCCCAGGATACGGTTGGCTTTCTGGGCTGACTTAAAGCAAAGTATTGTTAGGTTCATCCCTAACATTTGTTCTTACCTGTTAGGTTGGGTTTATTTCTTTAACCTTTTAGTTTTGCTCAGTGAAGTAAGTCATATCTAAATTTCATAGAATCATGGAATGGTTTGGGTTGGAAGGGAACTTCAAGATCATCTAGTTCCAATCTCCCTGCCATGAGCAGGGACACCTCCCACCAGACCAGCAGACTGCCACGACTTTCCAAATATGATAGGTAGTGGCTTAACAGCTGCATCTACCACTTCTCTCAAGATCTATGGATGTATCTCATCAGGTCCCATGGAGTTGTGTACCTTCAGGTCCCTGAAATGTTTTTTTTTTTTAACATCATCTTCTCTTACAATAGGTGGCTCCATATCCTGAATAAACAATTCTCCCATTTCCTTCTGGAGAGGGCCCATTTTCTCTAGTCTTCCTTTTGTTATTGCTTTACCTGTATAAGCTTCTCTTGTTGCCCTTGATATCTCTGACCAGATTTAACTCCGTCTGGGCTTTAGTTTTCCTAACTTGATCTATGGCTGCTCATGAACTTCTGACCATCCTTCTTTTGAGCCTTGAGTATTAACTAGCTTTCTTGTTCCCTCTTCCTTCCATGGCTTTATCCAATGGTACTTTGCCAAGCAGATCCCTAAAGAGGCCAAAGTCTGCTTTCCTGAAGTTCTTGCTGTGCACCATCCTTGCTGCCCTAAGGATTTTGAGTTCTACTGTTTCATGGTCATTGCAGCCAAGGCTGCCCTTGAGTTTCAAATGAGGGATCTTACCATCATCCTTGTTGGTAAGAACAAGGTCCAGTGTAACACCTCTCCTTGTTGGCTCTTGGAGAAGGAAGTTATCGTGTTGACCTTATTAGTTACTTGGAGAAGGAAGTTATCATGAACACATTCTAAGAACCTCCTGCATTTCTTATGGCATGATATATTGTCCCTCCATTAGATATTGGGATGGTTGAAGTCCCCCATGAGGACCAGAGTTTGTAAATGTGAGGCTGTTCCTATCTGTCTGTAGAAGGCTTCATCTGCTTGGTCTGCTTGGTCATGTGGCGTGTAGCGGACCACTGCTGTAATTTTACATGTCCCTGCCGTCCTTTAAATCCTGACTCATAGGCTCTCAATTGTCTTCTTATCCATCTGCAGGTGGAGATCCATGCACTCAAGCTGATCATTGACACAGAGGACAACAACCCCTTCTTTGACTTCAAAGCTAACAACATGAAGAACATTAAGTGGGAAAGGAGGAATATAAGGTACTTTTTTCCTATTCATCTTTTGTAAAATGACAGCAGATGAAATTGTTTTACTTATTTTCAACCTTATTTTTCAACATTAGTCTTTTGGAAATTAATATTGAAAACTGTCAAAGGCATTATAAAGTGCAAATAGGTCTTAGTCATATATTTACACTATTTTGAAGTAATCTGTAGATTCTCAATCTCATTAAGTTGCAAAACCTCAGGATGATGATTTTGGGTTCTCCCTGTGTGGTAAATGAGATCTGTTTGTTTGATTTCCCATTAGCATAACCGCAACCTCAGAAAGTTAGGCAAATTTTAGTACTAAATCCTGAGACCAACTAAACTGGGCCCAGTGAAACTGAAAATGTTGTCTTCACTGGAAGTGAAAGCTGTTGCTGTGCCTGTCCTTGTGGCTTGCCTTTATTCCTCCATGTTGTTTCACTGTCATATTTTGTTTTCTCTGTACATCCTGAGTGAATATTTTGAGGTGTATCTTTGAATTTAAGCAGTGTTTCATCATCATCTTAATTCAGGTCTGCATGAATCATAATTAGATGGCCATCAAAATTCTAGTCAGCCATACATTGATCGTGTCTATGCATATCTTCATATTTTATTTGTAAAGTGATAATTTCTGGATTGAGAACATACTGATACTCATGAGTAATCACTGGGCTCCTGTTCAGTACTCCATCTGTATTCAGCAAAACACTTAAGCATATGCTTAATTTTAACTTTAGTTCAGGTAAGCATGCAATTGCCTCCATCAGAATTCAGCACAGCCTTTTAAGTATATGCCTAAATTTAAGCATACCCTTAAATCCTACTAAAGCAAAAATCAAACACATCCTTAAGTGTCTTCATGAATATGGATTACTACTGAAAGAGGTTTGATGAAATTAACTCTGTTGGCCATTAAATGATAAGAAATGCCTGACCATGATTTCATTAATATCCTACAGGCATGGAAAATATAACAGAGAAGTAAAACAGTCTATTTGTTTCTTGAAATTCTAAAAGCTAAACTGTGTACTGTTGAAGAACTGGGAAGGCACCTTTCTATCCCTTAAAGAAAACTGTATGGGTAGAAAATCATGATTTCATTTTCAGTGTTCCATTAAGTTCAGAATGTTCAATAAAATTGTTTCATTCTTTAAGAGACATTTCAGATAGTGTATCTAAATCTGTTTAAAAATGATAATGAGGGCATCAGTGCTCAGAGAAAATGACAAAGAAAATGAGTAAACTGTATGCAGGTTGTAAGGATGTTACAGTTTATAGCACATTCTCAATGATTGTGTTTTCCTTTCAATGCTGAAGGGCTTGATTCACATCACAATTCTTAGTTTCAGTCCATTTTCACTTCTATTGCTTCAACCTCTACAATTTTTCTGCACTATTTATGTGAAAAGCTCTTTGCATTTTTTATTTCAGATCCTCTCCTATTGCAGTTCATGAAGTCTTTCAACAGTAGGCTGTTAATCCTTTGCAGATTAATATGATTTCAGTGATAATCCTTTCATTTGTTGAATTTTTAAGACATATAATCATTAAAGAAAGTGCTTGACAGATTTTCCATTAAAGGAGTACAAAGCAGGTGGCATGTCTTTAATGTATGTTGGTAGCACTTTACGGTGCTCATTTGTAAAATTAAATTTGTAGATGGAGCAAATAAGTCTAGGCTTAGTTATTAGTCTTTTCCCTTTGGTATTACAGTTCAAATCCAGTCAAGGAAAAAAAATTATTCAGGGGTTTGCAGACAAAAAAGGGTTAGAATATCTATTTAGAATACCCTTTTCACAATTCCATTGCCACTTTTTATCTGCAGTAAGGGTGAGCTTGGGCTCTGTCCTGATACTGTAAAGCATCAAATTAAGTATATGGAGAAAAAGCAAGGTATAATTTAATACGTGAGATTTGCCTTCAGGTAGGCCATAGGATGCACATGGTATAGGGCAGTTATTCCAGCCCTTTGGACAAAGCTAATTCTTTCCTTCTTTTAAGTTAAACATATGACTAAAATACTCTTCCCCAAATGAAACTGAAGTCTGTAATAATCTCACAATAATGACACACATAAATCTTCTGCCATTAGGGTTTTTATTTTGCTGTTGATTCCCAGCTCACTGTCCATGACTGTACTTTTCATTCAAATACTTTACTTTCTTCTTTGTCTTCTTTTTCTTCTGTTATTTCTCATATCAACTTTCTTTCTAGTTTTCCTGTTCTTTTATGCACACTGATGAAATACACAGGAAGAGAAGGTACAGGTATTAAAATACAGTGGTACTGAGCAGTCCTGTAAGCCACGTTTTAGTTAAGATCTCAGAAGCAATGCTTCAAAGTTACTATACAAACAGCTGAAATGCTTTTTAGCTAGAGATCTGAAAAACATTCAAAGCGTATTAAAACTTCTGTTTTATATAGATGGTCTGTGTAGCCTATCATAGTAGGCTGAATTTGTGCTTTCATATACTGAAAACTCATAGATACTTTAGGCAGACGGGAAGAAGCAGACACCACAAGTCTTTAGGAAAATCAGGTCCTGAACTTGGCAAACCTTTAGCTGATTTTGTCACTTATTTGCAGCTTTAAAATGATTTGGCCTTTGCAACAGCCAAAATAAGTGTCCTTTAATCACTTCCAACCTATTAACAGATGGGGAAACAGCTTTTATAAATGGGGCATACAAAATACTCCAATATCAGCCAAAACTAATTAGTAGCATTATCTGAACTGAAATTTTTAAGTGATGGAATATATATTAACGCAGATAAACTGTTGGTTTGATAGAAAATCCTTTTTAAACATCATGCTTGGTATTTATTCTGCTTCAGTACTTTCTGAACACTTATTAAATAAAACCTACTTTTGTTTCTGGTTAGCTATCTCCTTCTATTAAAACAATGAAATTTCCTGTAAAAGTTGTAATTAGACATACTGTAACTGAGAGAAATCATATTACGCAAGAAATGGTTTAAAATGCATTTTTGGTGGAATATAAGAGAAAGATCAGTGTAACCAGAACACAGCCTTAAAATAAATGAGTCTTTAAGAACAGCACAAAATACTGATATGACATTATTTATACAGCAGTGGCAGAGCATATTAAATAAATCTTTACACAGCACTATTAATCAGAATATGTAAATTATGTGAAATTAACTTGTGAGATTATAAAAAAAAATGCTACATATATAATTCAGTAGGAAGAGCCATTTAATGCATTGCCATCAGATCTGCAGCATGAATTAGATTTTACAAAGACATCTGTAGTGCAGACAGCTACTGTAGCTAAGTGAGGATTTGATCGTACACTCGATGGTTCAAACAGCTACTTGTCCATACTTTCATGTAATTTTTATAATCATGAATCTAAAAAGAATGTAATGGGTACAAAATCAGAATTTTTCTGAAATATATTTTCATTTTAAAATATTATTTTTTTTTATTTTAGGAAGACTTTCTCTCCTTCCATCTAATTGCCCTGCCTTCCCCAAATAACCTACTTTTACCTCAACTTACATCGTGATTTGAGGATCTTGCTTGAAACATCAAACTATATCTAGAATCTGAAATAAATCTGAAAACAATGGTAAGAAAACATCTCAATCTCTTCTTTCTGCAAGGTAGCACAATGGAATGTGCCATCCCAACATAGATAATTGCCTCAGATAAACTTTTTCTCAAAATGTGGGAAAAAAAATAAGCTAGAGAAAGACTGTGTGTATTCTATGTAGCCATGTATTTAAGATGTTAGGTAGTTCCCTTCCTGTCCATCTGAAATAATGTTGTTCCTTGAAGATAATGGATTTGATCAGTCCAGAGATGTAGCCCTTAGCATGTTGTCATGTCTCAGAGTAGATAGATATCACCTGCAATGGGTAGACCTGTCTAGAAATATTTGTGGTCATGAGTCCACGTATTCCCTGTGCTACCTATGAAACTGCAGATTCTTTGAAACCCTATAAACTGCTAAAACACTAATATGCTGCTGTTCTTGGATAGAATCACTGGGATATATAATAAATGCACCACCTTTGTGTTTATTTTGCTCCATACCTCCTTTCAGATATGGATCTGAATTAAGATGGTAACCAGCAAGATGGTTCAATTCTTTGTTTAGTGGAAAAGGTTAGAGCATGTACCTGATTGAATGGTGAAAATGTGGTCCTATACTGTGAGAATATGAAATACCTGGAAGATTTTTTAGCCAGTAGAGAGATCAAGATTGATGGAACAGATATGTCTTTGTGGCATAGAGTGGAATGATGAATAAGTGCAAATGATATTTTTTTAATTATAAGAAGATGGTTTGATGAGAAATCCTGCAGGCTCTTGGCTAGATGGAGACAGTGCTGCAAAACAGCAGAAAATAACCAGTTTGAAATTAATAATGTTATTTTGTTTTTTAAAAATTAAATTATAATCTTAAAAAGAAAAGATTTTGAGAATACTCATATCTCAATTTCACTACTATCTCATCTGACCAGTTTAATTAAGACCAGACATCAAAAAACATTATCCTCTTAATTCAACAGTATTTCAAGCAGATTGGTTTAGTCTTGGTACAATGTGGATGTGGTAAGTAAAATTACAGCTGACTTTACAGCACACAGCTACTTATGACCTGAACTATAAAATGACTATTTCTATGCACAGTTTTACCTTCAGGAAAAAAAAAAAAAGTTCTAAATATGGTCAATGAAAAAACATCAGCTATGTTTTGATTTACATTTCTCCCATACATTGCTTGAAATGCAAAATCTAGCATTTAGTTATTCATCATATATATTTTGATCATTTCCTCGGGTAGGACATAGTCAAGTAATCACACAGGAAGACTGTAGAGACGTAGAGATGAAACTTTGGAGAGTTCCTTTCTACAAATTCTGTATCAAGACAAAGTTGAGAGCTTTCAGGTTTTTAAAATTACTTATTAGTAATTTTACTGTAGCAAGTATATGTACAGTTCAGGTTATTGCATATCTTGGCTTTTCTGGTGTTTCTGCTATCTTGTTTTGACAGGAAAATCTCCAACACAGACTTTCCTGCTGTGTTCTTATGAAAAGGATTGGTTTCAATTATTTTCTATGTTATTGTAAAACCTTTCTTTGGGGACAGGGCAGGAGGAGGGGAAATTTCCTGGGAAGTTAGACACTTAAAGGTTTCAATATATCTGTCTGTTATGGTTTCTATTATCAGTTCAGTTGTAAGAGATGATAGGTAAGTAATTTGCTTCAGTCTTACTCAAATTAATTTTTTAAAATACTCTATTTGCACACAAAATATGACTTTTTGTGGTCTCCATTTTGTAAAAAAAAAAAAGAAAGTTGAGTAATAACTGCAAATGTTAACAATGTTTAAAATAATAACTAAATTCTTATAGTTTACAGAGCCATCGGCATTGTGCAGATCTATGCAGCTGCATCAGAACAGTTGGCAAGCAGATTTGGATGCTAATTTTGTAATTGTAGATGGTAAGTGACCAACAGTTCCTTTTCAATCTTTTCAAGCTTTCATGTAAATATAAGGATAATATATTCATGTAAATAAAAGGATTGTATGTGATTCTGTAATTGTTTTAGGTGCACATTACAATTTGTCTTCTAGGATTTTAATTCACAGTTCAATCATAGTTCACTAAACTTAAGAACAAATCTTCTATAATTTAATGCACCAGTACAGGTTGGGGGTTGACCTGCTGGAGAGCAGCTCTGGAGAAAAAGACCTGGGAATCCTGGTGGACAACAGGATGACCAAGAGTCAGAAACATGTCCTTGTGGCCAAGAAGGCTAATGGCATCCAAGGTTGCATCTAGAGTGTGATCATCTTCGCCCTCTAATCTGCCCTTGTTGAGGTCCCACCTGGAGTACTGTGTCCAGTTCTGGGGTCCCCATTTAAGGAAGGACAGGGAACTGCTGGAGAGGGGACAGCAGAGGACCACAAAGATGATTAGAGGCCTGGAGCACCTCTCTTATGATGAAAGCCTGAAGGACTTGGGTCTTTTTAGTCTGTAAAAGAGAAGGCTGAGGCAGGATCTGATCAACACCTATAAATACTTAAAGGTTGTGTGTCAAGAGGAAGGGGCCAGTCTTTTTTCAGTGGTACCCAGTGAAAAGACAAGAGGAAATGGGCACAAACTTGTACATAAGAAGTTCCATCTAAACATGGAGAGGAACTTATTTCCTTTGAGGGTGGCAGAGCCCTGGAACAGGCTGCTCAGAGAGGTGAGGTTTATTCTGGAAACTTTCAAAACCTGCCTGGACAAGTTCCTGTACAACCTGCTCTGGGAGAACTTACTTTGGCAGTGGGGCTGGACTAGATGGTCTCCAGAGGTCCCTTCCACCCCCATCTCATTCTGTGATTCTGTGATTCTGTGATTCTGTGATTCTAGTGACAAATGCCTTAAACTTCAAACTCAGAAGGTGAAGAAAAATGTGACTCACCTGGAAAGCTTTGAAACTTCTTGTGATAGTGGAAAGCATCCTAGCAGTAGAGAAATACTTGAAGCAGTCATTTGCACTCAGATATATGAGAAGGTGGCTTGAACAGTGGGCATTCAAGAGAGTAAGGTAATGTCTTGGTGCTTTAATACATGTACCACTCATATTCTAGTAAGGTAAGAATTCTTGATTATTACTATTTTTCTGTGAAAAATAGAGTGGGCACTCTGCTGGGACCCATTTGCATCACTTGATCTCAAGAAGGGTCTCTTCAGTTCTTAGAAGAGAACAGCCTGTGTAACATTTGAACCCTCTGCCTTCAGAGAGTCTTGGTGTACATGTATATTATACTGTTAATTCTGAGGCTTGCAGTTTTTCAGGCAATAGCTAACAGACTGTTCATTGCACCCTTCTTCTCCCATTCTGTTTTAAGTTTCAATTACTAAAAAAAATATTATAGATTCTATAGTATAATTACTGTTTTTCATGTTTGTCATTTAGTATGGCTAAATGAAATGCCAGTTCCTGACACATGATATACTGTAATGCTGTAATATGCACCTTTGCCTTTCATCTCAGAGCTTATGAACATTGCAAGTTGAGTGCTACTGGAGGTTGCAAAACTTCATTTCTCTGATGATGTCTAAGCCTCCTGTCTAAGAAGTATACCAGAAGAAAACTTGTACCTAATTCAAATAAGTGGGCCAAGTAGAAACTAAGTAATCCATTAAGCAATCTATTTATTAGTTTTACAGAATCCTAAAATAAGCTAATAAAAATCAGTTCATATTATTTGGTAAAATATTCTTTCACTATATAGTCGGAGGAGAGGGAGTTTTTGCTGCTGATACAATTAACGATGAGGTGAGATGGCATTTCTAGGCATCTACTCCCAGGCTGTAGAAAACAAATATGCATTTTTCCTGCCATGACATACTTTAATAAAAAAACTGAATGTTGAACACATTATATCACTTTGCCAAGTTTCACTGTTTTACTTTTCTTCTGCTGAGATACACAAATTTGTCTTTCCCCCAGACTCTAATTGTGTGCAGAGTAATAATCTTCTGTGTCTACTTCTGTAATTTGGGATAAAATGTGTTTATCTGTTTATCCCAAAATAGTTTTATCCAATCACCTTTGCAAAAGATCATTCCTTGTTGGCACTGTGGAGTAATGTCTGTATTAATAACGTATCTGTCTATGAGTTTACAGGAATGGAATTTGTTCTTGATTTCTTTTGATTTTCTTATACACTGCATGCCTCTTAGTTCCACCTCCTCATCTGTTGCTGTAGTCATCCTTCACTTATTTATTAGTTTAGTAAAAGTGTAAAATATTTGTAATTACAGTCTACCATCCCTACCAGCACTTGCAAGGTCCTACCATAAAATGATAGTCCTCCTAAAATGTTAAGCTGGTGTTTTGGATCTTTTTACACTACTTTGGTATTTTGAATTAGAGGAGTGGATGGACAAGAAAAAATGTCATAGCATTTTTTCTCAGAATTATCTTTTATTTTCATTTCAGTGGTCTATCTATCTATCCTTAAGGAATATTCCATGTCTTCAACACAATTATTTTTAAATGACTTTTGGTGCAAGCAAAATTTCATGTCATATGCACAGCTGCATTTCTAAGATGTCATTCTGGCACTGCAGAACTGCAGTGTTTAGCTTTAATAAAGAGATTCTTCCGGTCACTTCATGAGGAGATTAATAATTAAGCATTATCATTGATCTCCTGCATGCTGCACTTTGTGATTGTGTCATTGTGTTGTGGGTCCTAGACTGTAATTATGTTAACTATTAAGTGATGGGCAGTATCACAAACTGTCAAGGGAAGATTTGCAATGAGATAGTAGGTGAGAAAGTGTAGAACTGAATATCATCACAATTTTCTTAACAGTTTTTATCCATTTTTTATTCCTTTATCCTTTATATTAATTCTTTTTTCTCTAGTAATATTGCCTTATTCTGTTTTTGAGGCATTATGTGGAAACTGAATAGCACTTAAATGTCTCTTATGAAATACCTTGTATGCTTAGAGAGCCTCTCTGCAAATTTTTTAGAGCAATCCATGTATTATATATTTTATTCATGGAACTAGTTTTTATACCTACTTTTGTTTCCCTTGTCTCTTCATCATTTTGATGGCTCACTATACATTCAAGCAAGTGTGGCAGAGAAGACAGATGTTGTTCCTTTGTATGGTAGAAAATTCATGGACATGTGATAGAATAAATAAAAATGGTCAGGAGAAGCATAAATGACAATAGCTTGAAGGCATAAACAAGAAGGTACAGACACAAGAGCTGCTTCTCCTGATACATAAGCAGAGAAGTGTCGAAAGAAGAGGAAGCAGTTGACTAATACCAAAACTGCCTGTTCCTTAGGTCCAGATGCTCTGCTTACTGCCTTCTGAATGTTTCTATTTGTGTAGTCCTTATCAACCCAAGGGTTACAGGAAGGTATTTAGGAAAATAAAAAGCAGTTTAGACTGCAAAATTTAATCCAAACTTCCTTTTTGTCTGATGCACTGCACTACAAATTACTCTTCCAGAGTAAGAGATGGCCATCTCATCTCAGAGAATATTTAAGATTAGATCAGTGCATACACTAGAAAATAGCTTTCCTGATGGGAAAAAGATGGGAAAAAGAGAATTAGTATGCAATATTGCAAGTTGGAAGTCTTTTTTTTATCTTAGAAAAATCTTAAAAATCTTAGAATTTTTTTTCCTCTTCCTCCTTTAAATAGGTAGTAGCATTCCAGAGAAATAAAAATGTACCACACAATAAACACTGGAATAAGGGAATAAGGTTTTAATTGGTTCTTACTCCTTTTGAGCTTGATATGTATTGTTTATATCTCTATACCCATTTCCATTCCGTCCTTTAATTCTACATTCATAGAGCTTTATACTTCAATATAAAGTAGTAGGATTGTAATACTTTGAACATATTCACTGGGTATACTTTGAGTACTTTCCAAATGCCTTATTGATGTAAATCACGTAATCTGAAGATTGGTGGCATAGTCTCAAATTTGACTTGTAAATTCCCTAACCAGGTCTCATATTCTTAGTATCACATAGGAAAACCACATAAATATGAAATGCATGTGTATACTTATATAGAAAATTTGATTTTCTCCATGTTAGAGAAAACATCAATAAAACCAATTAATTCCTAAAACATAACACCTATCTACTAAAAAAGTATATTCTTATCATAAGCTGCATAATTCAAAAAATACTGTCTAAAGCTGGCTGACTGAAACATTTGTTCTGTTCTTCATATTGTAATGAAATGCTGGTTGAAGTTTGAGTCACTGATGCTTTACTAGGAAGTCTTAAATTTATGCCTTCAAAGCTTCTGTGTCTGTAGATGAGATACGATGTTGCAGTCCAATATTTCGTCTTTAGGGTCTTCAAAGATTATAGTGCAAACTCTGCTGTTTTTCTGAAATGTTAAATTGACATTAATTTTTGCTACCTTGATGAAAACAGAAAAAGACTTCTTATAGATGCTCATGCATAACATAGAGTATAATATCATCTGTTGCTGTTAATCCTTACAGGAAAACTGATGGTTTCTTAATTAGTAGTAAATGAGCAAGACAGTATTCACTGTCTCTCAGGGAAGAAAATTTACAGAATTGCACCAATTCTGAAAAAAAATCTGTGAGCTAGGTAGATCAACTGAAATGTTCTGTGGACACGAAAGAATAGGAGACTGAAATTTTTTACTTTTTTAATCTGTACTTACTCTTTCCCCAAGTAGTACAAAATAAATCACACAACACCTGTTTCTGAGTTAGCTTCTTTGATTGAAGTTGTATTATTTAATATATTAAATGTATTGAGAAAAAGTGTTAGCCTACTGGTATAAGTCCTATGTGTTCTTTTTTTGATGTAAATGCAGCAGTATATCTATGGACATTTCCAGTACGACAATACTGGGGACACTGTAAGTTTTCCCCTTGCCTTTTACCCTATGGGCAGCAGTTTAATACTCTGCTTCAGGTAGGCTAGGCATATCCACCAAGTAAGAAAGAGTATTAACCCCAGCAATTATCTACTTACCTCAGCCTCCTTCTACCAGTCTAGTTCTGCAGAATCCATTGCTTTTCGTATTAAGAAATTCTAATATGCACAAGAGAGATTTTTCAGCCCGTTTCCCCTTGCATTCAATAAAGACTTGTTTGAGTGCAAGAGTAAGTCAGCAGTGAACTACCCTATCACATCACCTCTGCATAGGCCTATGTTTTTATACAGAGTTTTTTATGCATACTAATTTCATAATATCATGGAATCATAGAATACCAGGTTGGAAGGGACCTGAGGGATCATCTGGTCCAACCTTTCTTGGCATAAGCATGGTCTAGACAAGGTGGCCCAGCACCTTGTCCAGCTGAATCTTTAAAATGTCCAGTGTCGGGGAATCTACTACTTTCCTAGGGAGATTATTCAAATGGCCAATTGTTCTCATTGCAAAGAATTTTCCTATTGTGTCCAATCAGAATCTCTCCTGAAGTAACTTGTACACATTACCCCTTGCATTTTCCATGTGACTCCTTGTTAAAAAGGAGTCTCCATCTTCTTTGTAGCCAGCCTTCAAATATTGGAACTTGATTCTGAAGAAAATATTTCTAAAAAAAAGAGAAAATATTCTGAAGAAAATACTTCTAAAAGAAAATCTGGGCCTAATAACCTATCATAAATATCTGTGAAGTTTCTGTTCTTCAGTTTATGAAACAGAGTTTTCCAAGAAAAAGTTTGACAAAAAGATGGACGGAAATGGTCTGCCTGAATTTTTGAGAAACTATTGGCTTTCCATACCTGCTGGTGGAATACAGCATGTTTTCCAGGTGGTTTTCCCAGCTAAGTGATTTCTTAAAAATGTTTTGCAATGGTATAAAATTTCAGCTGCGGGTGTTGCAGGCTTTGGGTTTTCTGTTTGGTTGCTTTTTTTTCCTTGCATGGGTAAAGAAGCTACTGTTCTTAAAAGCCCAAACATTACCTGATATTGATCATCTTTTTCAAAATGGATCATTTTATCATTATACCTGAAATGAAGTACATTTTTTAGAATTTCACTATGTCTAACAATGCTGGAATACACTCCTGTGCTATCTCAGAAGATACTTAGGAGGGCAAAAAGCAGCTTTGTGGCAGATCTGCACTTGCATATGTCTCCAGGCTAAACATTTGTGCCCTTTGAAAAGTCAATGGTTCTTGCCTTCCAACATCCTTAAACAACTCAGTTTGACAGTTTTTTACAAACATTCACTTATGAATGTAAATAAAAGAAGATGTCACAAGGCAAAAATCAAGATGTGCTGTACTGTAAGTAGGAGGGAGATCATTGCCCATTTAAAAATAGAAATAAAACTGTAACTGATTGAGCCCTTCAAGTAAATCTAGAATCTCATCTCCCTCTGGCTTTTCTTTTTCCCAGAGCTATCCCTGTGGAAAAATGTGGAAAAATGTGAAAATAGCAGAGCATTGTGGGCTCCTCCATCCAAAAAAGATGGTCCTGGATGGAGGAGCCTGTAATGCTCCGATATTAATGTAGAGCAGCAGCAGCAGCTCCTGGGTGAGACTGACGGAGGCAGCCTCTTTGAGCACCTCACAAGTTGAGATAGGAAAATTGCCACTTGCAATTTCTCTTCTTCTACACTTTTGTAGCACACTTTTGGTTTGTACTGACATATGTGAACCAAAGCTGGTCTAAATATGAATTTATATTACCTTTGTGTCTTCCTAAGTTTCACACTCATCACTACTTGGAGATTCTTGCGACAGTCTTCTTTGCAGGTTATGGTTAATTTTATGTATCAGGAATTCCAAAGAATGCTTTTAAAGTAAAACTTTATTTCATGAGAGAAACTCATGTTTAATTGATGGTTTTGATTTGTTAATGACCCACATCTTTTTGTCATAACTTTTTTTCTGCTTCTAGCCAGCTCTCTGTTCAAGCTGCATCTTTGACAAGGTGATCTCATTGAATGTCTGACCACACATCATACTTCCACATTATCTGCTTCTCAGTGTTGGCTCCTAGTAAATGCAATTAATTTCTCATGGAAAGTCATGTATTACATGTCATTTAGGTCACATTCCTAAGACAGTGTGAATAAGACCAGATATTTTTAGTTGTTTGCTCAGTACCCATCACTATGGTAACAAGAGATTTTGTGACTGAGAGACAGATTTCTGTCTTATATCCTAGATTTGGGAGACTATTGTTAGTTTTCGCTATGTTTACAGATAGACTAGGAGAGGTTCATGCTTCCCTACTCATTATATAGTTTATTTAGAGTCTCTTAGCTATGAAGTGTTATCAAGGCTTGTTCGGCCATTTGAGACAGTGTGTAGGCTTCTTACTCATCTTGAGTTCAAAACTATCCCAAATTACTAATGTGTAAATGATGAATAATTGCTGAAACATGGAGATGTGCCTGTGTCTAAAGGGCACCCATAAAATGATTTCTAACACGGAAGTACTTTGAATAAATGGCACTTATCTGTAAAGTGCCCTCTCTTTCTCAGCTTTATAATACAAATGTCATTATTTCTGAAGATAAGTTATTAACAGTGTATAACCTTGTTAAATTGCCTGGGAGAGACACTGCAACTGGTTGAATGTATTGAATTGCTGAATACTGATTCGATGCTACAGGCTTCTGTGCCATTGCTGAGAATCTCATATGATCCGACTGCCTATTCAGGGACAGAAAGATAAGAGGGAGGAGGTGGTGTTTGTGTCTGGTAAGAGTGATGGAGAGATCTACTGGTAATTACTATAGTAGCTTTTTGGGGTGAACATTGCATCCTGTATGGATCTGTGGCTGATCCAGGGAAGTTTAAAACAAGAAAAGGGATCCTGGCCTCATGGCTATTTAGTATGAGCACGGAGTGGGGTGGGGGGAAAGATTCAAGTTTTCTCTTGGATACTTTTCCACCTCATTTTACTCTTAGTGTTATTTTGATTTTTCTTAATGAATCTAAACATTGCTGGAAAAACAGGCCTGTGAAAATAAGTGCCCAAATGTTAAGTGTCCAATCACTTTTCCATCTCGTGAAATGAAATGATGAATACTGTCTTTGGCTAACAATAATTTAGACAGGAAATCTTGAAGTCTTTTTATTTTACAGGCTCTCTTGAAAGTTTTAATTAAATCAGTTATACATAACTAAAAATCTGATTTGTATGGGATCTGCTTATTTGACATAAAAGGTTGGACACTGAAGATAATTATCAGTGGATTAAAGTTATCAGAATAAAATAAGTATATCTGTAGCAAAATGCTAATATTCATCATATAATAAAGATTTTGCTGTCAAAATAAAAAAGAAGACTATTTGTTTTAAAATACCTGAAAAATGTGAATTAGAAATATTAAGTGGAATTAAAAAAATGTGGAATATATGGAAGGCTACTAGACATACTCTTTTGAGTCTCTGTGTGTATATAAGTAAAGCTAATACAATAATTTCACCAAAAGATACTAATATATAATATATAATAATGACATTGGTGAGTACCTGGAGTGGACTTATGGGTGCTGAATGGAGACTTATACAGAAAAATCTATTTGTGTTTTACTTTTGAAATCGGCTTTTTAACTTCTGGGGAGCTAATGAGCTTCCTTTAGGTCAAATGAACCTCAGGTGATTCTCTAGATGTTGCTATACATCTTGTTCACCAAGTGGGAGGAAAAATAGGTGACTGCATTACTAGCTAACAGGTTGCTCACTGAAGAATTAGGAACTGACTAGAAATAATTGAATGCTTTTCTATCAGTGATGAGGTTTAGCTGCTGGTTTCAAGAAAAAAACAATTAAAATTAAGGTCATAGTGCAGCGATTTTTGTATTTCATACACAAGTAATGATGCTATTTCATCGTGTTTCAAACCAATTTGTGCTGCTACTTCATTCTGCTATTGAAAAGTGGAATGCCATGCACTATGCAGTCAGGAGAAATCCTCAGTGTAACACTACTGGTACTCTGAATAAAACGAGAAAAATAGAGATAATGAGCCAATTAATTTTGGCCATATGCTTAGAAGTATCCATTGAAATTATACCTAACTTATGAAAAATATGTCTTTAAATATTTCTCAGGAAGCAGTATTGTAGCCTATACTTAAATACACTTTTTTTTTTTTTTTCCTCTGAATGATCCAAAGTGTTACGTGTTCTATTCAGGTAAATACTTACATTAAGTTCAGAGGAACTCTGCATGCATGTAGGTTAAATGCTGGGACTGCTAGTTATTTTGCTTTTAGATTTGCTGAAGAGTCCAACAGTAATATCTTATTATTGAATCTATCATGCAGTCATTGGATTTACTGCTGTTAATAATAATTGAGACTGGGTTAGGTAAACAGTTGTGAGCTAATCCTGGTATCTGTCATTAAGGCAAACTGTCCACAGTTGCAGCATCCTGATAACTGGAATACTTTCAAATAAAATGTAAATACAATAAGTATTTTCTCTGCACTTGGACCTTCTGAAATGCATCTGCTAAAAACCAGATTTTTCTACCTTCATATCCATGATCTTGATAACTAATTCTGTATTACTACCAAATATCCAGTGTTTAGGCTAAGGATACAAAATATCACATATTCTACTTGAATTTGAATCATTGCCTATAAGCCACCTCAATTTATATCAGCCTTGTGTCATTACTGATTGTTCTACATTTGCAGGGAGGGAGTAAATCATCTCTTCAAGTACAGAAGTGTCCAGAATTTTTATATAGTTAAATTGTCATGTTAGTGGAAGGTAAAGTTTTATTTTTACAGGAACCCTTAGGTTGCAGACTGTTCTGTCTTGACTTGAAACAGCAAATGATAGTGCAAACCAGTGAACTCTAACAGACAAGTCAAAGCAATGTGTCTTCATTAAAGTCAATACCAATTCTTTTTCAAGCTGCAGACAGGGAGGGAAGATGCAGGAGGTCCCTGGCGAATACTTCCTTGAGTGAAGCTAGTAGGGGGTGGTGGAGCAGTCCCATACTGCCCTTGTCGTAACCTGTGGTTCAATGCTTGATTCATGCTGAGCCTTCATCATTTTTCAGCCCCACTGGGCTTTTCCATGATAACTGGTGCCTGTTACTTTTGGTAAGCTCTCATGTTTTTGGAGGTTCAGCTCAGAAATGGCACTGATTGAACCTTTCCCTCACGTACCTTGCAGTTATTTTCTCTCTCAGTTCTTCCTTACTGTGATTCATATTTCATAGAAACGTAGACTTATAGAATGGTCAGAGTTAGAAGGGACCTTAAAGATCATCATGTTCCAACCAGCCTGCCATGAGCAGGGACACCTCCCACTATCCCCACCCACCCTGGCCTATTTGTAACAGTTTATGCATGAATTTAATGGCTGGAGAGCAGCCCTGAGGAGAAGGACTTGGGAGCGCTCATGGATGAGAAGCTCAACATGA
>VZRU01013356.1:339040-509095 GCA_013398155.1 Pedionomus torquatus
ATATTAGGAAGAAATTCTTTCCTGTGAAGGTGGTGAGGCACTGGAAGAGGTTGCCCAGAGAAGTTGTGGATGCCCCATCCCTGTTTAAGGCCGGGCTGGATGGGGTTTTGAGCAACATGGTCTAGTGAGAGGTGTCCCTGCCCATGGCAGGGGGTTTGGAACTTGATGATCTTTGAGGTCCCTTTCAACTCTAACCATTCTATGATTCTATGAATTGTTAAATATAAACAATATCTAATAGGAATTTCTGTTACAGTCATGCCAGAAAAGTCGTATTTATAGAGCAGGACCATTCTGTGTTGAGTACTGTGCATATTCTGAAGAAAAATATGCTCCCTGCTTCACTGATGGGAAATTGCCTCCTAAAACAGTGTATTTCTCATTAAAGAGTCTTACAGGACAAGCAACAGGAAGCTGTAAGTACAGTAATAGGAACAAAGATGTAATAGCTCTCAAGCATCTGGCAGATCATGATATTTGGGAGTTTCTTTCTTTGTACTGTTGTTTAATAATGTTCTCCATTCCTATGTGGTAACGAGCTCTGAGGCAGATGTAGGCTACCGTTATGACCATTGAAGCCAAATATAACATCAATAAATTTAAATCCCACTGTGGAAGAACTTTATGAGTGAATTAGTAATAATGAATAGTTGCATTAATAAAATGTCTTAATAGAGCTATTGCAAAGCTTTGCATTTCTTACATATTTATTGGTGGCTTAAGGCTAAATGCAAATCTGATCTAATGATCCCTTCAGGTCTTAAATACTGTGGGCCATTCACCATCAACTGCAGCAAAGGAAATTAAATATGTGTAGTATACCTCTCTTCTTGTATGCTGATTGTCTCACAAAGGAATTACAAGTTAATATGAGTTTAAAAGGTTAAAGATTTCCCACAACATCTGGAGTGTTTGTCAACAAGCATGCAAGGAACCCTGCTGGATTCAAATGCTATCTAGACTATGTTTGTCCACAAGCATCCCTTCTAACCTACCACATAGATACAAACATAAGCCTGTGTTTCTCTTTTTGTATTTTTCTTTTATAAGAAGGTAATTTCATGCTTGAGACCTTAATTTGCTTGAGTGTTTTGCTGTTACTGTATGATCAGTATGCTTCTCCTTGGGTTGGTAAATTGGAACAGGAAATTCAATTTGGATTACCCACACAGCCCAGAGTACCCCAGGTCAGCCACCAACCTTGTTTTAACATGATTAAAGTTTTATTTTTTTTAGACAGTAATAATAGTCCAAAACATCATTATGGATTTATTAAGATGTTTTGATAATAAAGTTGAAACCTAAAAGAAATAAACGACCTCCATAGTCAAAGAAGTGATTTATTGTAAGTCTATTCACATTTTGAACCATAATTAGAATTACTCCAAAAACATACTTTGGAACAACAATGTGAGTATCTGAAAAGTAAATTTTCTCCTTAAAATTCTCCTTTGCTACAATGTCTACAGAATAGTTGACAACAGCTGAACTAGTAGTATGCTGACACTGCTGCCTCTCATCCAGATTGATGCTGTCTTATTTATATCCTCCTGTCTTGCCTCTTCCTCTTATACCTTGGGGAAAAAATCTTGGACTGGCTTTTGTTCCATATGTGTTAGAATCTGGCATTGAGGGTCTTGTTCTGTGCCTAGGGCTCCTGAGCACTATCCTAGTGCTAATAGATTATGCAAATAATGATGCATTGTCAAATCTGCTTTAAATAAAGTTAGGGAATTTTGAAATTTAAATGATGGAACTTCTCTATACCCAGATAGGCAAAGTATAAGTCCTTATATTTGACTAGTTTTCTATGCCAGCATCCTCTCTCTACCCCCGAACATAGGAAGGATGATACCTATCACAGAGAATCCAGTTGTAGGTGATGAGTCAGAAGCATGAGAGGATTGCAGTACTTATCCATCAGTGTACAACCAGTAGTGGAATACTAAGCAGCGTTTTTGCTGGTCTGACTGCTTTTGGGACCATCTGCCTGAAGATTTGGGAGAAAGGACCTTCCATGGCCCAGCATTTTTCACTACAAGTGCTTATCACAAGTCACTTGTGGGTCAAGAGGGCTTTAAGCTCTTCACTGAGGATTAGGGCAGTTTTTCCCTACTCTCTCTAATGACACCATTTAGGATCAGTGTAACAGAATGGCTTGATCAAGTTGCCCATCTTCTCTCTTAGCACTTTGGCCTGTCTCGACCCAGAAGGACAATTTCATCAGATCACATCCCTTTCCACCTGGCTTTTTGTGGTTTCATCAGTGTCATTACAGGGACATTATATTTTTATATAAATATTAGTGGCTCAGTTTCTTAATCTGTATCTAGTGCAATTAATTTTCTTGATAGATAGTGAACCCATGTTAAAACTATTTTACATTTGTAAATAAATTAGCATGTGTGCCACACTAAAATGGTTAAAAAATAAGCATAATTCTGCTTTGTTTATTTTGCAGTTGTGGACTCTTTGTCTAGGAGAATTTCCAAATCACCAACTGGTACATGTAGGCAGTTCCTGTTTCATTATTTTGAACAAACATGGAAGTTTTGCCACAGTGAACACCCACTGATTTGTCTTCAGCTCACCCTCATCTGTCTCTGGCTTCAAGTTTTCTCTTTGCTGTGGCTAGATCCTATTCACCTGTTGAAAACTCTGCTTGTTAGTGTGTTAGTAGCCACATGAAGTAAAAAAAGAAGCGCCTTTCATTAAGAGAACTCATCAAGTTCACTTGTGTCATAATGTCATTAGCTTTTAAAACTTTTTTCATATAGAGTTTGACTTTAGTTTCATAATTGGATAAACTACTTTTTAAGGCCCATCAATACTGATGGAGCAGGTTCATTGCTGCTTCTGCCTGAATAGCAGTGTATCTGTTAAAACATCTCAGGATGACATTTGCTATTTTTGCAATTGTGGTGTTAACTACCATTCCGTTTGTTGTCCTCTATAGTACATCTTCACTGCTGCCTAGAGAGTTTGCCTCATTTTTGATTGCTTGATTGTTTCTTTCCAAGTTTACTACTTTGCATTTGTCTTTATTGAATTGTATCTTGTTGACTTTGAGCCGATTTATCAAGATTATTTAGAGTTTGACTGCTCTCCTGTAAAGTGCTTCTAACTGCTTCCAGCATGGTGTCACCTACAAGTTTGCAAGTGTCTTGTCTATTCCATTATCTTAGTGATAATGAAATGAATGCTGACAATGAAAATTTTGGATAGAACTGGACTCAAGACAGACCTCTCTGAGATGCCACTTTATACTTCATCTCAGTTTTGACAGGAAAGTATTTATCCACCCTTTGAATAGGATATTTTGAACCCTAACAAGAAAAAATGAGCCAGTGGAAAAGGTGAGCTCAAAGATTAGTTAGACATTAAGAGATTCACAAATTGTAGCATAGAATAGCAGTATGTGGGAGAGAAATTAAATGTTCACCAATTATTGCTACAAATATGCCTTTTACATTATTTAATAAGGTTTATTCTCCAATAATGTATGGAAAGATTTATCATTAACTATCACTTAATTACCACCCCAATTAAAATATATATTATAATATTTAAAATATATTTTAGCATGTACACAGTACAATGCATCTACACAGATATGTGGATATGTATGCATAATACATATAGAATACATAATAACAAATTTGAAGACTTGCATAAAATATCTTGAAATAAAAATGCCTATATCCAGTGAAGAGAAATCACTTGTTAAACTCACAAAATGTGAATAATTGCTGATCCCATACTCCAAGTTCGCTTGACAGGGCAATGAATGTAAACAGTTTGAACAACATATTTGATAACTATGAAGGCAGAATCATTCTAATATCTAGTTTATATATTATTTTAATATTTATTTTATGAATTATGTTAGAGTTTCACCTTTATTTGTTATTTTTATCCATACTTTACTAGCACATGCTTTAATCTTTCCAATACAGCTGTGTTTTAGGTATTATACATATTGTGCACATTTCTTAGATAGAAAAATAAAGAGTTTAAATTATTTATCTCTGATCATACACTGAATTGGTATTAGAAATTTGGCATGAATTGCTTAAAAGTGGTTTAGAACTGGCTTTTATGCCCATGGTCATCAAATAGGTGATTTCTCAGGAGCACCTTATTTTTTTGTCTGATTTTCATGTGTGTATGCACATACACAGCCATATATAGTCCTCTCCTCCAGACACATGCTTAACATTCAAATTCACCCAGTTCTTGCTGCTTGTTGAGCCTGGTACTGGTCATTAAAAAACTGGTCCTTGAATTCTTTCTGTCAGTAGTGAATGTGTGGAGGAGACTGAGTAGGATACAAAGTCTTTTAAATAAAATCAGACTTGCTTTTCTGGTGAAAAATTGCTCTCCAAGTAGACAAACTGCCCAATTTGTTTAATAGAATCCTAAAATCTTAACTTTTTTTTTTTCTCCTGCTGGATTTTGATAACTCGGTGCTTTTTATGCAAATTCCAATCTGTCAGTAAAAACGACATTCAGCTTTTATAAAAGTAGCATAGGGGCTTTGTCCCATTAAAATTATTTTGCTGATTAACTTTGTATTGTTATGCAGGATCCTTCTCTAGCTGAAAATGGTGGCAAACCCTTCTCCTCGTAAATGGAACAAATAAGATCTACAGCAAAAAGGTTTGAACTGTAAAATTGATCTGTAAACTTTATATTAAAAAATAACAGGATTGTTCTGCCCCTTTCAAACCTCATTTAAAAATTGTATAGCTACAAGAACTGTAATTAAAGAGACCTAGTTATGTGAATTCTATCATTTATGCATTCTGTGTATCAAGACTTATGAAGACCCTTGTTTCATTTCAGATTATCATCTTTTTGCATTCTGTTTTTGTAGTAACTCTATATAAAGTAGTATTTCTCTATCCAGTGAGTGTTTTTTTATCCTCCCACTTTTCATTCTATTCAGTAGAAGGATTAAATATTTGTCTGGTTATCAACTGTTACATCTGCTCAATCAAACCCAACACAAAACATCCTCTTTATCTGTGTAACTCTCCTAGAGAATTGCCAGTCCTTCTACCAGCATGTGATTTGGCTATCAATGTTTGTGCTTCTCCTAAAGAAAATTCTTGGTTGTCAGTTTTGATGATGTATTTTTGTTTTTTGTGATTTGGCTTCCTGGGATTACATTGATCTCAGTGCTGCTACTCTATCTGAAATTGAATTTTGCTGTGGTGTGGCTAATACTGTCTGTCACCTAGCAGGAAGCTATGTCTCTACATGGGGAACATCTATCATCATGACCATTGTCGTTGGAGTTTTCTGCTCTGATTTCTTTAAGTTGTGCTGAAAATTGTGTACTTTTGGTAGCTTCTTTTGAATTAATTTGAATTCTTTTGAATTCATTGTTTGAAACTGCACCCCTTGTGTTGGATGCCTTTTATATAATGTTGTGATAGGCATTGAACATCTTGAAACAAAATTTCTAGCAGGTGTGTGGAGGATAAGATCCAAGATGTCTCTCTGTTGCAGTTCAAGACAGCATCTAATAAATCTCTGTGTGGCAGATGACTGCATACCTTAGGATACCCATCAACAAGCTGCATTTTCTTAGAGAAAGTCATCAGCACTGTCATCTAGAAACTGCACTTAATATACTTTTGCAACGTTGAAAACTATAAATAAAAAGATGTTTTTCTGCATTCCTACACTAATCAATATTTTCCTTTAAATGAAAAAAAAAAAAAAGTACTTATATCTAGATATCCTAGTTTCTTCTTCTTCCTAAAACATACAACCATGGTATATGTAGTTTAACACAATAACAGATAAAATATCTGTAACTGCTTTGTTAGAAAACATTCCAGACTTAAGTCTCAAATAGATATTTCAAAGTTTATTGTCTTCTAAATATACAGACAGACCCTCACTTACAGGATTTAATGTAGAGGCCAATGCCACCAGGAGAAAAATTGATTCAAATTAAGTTTATCACTCCAATAATTATTCTTTGCCATAGGTTCAAAGACATATGGGCAACTCTCATTTAACTATCTTCATAATACTACCATACTAAAGTTAAATATCTGTGTGAAAGTAATTAAATAATGACTCAGATCACTTATACCCCTTTTAAAAAACCAGTTCATGTTATCAGATTAAATCTTTGTAGAGCTTTATTGAAAGTTTATGCTAGTAAAAATACTTTTCCATTTCTAAAGGCTATCTGAATGTAGCAAAAGGTCTAGATATACACCTAAGAATTAAAAATTATTTTTTTATTAATGTCTTTATCCTGGAAAAAAAAAAGGAGCATGCATGTTACACAGCTTTAGTTATCATTCATTCCTTTACATTGCACCAAAGTCCCTAGAAAATCTCAATTTCATCAATGTTTCTAGGTCAAGGAGAAAACTGGCAATCTATTCTAAGAAAGTATTGTGACAATGTTCTGTTTTATTGATTGTTTCCTGACTGCTTTTTCCCAGATTTTTTTTTCCAGTGAGAAGTCAGAAAATAACCTCAATGTAGAGGAATTAGTTAGAACTACCCCATTTTATGGATTTAACAGGGCTAATGGTATGTTTTGTATTAAGAAACATATAAATATTTCAAATTGCATTTTAATTAATTTTGCTGTCTATCATGGCATAAAATCTTTGACATTTTAAAATAAAATTGCATGTGGGTAACAATTAAAGTTATTTAGACTTCCAAAATTTTGTTCTATACTTCCTGCAGTTGAAAACAAATCTTCTGCTGACAGTAATGACGTAGGAAAAAGAATTTTTTTTTTACTTTCAGAAATGACCAGGAACCAATTGTTATGTGTAACCTTGTGTTTCTTAAGTATAATCCACTGCTTTTATATTGCCGTGTTCATATGGAACATCTATACTTGGAATAAGTGGGATTTTGAAAAGCTCATAGAGCTATGTTTAGATTTTGTGGCAGATTGGTTAACATTCAAAACTGTGTACCCTTGATCAGCCAGGGCAGAATTAGGCCTTTTGTCAAACCACTGGGAAAAAAAGTGCTTATTACACCGGTTCTTCCTTTCCCTTAAATATGGAGTAGTTCAAGTAATACCTCATGCAGAGGAAATCTACACGTACATTTTCTGTTATTAAAGACATTGTCAGTCATACCCTAACATAATAGCTCATGGAATGTGCTGGCCATAAATATAATTATAGAAATGACAGGGAAAGGGAAGAACATAGAAAATCGAGATAACTACCCAAAATTTTCTGAATATGAATCCTAAAATACGTAAATGGACTTTTTTGTACAAAAAGAACAAAAGGTCAATTTGGAGCAATATGAAATTCTTTTATTCTTCTGAGGTCAGCTAATACATAATTAAAATTTCACAAGAACTATCACTTGCATGAAATTCCAGCCAAATAGTGGAAAATTTGGCATAGTAGCTTATCTTCTGCCACCTTTAAAGGCAGAACTTTCAGTAAGTTTTAGAGAATCACTGTTTATAACCTTGGCTCTGTCAAATGCAAACATGTTCCTAAGTGTTCAGACTTCGTTAATGACATAAACAAATTGGAAGGCATACAGTTATCTCTTCACCTCAAGACTACCACAGTATTTGTTTGTATACCCCAATTAGGAAGTAGTAAGACACACAGAATTTTTATACTTTTTTTCTAGCTGGTGTAGCTCCTCTATCCCTTTAATTGAACAAAAAAACAAGGTAGATCTTTTCTTCAGTGTTCACAATAAGTAATGGGCCATGGTGCTTTGTGGAAAACCTGAGATGGAATGACATGTAATAACTATTTCCCTGACATGACTGTTGTCTGTTGCCTTAGGAGATGTTTTCCATTTATTCCTTCTCTAGGGCATGATATCTCCTAGAAGTATGCACAGTTTTCAAAATACTGTACGAAATATAAATATAAATATGTAGAACTGGCTTAATTAATGAAAGCTGTTTAACATTTCAGGCTACCAAAATGCCTTTGTAGAATATGGTCAGCTTTGGATGCTTTTACAGATCATTAAATACAAAATCATATTTTAAGATATAAACCAGGGTCAGCATTAAGGCTTGCTCTCTTCAAAAGCAGTGGCAAGGTTCTCACTAATTATAATGGTGAATGTTTGGGTGATAAGATAAAGACTCAGAGTTAACACCCTTATGTCATCTACATGTTCCCTGCGACCCTGTTGTCCTCAGTTAATTTTTATCAACATGGGAGATAAGTTTAATTTATATGAAGAAACAGCTGAATCTTTAAAATTCTTCTTTGTTGGCTTGTGTCACAACCTGAATGTTATTTAAACATCTATTTTTTTCATATTTAATACTGGATAATACTCTAGAGGCCTCTATAAAACAGCTAATGTTCCCTTTGGCACTGAAATCCCCTTACCTTAACTGACTTTTGTTATACTTCAACCTGATTTTCAGAGTCACAATGGTAATATTCATTTTAATGTCCCAATAGGCTCTTAGTATTCATCAAATACTTGATTTACATTTCTAATAAGGCTTATGGAATGCAGAAACATGAAACACATACTCTGCCATGATTCTAACTACTGTCTCTTTCATTAACACTGTGAATTATTTCTCCAAAATAATTAAAAACTGTAATTGAATATACTAGAATAATTTTGGGAAATTAGTTTAATTATTCCAGTGCTTCTATTTGGAAAGATCACATAATTTATAATAACAGAATAGGCAAATATGAATTTACACTCCCAGAGACCTTTTGTTTATAGTTACCTTTTAAAAAAACATACACTTGAAATGCATATCTGTGTTAAGCAACTCAGCTACAATGTAGACAATCTGGACTCCAGAATTCTACTGGAAAATAATAATCTCAGAATTATTTCAACAATTTATAGGTGTATTCTCCCCTTTAGGAATTTGATTTTTTTATTGTATATGCAAGCAAGTACTTTTTATCCGAGATAACTGCTGTATAGTTAGCCACAGTAAAACTGAATTTACAAATGAAGCGTGTACACTAGATGAAGAACTACTTATACAGAAGAGAACACTACACTATGTGTACAGAAACGAAATTGCAACTGAAATAACTAGGAGATGAACTAAAAGGTTTAAAAATTCCTGGCATATTCACAGTTTTGGAAGTATACTACTTCAGTATAGGCAATTGCAAGTCTTACTAGGGGTCACCAGTGGCTTCCTGTGCAAGGAAATAAAGAGGTACATGATTCATCAGAAGCCTGACCAGAAGGTCTGAAAACCATCCATAAAGCTCTAAACAGCATCTTGCAGCTGTTACTGCAACATATTGAGTTGTGGGACTGAATGGTGTTTTAACCATTATAAAAGGAAGCTGAAAGTATATTGAGGAGAGCAGAAAAACTAGTCTAAGAAAATCTAAACTGGAGAATTTTTAGGAAAGAGGACTGGAGTGAAAGAACAGGGCAGGAGATCAGTACAATAATAAAAAGACATCAAATAATAGAAAGACCTTAGAAACTAAATTTTTTTTTTTTTTTTTTTTTTCAAAAATCTTCAAACTGTGGGGCTCCAACTGCCCCAGGGATCCTAGTGGTTCTTTAGTGTGATGCCAAATGGTTCCTGCTAGGGACCTGCTTTCAGCCATTGTTATATTTAAATTCTCTGAGATATTGGACTGATGTCATGTGGGAAGCATAGGGCATGCACAGCTATACCAGTGCGTTGATCTCGTCTAATTCTAGTTATACAGAGGGCTTGCATGTGAATGGCTTCCAGGCTGGCAATAGTGCCATGCCTAGGAATAAGTGCCTCATAAGCTACTGATTCCTCTTGTGGTCATCCTCATATGGGACATTCCCCTTGTGACACACCCAACACCTCTCATGCACAGCCTATACCCAGTTCCTGTATTCCTATTTTTTAGTATGGTTTGTAGTGTCAGTTTGAACTTGTAACATTTTAAATGTCTTTTGTGTGTGTTACTTCAGGGGTTGTTTTTGTTGCATGATGGAGTATAGTTTATACCACTGCAGCTAGCTAGCACTGGCTCTTCAACCAGGACAATACCAATGTGCCAGCACACATGTTGAACCTGGAATATTTAACTTTGCTGAGAGACGTGGCTAATTAGACCAGGCTTAACACAAATTTCAACATGCTTCAAATTTCTTCAAATTTCAAATTTCTGGGAGCTGAGCTGGTATTGCTGCATGACAATATCTCAGACTGATAACTTTTTCAGAGCTCTCTGCAGGATCTCTGAGAGGACTGGGTATCAGCTATTCCCTCAGGTGACTCCTTTGTTGGGAGACCTTTGGGCACAGAAGATTTTGGACTCTCACCAGATTTAACCTCAGGGAATGGGTAAAGGCATCCAAGATGGCTTCATTATTCTAAATTCTGTTTCCATACTCAGTTTGCCAACATTTTTTGTTCTTTGGTTCATGTCAGAGGATAGTTTGCTCATCCAGCCTCCTAAGCTTTCCATTCTTCTGTCTTGCCGGCTCTAGCAGGCGGATAGTCAGTGGTAGAGCCCCCTTTCCAGCCCTGACAGGGCCACAGGGTCCGTGCAGAGGGCAGGGGATATTGTTCATTAGTGCTCCCACCTTCTATATTTTATATTTTTGCTTGATCATTGTGAAGGTGCTGAGTGATGAGAGATTTAGCAATGCAGGTCAACTGCTGGATCAGGCACCTGCCATAGGTGTTCTTTATGATATCCTTCCCAAAGATCAGGAAAAGCAGGATTGTATTTTTTGGTCGAAACACAATTGTATTCTATAGTAGGGGACGGGAAAGAGCTAGAATCATTTATTCTACTCATTTCAGTCTGTTTCAAACGATTAGTTGGTATTTTGTCACCTAACCTTGCTCAGTTTCCTTATTTGGCTCCTGCAAACTATATGGAAATGTTGCAGACCGCAGCTTAAGAAGGTCAAATAAAAGCCATCTGTGTAAGGGAGGATGGAGGGGTGTAGTAGAAGGCAATAGTAGAATACTTACCTGTTTTCTTCCCCCCAGAAAAACAATGTTAAGTGGTTGAATCGCTTAGTGAAAACTACTCTTTTCATGTGGTCTTATTCCATACATTTAACCAAACTGAATAGTCATTATTGATAACAAGTGAGATTTTAATAGGTCTTATAAAAATACCGTTCTGTGTAAAGATTGCTGATTTAGCCCCAAAAGAGCTATTACAACAGCTGTGTATAATCATTTTTTTTTTCTGAAAGAAATACTAGAGTTCGGACAGCTGGGGCTGCGTGTGTGCACAGGGTCAGAAAATAGCTTTTATTGTTGTCCTATTATTTCAAGAAAGGAGATTATTGAGTAACCTAAGAATTCTTGGAGCTGTTTAGCACTTTCCCTGTTCATGCCAGAGAGAATCCCACGTTTACTGCTAATGAGCAGAATGCAGCTTTGTGACTTTGTCTGAATATTTTGCCTGAGATGACTCCCTTTACTACTCAACTCATTGGCAGAACTCCTACTGTTGGTTTTAACGAGGAAGGATTGGACCTTTAATAAGCATCACAGTCACGTAAGCTTGTGGTTTGTTTTTATAGCATCGTGCTTTTTAAGTGTTTTTAGTTACTGCCTGCAGTGTGTACAGCTGTGAACTTGGATAATAAATAAGGATTATTTCTATGAAGAAACCTTTGGCAGCAATTTTTGCTTTGCTGAGGTAAGCTGTTAGTCATCTGCCACCAAAGGGTAATCAGCTAGATTTTAAATATTGCTGTGTCTTTCTACTTTTACTGTATTTTTGATTAGTCAATAAATACATGTTCGGTCTTTTTCCAAAGCCCGGCAATCAGTATAGATGCAAGATACATTGCCTAAAATAAACAAACCAACAACAGCTAATTGTGAAGCTTTCGGTTGTTCTAAGAACAGGTTGGGCTCACTTGGAAATTAGGGGAAGGTGGTAAAGCTTCATTAGAAAAACATCACAACCAAAAAATTGTGTTGGCAGGTGGTAAAGTACATTCTCAAGACTGAATAAACTTATTCACTGATAATAAAAGTGAAGCAAGAGAAACTGCGCTGCCTGATACTCAGGGTGAATTTGAGCTTCAGTACCCTGCAGGAGAACACAATTCAGATTTGGAACCCTAGATTTACACTTCTAAATCCATATTTAGGGACCTGCCTGATTTTCAGAAGTTCTTAGTACCAAGTCAAGAAGAGTATCTTGTATAATAAAATATAGAGATAAGAGAAGAATCAAAATTTTCTATTCTTGCTTAGTATGAAATAATTCAGAGCCAAAATTTCTGACCATCCTAGCTCTCCCTCATGAATCCCTCCCCAAAAAGTGCTGAAAGGATCTAAGAAAAAGTAATAACAAAATGTACTATGTAAATGGAATTGTTTGACATACTGAGTAAATAAAAACGGCCATGACCTGACATTGTTAAAAGCTAATAGATATCTCCTGGCTTACAGGTAGAGTGTTAGGATGTTAGCTTTTTGCTTCTTACTTATCCAGCCATAAAGAGAGGGAGTTTTTGTTTGCATTACAGGCAAAGCAGACATGTGCTGTATTTAGTCTTTGGATATACTGCAACAATACACCAAATAAGGAGCAATGGTTCAGCCAAATAAACTCTTCTGATAAACAGGGAACCTGGTGTATCATTAGATATTTTTCTGTACCTCTCCTATTTTTTGTTCATGATATGGATACACAAAGGACATGTGCATTTTGCAGATGACTTCTGCTTCAAATCTGTTTTGAATAAACCTCTGCTTGGTATTTTAACTTGTTAGGCCTTTGGCTAATAGCAAAAGATCAGGATGGGTAATATTGCAACAGACTAGTCCTTGCTTGAAAAGATGTCATTCCTTAGAATCATCAAGATCATATGCATTATCTGTAGCAAAATCGTTCTTTTTTCCACTGACGTCAGTGAGAGGAATTTTCATTTAAAAAAAAAAAACATAAATAGGTAAAATGAAAGCTACTATCACCCAAAATAGTCAGATTTATTTATACAGTTATAACAGATACGAAACTAGGAGCACCTTAATGCCCATGGATAAAAAAGCCAAGAGAGACTGCTTAAATATTCCACTTCCAAGGTGTCAGTCAAGTTTGGAGTATAAGTATGGGTACTTGCAGATGTTCAGCTTTTGTTTTCCCATTACTATATCTTCAACAATGCAACATACTAGAGGATCAAATTTAAGATTTCCATTAGATGAGAAATTTTACTTTATGCCACATTTTTCAGACTATGGCAATTTTTAGGAGAAAGCTATTCTTCAGCTCTTTGGGCTATATTCAGTCATTGGCTATATTTCAGCAGTACATCAATTGAATTGTACAATCGAAGCACAGAAGATTAATTTATTAAAAGAGTGCATACCACATTTTTCCTTTTGCATATCCCCATTTCTTTTTAGTCTTTGGAATGTAGTAGTGCCTTAGAGGACATCATCAGATAACAGTGGGCAAACCTATGAATTTCAAAACTTCCAATATTGCAAAAAAAGGAAGAACTGTCCTAAAATTAAGAAGCACTGTAGAGAATCCAGCAACGTAAGTAATTCTGACACACAGCATTGTCTAAGAAAAAATTGAAGCATCTACAAAGCTGGAAAATACATCACAACCAGCCAGTGCTTAGCTACCATGGATGGCAGCAGAACATACAAAAAGATTAGTTTATAGTCGGGTCTGGGAAGCAGGGCACAAAATCAGAACTGCAGAAGCATGGGAATTGTGCCCAGTTCTGTTACAGTCTTACTGGGCAACCTGAATAATTGTTTCATATTTTTGTTTCTTCCCAACACTGAGTTTTGACTATTCCTGTCATGGTGTTACAACATGGCTGTTGATGGGAAATTGAAGTTTGGACTGTAAATTCCCTTGGGCAGGGCACCATCCTGTGTGCTTGTACAGTGCCTGGCACAATAGGGCTGGTATCTCTGTGGGGGACTGAAGGCATTACTGTAATATAAGTATCAATATTTTAATCATCCACCTTATTTCATCTGTTATCTCGCAAGTGTTTAGAGTAATTTGGACATTTGTTTCCTTTGCACATTTAAAATGGTCCCAGGGAGACTTCCGTGGATTGAGGTTCACGGATTATGTGGACCTGATTATTCAAATTTCCTGCACCTGCAGGGGTTTCTTTTGATATTGCATGTTTCAAACTGAATGTTCGCTAAATACAATGAATTTAAAATATGGAAAAAATGAATTAAATGAAAACATTAGAACTGCATCTAAGTTTATAATCAGCATGATGTGGGGGATGGAAATGAATGTGGAACCCAGCTGAACAGTGTGTTGGCATAAGAACTCTTGACTTACAGCTGTTCCTTTGTTCTTTTTTGTTAGTTTTACAGCAATTTTTTTCTAGAAAACCTTACTTTGCATGAAAGACAAATTCATACTAGAAGATTGTTTAGCTTTGTGCATCATAATTTAAAAAGACTGAATTGAAATCCGTTAAAGTTGCACAGCATTCTGATGGAGTGGGGAGTTTAGCCCAATAGGTCACTTTTGTCTAAAATGAAAAACTAGTCGTTTTTGAAATGTAAAAATCAACTTCAGTGGAAATATTCTCACTGTCTAGTAAGGCAAACGTCTTTAATACCAGAATTATTGAAATAAAAGATGACAATAAAAATCCATTACAGGAACTGTATTTGCAAATTGCCCGTAAATAGCTTTTCTAGACATTGTGAAAGAACGAGATAGATGGGTAAGAGTGGAAGACTGGTGAGCATTCCAAATCTCCTGCAGGTAGTTCTGAGGTCCTCCTAAGGCATGGTTTCAACTGTTGCTGTTTCTACAGAGTTACTGGTGGGAAAGGCAACCACCCACTTTTCCTGTGAAAGCATAGATTAATTCAGGTTGGAAGGAACCCCAGGAAGTCTCTCATTCTGCCTTCTGCTGAAAGAAAGCTAAACTATGAGGCCATACCAGGTTGCTCAGCATTTAACCCAATATAATCTTGAAAACCTACAGGAATGGAAACTGCACAACCTTCATTGGCAGGCTGTTTCTCTCCTTGATTGCCCTCATAGTCGGTAAGTTTTCCCTTTATATTGAGTCAATAGGCTTTGTGTTTTTTGCCTGGGACATGCCACTTTAAGTTCCAATGTTTTACCTAACCTGATACGGTTCAAAGCTGTATTTCCATCATCTTGGGTTAATCTCTTAATTGTTCTGATCTAGGCTGGTTGGGTGGGTTTGACTGTATTACCTGTAGGAATTATTCTGCTGGGCAGAAAGGACTCCACAAATGGCTAGACTAGAGAAACAAATCTGAGGGCGGCAGGAGTCAAGTCTCACAGCTAAGGGAAAAAGGGACAAGGAGGAAGAGGCATTTGGTTTCTGGTATGTACTGCAATAATTGTTATCATGCATTTCGTGTTAAATGGTTGCTGGATAAAGTACATAAACAGAAACATAAACCAGGTTTCTTTCCACCCACAGAAGCATCCTGTTTACTGTATTAAAAAGCCATGTCATGGTTCTGGGATTTTGTCTCTTCCCGTTTCATCGAACGAAGGTTGAATATTTTTTGCTGAGGTTGTCCAGCCGAAACAGGAAAGGTATCATATCCTGTAGAGCTAGGCAGTGAGAGATCTATTCAAACAGATGGACTTTGAGCCTCCTTCTCCTAAGGTGATTTAGCCAATCAATGCTTTAGCATCAGTGCTTTGATTGTTTGCCTGTTACAGAACAGATAGCACTTTCACTAACTCCTTTTCTGGAGATCTTAGTGAAAGTGCCATGTTTGCCACTCAGTGCTTAGCTCCTTTCTGTAGCTACACATGTGTCCATGCTCACAGAAAAGCCACTGACTGGTTCCATCACAAGAGAGGTTTATCCGTGCCAGGTTTGTGAAGTCAGTTAAGGTTCGGGTATTTAAGTCAGCCTTTATTATCTTTAACGTCAGTGTTGTTAGATGAACAGTAAAAGTGTCTTTCCCATCAACATGTGCCCCCAGGTTCTCCAATTTGCAAGGAAATTAGAAAACACAGTAACAAAACTATCTCTAATTTCTCAGATCAGATCTCAGATCTCAATCAGAGTTTTCACAAATTTTTTACAGATATTTTCTGATCGAGGACATCCTAAAAGCTCATGAGTAAACTAGAAGTTAATAGGGGCTGTATTTCAAATGTGTGCACTGCTACATAAGTTAGAACTTCTTCCTCCCTTAGAATACTTGGTTGTATTGAAGCAGGCACCCAAATTAGTGAATATTTAGCAAAGTGGCCTTCATCCCTCCGTGCTTGAATTATATGATTTCTTAGAGGTGTTGGGAGGAGAGATTAATTATAGTGAGAGCTGAGAGCACCACAAAAAGGCTGAGAAAACCACAAAAAAGCCTATGAAGAAATTGGTAATTTTGTATTCAGTGCAGGGTTTTGATGATGTGTGCTAAATAAGGTCTGGAATCAAACATAGAAGGATAAAAGAAATACTGAATAAAAAGAAAAATATTGAATTTGAATATTGAATAAAACGAAATACTGAATAGCTCCCCATTCAGTCAGTGTCCATTTTACACACTGTAAAGAAGAACTCCTGTAAGGGGGAAAATGCAACTTTAGCTCTCCTATGTTACAACTTCTGATTTTTTGAATCTGTAAATTTAATATTCGTGTAACATGAGATTAAAGAAAATGCAGAGCAGAAATCACACAAAAGAGTGTTCTGCCATGAGGACATCTCACAGTTTTCATTTAAGCAAGATATAAGAGTTTGTGCAAATTTTTGTGTACAAAGAGCTTTTCTTATTGTTGTTGTTAGTGCCGGAAATGAAGCTGTTTGTTATCAGTAAACTTCTCATTAGCTTGCCTAGCCAACAGGCTGACACATTTCCTTGTCCAGCTACACAGTGCTGTGTACAGCAAGAACGGCTGGGGTAGTAAATAAACTTGGAAGAGATCTAATATTCCTGAGCTGACATCATTGGCCTGCCTTTTTGTGAAAAGGAATTGAAGTGTGGGATTCAGATACATGGGAGCTTAATTTTTAAGTTTTATGATTAGCGGTACAGTTTACTACCCTCACCTGTACTCTATTTAAGTCTCCTGTGTGAATCGCAGTCCCCTCTGGAATCAAAAGACAAAGGAAGACTCAGTTTTTAATTTCTGCCTGTCAGTCACTCGAGCAGAATTGATGACCTGTTCACAGGGATTACTAAAGCTACACAAGCAGGAACCCATTTGACAGGTAAAGGAAAACTCCCTTTTTGTTTGGTACCTTCATGGCTGTAATTAACATTTCTGTTTTGTTCTAATTATAGTTTTTGCATCTTAGCCATTATGCTAATGGTGTTTCAGTAGTATGTGAGATTGCATTCATTATCACTGGTGAATTAAACCTTTATTAAAGAAAAATTCCCCCAGGCCTCATTCTGAAGTTAAGTAATTATTCATTTGGTTTTATCCTGGCAATTAGTTTATATACTGTAGCACTCATGATTGAGTTTCTATACCTCCCCAGATGAGATTAACCCACCATGGTAAATAAATGCCTAACAACTCCCAACGTGTTGTTTTAAGCGAATTAATATATAGGGAAAAAAAAAAAAAAAGAGTCCTCATTTACTAAAACAGCTTTTGAGTTCCTTGCAGGCAATACAGTCAGAAGGAGATTGTGTTGGACATTTGGGACTCTGTGGAGCAACAGTAATAACAAATGAGTTTATGAAGCCCTCCAACAGAGCAGTTAATTCTTTCTTCAACTGCAATGACTTCCTTGGTCAGTATGCTTCATAACTGAGATGTGCAATATACTCAGCCACACTGACATTGTAAATCAAGCCTTTTGAGATCTTCCAGACAAAGAAATTTCCTGGATGATGTAGCCTCACTCTCAGTCATCAGAGGGGAAAAAAATATCAAGGAAAATCTTATCCAGGCCCCTGTACATATTAGCAGTTCGTAAATGCCACACAAGCACTATTGAATTCAACAATACTTCCCTGAAGAAAGATGAAGTTTTATGCCTGTTTTACCACCAGAACACAGACACATGGAGAAATCAAGGTTTTACCAACAATCACACAAGAAATCAATGGAAACAGATTATGACTATGGTTCTTCTGTGGCCTAGTTAGGATGTTTTATTTGTGTTAACAGTTTTCTGTTTCATATATCTTTTAAGTGCACATTCAGTTTAGATACCTTTTACAACTCAAATGTGACTCAAATAAATCTCTTCTTACGCAATCAATTCATCTTATGCCGCAGTATGGGGAGAGGCAGCCATTGTCCTGTCTTTAATTACAGCTACAGTTTTTAAGAGTATTTTTAAATGGAAAAACCTTAATGGCATTAAATTAATCTATCAAGCATCCTTATTTCCGTACAAGACTTCAGTGATGGCTCATATAAAATCGTTCCATAAGGTGAAACCTGATGTACTACCACAGCCAAAACATTAACCTGAAGGCTTTGTCCCAAGAAGTAATTTAGGATTTGACCTTGAACAGGGGTAGCTAGTATGTATGAAATGCAGGCCTTACCTCTACTGTATTATGAACCCAGCAAATTTGCACAGATATGAGAGATTAGTATACACTGATTTTTCATAAGAAATTAATTTAATCTCTTGTATATTCTGATCGTATGTACCATAAACCCACAGGATCTAGGAACCACCTGGAACATCTCCACTTTCAATTCCAAATGCAAGCTGCATGTCATTAACCTTGCTTCAATATCAAACATGTGAAGCACAGCAGACATAAAATAAATAGATGAAAAATACTTCTGGAAACAGCCACATAATTTTCCCACTGGGAAAAAAACAGAGAAAAAAAATGGGAAACACAATGCTGTTCTTGTCCTTTAATTCAGGTCATGAAAATATTTCACTTCAGATTCTCAGAACTTATCAATAGAAGTTGATCGCCTAAATACATTTGAGTTTCTGGAATTTAGCTCCATGCAACTGAAAGTAGGATGAAAATCTGAATAGAATTCAAGGTCATTAGTAGATGACTAATTAATAAATTATGTATTATACTTGAGATGCAGATCACATAACAATATTTTTTACAGCAGGTGTTATCCCACCTTTGGGTTACTAAAGAGGTTGCTTGATTAATACTCATAAGGTGTTTTAAAATAATAAAGAGATATATGGGACAAATATTATTGTATTGTACTATATCTCATTGCTGTAGTAGGTTTTAATTGTGTAAGACTCCCACACAGAAGTAATTCTCCTCCAAATGTGCTTTACAGACCACTATCCATTGAGAGCTCAATGGCAGTATGTTACAACGAACATGGAGGTTCAACTTCCAGGCTTTGCTCTTAACCACTTTTTTAGAGTAGCACTTACACCACTATGGAAAGAAAGCTCTGAACAATAAAAAAGAAATTGAAGATTCGACCTGTTGATCAGTCCAAAATGAGTGCTAACTGCTATTGAGGAGGGAAGGGAGGAGTAAACTTGGGTTTCAGCTGAAAAATCATTTTGTCAGATTACATTAAGAAGGCTTCCATGTTTAATGACATTAGTTATTCCACAGAAAAGCTTTCCTTCTTATCAATAAATCTATTTTTTATTTCCTCAACAGGAAAGGAAATCAGGCTTTGGTTTTATCCCTCCTGCATTATTGGAAATCATGCTTTCATAATAATGAAAATCCCGAAGACCAAATTCTTTTTTCACTGGTATATGTTCAAGTGAAATGCTGTCTGTGCCCTCAACATCCAGTGTTGGGATACAAGTAGACAATGACATGCCTTGAGATGTGCACTGGAGTTAAGCAAAAAGGAAGTAGGTTTCCTCCATGTATAAATTATCTGTAATACAATAGTCCTTTCAATCATGGTCCCTCAAAGTTCTCCAAAAAAGAAAGGAAAAAAGACAGGAAGAAAAATAACTCCAGAATTTTCCACTGCCAAAATTGTTTTCTGTTGACTAGTACCATGGATTCTTGTCCCTGCAATAACAGGTAATTGAAACCTGCATTCATAATTGAAAAGAGACATTTAAAAAAAAAGTTAATGACACAAGCGATATTCCTCTGTCCTTTGATAATGGGACATCAGACCAGCTGAGGTAGGCAGTGAGCTGTTAGGTAGAGCCTGCCAACATGTTGATTGTGTTGCCAGACACTTCTGCCTCTACCAAGAAGTCCATTAGCTGCTGTGTGTGCTTCTACTATAGCAGATTAAGTTTTACAAACTTACCTAGTTAGCAGGACTGATTACTTTTCTCTTTTGTATAGGGAAAAAAACCCCTCATGTTTATTCTTTCAAAGATTAATTTCTTATTGAAATTCCAAATTGCCATTAATTTTGTCATAACTGTACTCAGTGTAAACAGGAAAAGTCTGCACTTTGAATCAAACTATCAAATAATAGCAGAAGATATTTCAGTAGGAGAATTTTGGAGATGTCAGTTTGAATGTTGTTTTAAGATGGTACTATGGAGGACATGCTAGGAAGTTGTGATGGGAGGGAAGAGAGTTTGCTTTGAGAAGTTTATTGTCTCTGGTAGGCACTCCAACAATGAAACCCATGCAAAATATTTGAATCTTTAGTATCACTGAAGAACTGTAAAAACCATATCCAATAGGAGAGTAAATGTCATTAAAGACATTCAGTGTTAGCTGATTTAATTAGTAGGTGAGCAGCATATTTCTCTCAGAAGGTCTTGAATGTTAAAATTTTCAACTATATGAGCCTTACATTAGAGCAATATCAAAAGAAGTTGGAAAACAGTCCAATTCTAACTTGTCTGTAGCTTTGCATCACTGTCTTTAGTGGTGATCATAGCAACATATACAATCATAACAACAGTGTTTAATTTTAAATTAATAGAAAAAAATCTTGCTAAAATGTTATATTGTTAATTTTCTGTTAGGCTCCAAGTCCTTGAAGTAGCAAACTGTAAAATGATGACCATAGGAGTCGATTAGGAAAACAGGGCTTGCTTTGTAGGTACAGGACATCAGTGGTGTTGCCTTAGTTAAATATGATCATCTTGAGGAAAGCTTCCAGATATTCCATTGAAAAGGTGCTAATGTATTTATTAACGGCCTTTAGAAAAATGCTAGCTTCACGTTTTATGTGCCATTGCCTTATTCGCATTTGAATCACACCGAATCTCTGAAATGTTCAGAAGTTAAATTTTAGTCCATTAGTTATTTTCACAATTCCTTTTATCTGCCAAATATGGAATTCCTAAAATTTTAAGTTCTTAAGACTTTAATTCCGCAAGATACTTAACTTACTATCTACAGTTAGGGTATTGATCACATTAGTCAAGTTTTGCCCTGAAATTTCCTTTATGAATAGAGTGAAAGTCAGTATATACTCAGATTCTGCTGTCATAACTCTTGACAGATATTGGCATGAGCAGTCACCATTATAATTTGCTTTTGAAAACCTGCAGTTTGTTTCACCTCCATTTGGCTCTGTCTGTTAAGGGTCTAGGCATACATCCACGCATTCACTCCAACTGCAAATGTGGAGAGAGTATTAGGAAAGTTTTTGTAAATTATCAATACTACTTTTTATAAAATTTGACAGGTGCTTCAGATTTCTGCTGACACATGATGAGAGCTAATCTGCAAGCAAAGAGATCACAACATGCTGTGTGTATGAACAGAAGGGCCTGTTTTTATTTCTGGTTGATACCTGTTCTGTTCTCGATTCCCTTAAAAGGAACTGGGCAAAAATGATACCGTTTTTGAATCTTACTGAAGCACATTTGGTTGCCATTGTAATTATGACCAAATTAAGCTTCTCTGTATAAAGGCTGGGAATAGATCTCCTGAAGAAACAGAGATAAAAATAGTTTCAAATCAGGACAAGCTTTTCCTTACTTTTTCCACAGTCAGGTGAAATAAAACCTTAGGAGGTTCAGAACCAGGAATTAAAAACCTGCAAATGACTTTGCCACAGGTAATGTTAAAATAATTTTTAATTTTTTTTTGTTATAATATTTTTGGAGGTTGCATGTTCAAAAATAGAATTTTCAGCAGGTTGAAATATCAAAGCATATTTTTTTAAATTGCTTTGACATATTAGTGTTTTTATTGCACATAGCATGGTAATGGCTTGCTGCCAGTCAGACCCATTCTGCTAGCTTTATTTACACATTGAGGTCAATGAGATTCCAGAGCAGGATTGCTCATTTGTCCCTAACAAATTTAGATTTGCCAGTGAAATGACCTATGTTGTCAGCAGGACTATCTTAAACCAAAGATCCTGAGTCTGTGCTGCATGAGTTAGAGGGGTTACTAGTATAACAGTGGTAATAACGTCTTTAGTAGACCTACACTCTTCAGTTTGTCCAAAGAGCACCAGTTGTTATGACAATATGATACTATAACAGTAATATTCCTAACAGCATGTAATGTTGTTGTTGGCATTTTAATGACCTCTTTCCCATTTCTGAAGACCTGACTCATGCTTGTGAATGGTCAAGCATCTTGCACTGCCTGACTGGTGCCAAACTGCAAGCTCAGAGTGACGTTGAATCCTTTGGTGATTCTTGTTTGTTTGTCTTTTCTACATGAGTAACCTTTGGTCCAAGATTAGTCAACACACACAAGGAAATACAAATTTTAGATCACTTTTGTAATTCCCAGTCCTGGGTTTTTTTTATTTCCTTAGCTCCTGGGTTAGGTGTTAGGACCTCAAGAACTTGCATTTATGCAGCTTCTGTCTGCTTACCATAAATGTTAAGTTTTTAAATATTTTCTTTTCACTATTTGCCTATGAAAGGTATATTGCTTCCTTTCCAGTGCTGAGTTAACATAAAATGTATATTAGCCTCAAAGACATAAATAACTTAATGTAATTTTGTAGCTACAGTCTTTGTCATACTCAAAAGCTTGTTATTTACCCGTCCAATTTTATAACCAATTGTTCCCATAATCCTCAGCGTTTAAGAATAAGGTTTCCATGGTAATCTTATATTTTGTAAATGCTTATAATTTCTCTAAATGCAAAGCTTAAATAAATAAGTGATCAGCTAACTTGTAACCAAAATATACTTTACTGGTATAAAAGGCAGAAATATACCTTTGTTATAAAAATAGACTAGTTTGTTCAGCCATAATAAGTTCACAATCTGCAGAATCATGACCCTACTGATAGTGTTAACAAAAGCTTGCTCCTTAATTATCTGCATTGCATTCAGCTGCTATTTCCCTCCTAAACTCAATTATAATTCTAATAGCAGCTGTGCTGCCATTGTTTGTTGCGATTCATTTTAAAGAAGTTTGATTGGATGTCATTGGTCTTTTTGACTAAATGTGCAAGGTTCAAAGTATCCACTGCCACTAATAGCCCTCATCTCAACTCAAGATTATACTAATTATTTACATAATTATATATTATACATTATAGAGCTATTATGTATTATTTCTAAATGATAGTTCTCCACCAAAGATGTTGAACAAAAGAATATATATAGTTTTATTGTCCTTACACATATTTCAGTGTTGGTGAAGATATGCTTATGATTGCTCTGCTTCTTGTGTGAGCCGACTATTGAAGTATCCTTGCAGTAGATTGGAAATTTATTAGGGCATTCAGGAGTTCTCTGTTTCTTTCAGTTATGACTCTTGATTTATTATTTCTTCTGTACATTTTTGTATGCAATGGATGTGATAAGGAAATACTTTGACAGGAGCAAAAATGTCCTCTGATTTCCTCCAAATTTTGTTGTTCTAGTATACGACAGATCTTAGTTTGATAATTTAATGCAGTAATTGCAACAACTAGCAGAAATTCACTTCATAATTACCACTTACATAATTGTAAAAAGCCAGGTCGTCTCTAGTCTAACATAAGAATTTATCTAATGGAACATTTCAGGTCGTTTATGCAAGAATAGACAAAAGTAAATGAAGAAATTACTTTGAAATTACTCTATTGATTTTATATCACTAATACAACTTGATTTCAGGATAACTTGTATATGTCAATGAAAATAAAGTAGTAAAAAAAAAGAAATCTTTTATTACCTTAAGAGCAGCTATCTATTTGGATACAGAACTGGATTTCTTTAATGTCCATAGATGAAATGAAGTGACTTCAAGTGGCAGTTTCGTCTCGAGGACTGTGGAAATCTGAAGTTTGATGTGGGCACATCTACACAAAGACAAAGCCATGACTTCTGCCTTCGTGTCATGGAAATGACTATAACCGTCATTGCATGTATGTGGGGCATCAGAAGGCTCGGTGCCAGTTGAAAAATCTGGAGTATCAGTTCATTAAATCATGAGGAGAGTATTGCCCATTTTTTCTGTTTATTCTTTCTAATATCTTAGATGTTACCAAAAGAAAGCCAAACCCCAACGACTCTACCACGCATTAAAAGATACGAAGTCAAGCAATTTATAGTTTGCGCATCATCTGCACTGCATATGGAAATTGGCCTCTATGTATACACAGTGTAATAGTCCTCAGTTACACAATTGTGTACATATTTGTGCGAAGTTGCTGTCCCATTCACTACAAGAGATTAGAGTTTATGGTAAAAGTGTCTGCAGCCAAGACTCCTCCATTTTGCAGAAGCTAGAAGGTATGTAGCAGATGATGATGAAATTGCAGGTTGGTTACACAGTTAGAGTATTTGAAAATTGCCCACAGCAGCTCCACAGAGTTTCTTTTTGCTGATATTTAATTTATGTAAAAGTGTTTGGAGAGGTGTTCAGTATTTTTAGATGCCTGACTTGAGATCTTGATGACTGATATGCAAAAATGCTGAGGATTCAGAGCTACAACTGATGCTTAGATTTGTGCTGAAGCTTGAAAGTTGTGTTTAAACCATGTAAAATGTTCGTAGAATGTCCAATACTCTGAAGGTGAGATCCAAGATGTCTGAGAGTGGGAGCCCACAATTCATGCATGCCTTCATCCTTAATGTGTTTTGGTCCATTTTTAAACTGTATTTGCATGGTTAGTGATGGGCAGTCTCATAGAAGAAATTTCCAAAGCACCTGTGTACTGGAAATGAAGTGTTTTAGAACTTTTAGGAAACCATTAGTATCCTTCATGCATTTTTGGATACTTACTTAACCGTGAAAAATCTGATCCTATGTGCCTTTGCTCCTAAGCAATAAAATTGCCATAATAAAACCCATCCCTCCCTTAGGTTGTTGCAAAGGTAAATTTGTTAATGTCCCTGAACATCTGATACTCTTATGAGGAGTCCCATGAAGAATCTCATGAGAAAATTACCAATTCCAATATTCAGCTCAGAGCATGTGTACTGTATGGTAATCAAATCCTGGGATAATAAACTGAAAAAAAGGAGAAAACAAAATACCAACCAGCTGCTCATGAGGTGAACACCAGCATCTTGGCGCAGTGAGGAAGACAGGACTCACGTGGATCATGAAATTAAGGTTCTTATCGTGACGCACATGCAAAAAGGCTACCTAATGTTTGAGTAGTACTTGACTTTGCAACCTTAGTAATGATATCAGAACACAGTTCTTTATATGTAAGATTCTATACAGCTTTGGTTGACAGTCATTTGGGAAAATACATATATCTAACTTATAGCTCTGCCACCTGTTATTAATACAGTCTACCTAAACCAGAGGCAACACAAGCTTTATTGCACCTCAGGCTGTCATATATCTATATTAGGGGAGTGATGAATACACTTTTTCTGTTTTCAGAGTTGGCCACCAAATACTTAAAATTGAATTCCTCTGGAAAACGAATATGAATCTGGATAATGAGACAAGCCTGCCATGTTGATGAAAAAAAATGTAAAATTTATTCTAACAGAGCTTCAGAAGAACAATCCATTTAGAGGAGTGTTGTATACCTGTTCCAACTATCTCACTTTATGGAATATGAAAGTGTGTTTTAGAATTATGCATGGTATTTCACACTGAATCCAAACTTTAATCACAGTTCAAGATTTAAAGGGTAATTTCATAAGAAAAAAAGTTTCCACATTTCTAGTGTGAAAGCTAGACCACAACTCCTTATCCTCCACCCATCTCCCTTTCTTTTTTTACTGTGTTCTTGATATATCTGCACATGGTCTCCAGTTCTGCTCTGGAAATGGCAAATTCTGTGGATTTCTTTAGATTTATGTTCCAATACTATCAGGTAATTATTTTTGGGGTCCTTCATCCTGTGAATGTATTTCTATATACCTACAGAAAGCAACCAATATATGGGTTTCATGGTCATTTTAGTGTTATTTCTACTTCTTCGTTTTTGTCTAGTGGATGAGGTAGAGCTAGCAGTTGTACCATGCTACTCCACTTTGAAGAGAAGCTTTTAAAGATCTTATTTTTGTCCCAAAGATGAACATTTAAAAATAATTTAAAATTAACTGAGATCTGTTGGGTTCAACAGATAGTTTACAATTTGACTTGAAAAGCTGAAGGAAAAGAAATGGAGGGGAGCAAAATAAAATCTCAGGGTACACTATTAAGAATTGCACTTTTGAGTGCATTTTCTTTTGCCTAAAAAAACCCACCTGTTTTCCTTGTATATTATTCTAATTAGCTTGGACCTCTCTTACATTCCTGTTTACATTTCTTTTTAGTATATCTTTCTGATTACACTGGTTGTTTTTTTTTTCTATTTACAAATTAAACACAAAATGGCTTGTAGTGTGAGGTACCAGATGTGGATTTCTTTCTTACCCCTGAAGCAAATAAAACATAGAATAGCTACAGGTATTAGGGAAAAATGGCAATTTGATTTGATTTAATTGGAATCATGGCTCAGAAAATACGACAAATATTCAGAAGTAAAAATTGGCTTTCTAATAGTAAATGCACAATGTTTTAATAAAAATTAAAATCTAGGATAAGAATAATTAGAAAAGTAAAAAAAAAAAAAAAAAAGCAAGCAGTGATGGCTATGGTTTTACAATAAATCACTCTATAGTTTTTGAAAGGTGCAGCACTTACGGTAAGCAAACCAAGCGTACATTCTTATGTTTATTGTATTATTAGTCATTCTAATCAGCTCTACTCATTCTAGCCTATTATTTTCTCTTAAATTAAGAAGAACTGCTAATATTATTTTGTATTAAAATTAGTGATAAGTTTAAATATCTCTGCACTTCTTAGATATTCTCATTGAATACAGAATAACTTACAGAAGTTAAGTCCTCAGAAGACCTTAACAGCAACATGTCTGCCTAGTAGGATTCGCATTTCCTGATATTTTAGTAAGGTATCTGTGTTCCTTCTTGTTTGTGACCTTGCTTATGCCTGAGATTATCTGCCTCGCTTGTTTTTTAAAAGTATAATAACTTTTATAACTTTATAATAACTTTATATAACTTTATAATAACTTTTATAATAACTCTGATATTTTGCAAAAGATATGCCCTATATGCTGTATTCCACCATATACATCAGCACAGCAAGAGTTAGGCTCTGAGTCCCTTGTCCAGACTGAGTGCCTACATATAGAATTTACTTGTGGCGTATACAGGAAGCTATGACTTGCCAGAAAATAGTCTCTTGGTAATGAAGAAAACAAAGTAAAATGATTTGTCCGATTGTTCATAGAATGGCATGTAAAGGAGGAGATTTAAAAATGAAGACAGTTCAACTGTTGGATTTTTGTGAAAGATCTATGTATATATGTTTGTTAAAATGGAAAAAACATAATGTTTATTTTCTGGTACTTTGTGATCTATTCTGGAAAAGATGAACTTATTATTTATCCAATTACTTTAGGGCTGAATTAAAGAGGGAGACAATTTTTTGGTGTTTCCTGATAAACCTGGTTATTCTACACATTTCTGTGTTTGTTGGTTTCTAGTTCCCATGTCCCGTGGGAACAAAGAGGAATCTATTTTTATCATTTGATTTTCAACGTAAAAAGCTTCTTGTAACTGTCGGGGATATGACCTTCCTAAAACACTGCAAATCAAAACCTGGCAATTGCTTCTTAAACTGTTTTTGTAGCTGATGAGATTGTAGAACTAATACATATATTGGAATATTCCAATATAAGTATACTAGGTCTATGTTCCATCTTGTGTTACATGTTGTGAGTCTTTTTAGTGTATTCAGAATGCAATTTAAAACCTAGCACTTGACAAATGCGAGGTGTTTTAATGTAAAATGTTTGAGTGGTATAAAGGGATGTTACCAAAATAAAGTGCTGGAAAACAACGAGGCATAGTTCCTCCTGAAGTCTGATAAAAGGTGACTATTGTACGTGCTGGCAGATGTGAAGGTGTCTTAAGGCAGCCTGACTGTACGAAGGGTGGCAACAGTAATACTGAGCAGGAGGCCCATATTCAGTAATATTTATACCATAGGCATGGTTTGTCTTTGCCAATTCCTGTTTCTGTTTATGACTCACCTTTCAGCATTCTTTTGTTGCAGGTTGCAAGATGCCTTAGAAATTCAAATTTGAATTCTGTGTTCTGTAAATCCTTTGGTAGGTTGGATGTTTTTATTTTTTCTTTTAAAAAGAGGTACTGTGGTTTGTCATTTCCTAGCTCTGGGACCTTGGCTGTTCTCCATTAGTTCAGAAGAATCATAGTCAATGGCTCCAACACTATTTCTGCAAGTTCCATTAGTTCACTGGGATGAATTCTATCAGATTTCTGTGAATTTTCTTTTGTTGCAATAAGCATATTATATATTAAAAATTCGGCTATTGTATTACTTAGGAAAGCCTGAGCAATCTGTTCTACTGGATTTTTTAGAAAGAAGGCTAGGAATGTGTGTATTAGTGGCTGGATGGCAGCTGAGAACTGGATTTACACAGGACAAGTGAACTGAAGTGATTCTAGGGGACAGAAATGTAACACATCACATCTCATACCAGCAGGTGAACTGGAGAATGGTACATTTGGGGATGTTGCACACAAATGAATTGTCTTTATAAATAATAACTATTAACCATTGCTCTTGTTTAAATCTGGAATAGTGACAAAAACCTATTTTAAAAAATCTTTTGATTAAAATGAAAGTTCTTCTCATTTATAAAACTGACTATTCCTTACTACATCCACTTGATTAGTTCTGCATCTTAGGTTCCAAGTCAAGTTTTCATGAACTTCATTGTCCTTTCTCCTTGTCATGTATTGTGTACATTATTTATGATATCTGAGATCAATGATTTTTACATTTATTTTCCTAGATTGTATCACTTGATGACATGATTCTGAAATGCTTTTTTAGCAGTTTTGCCCTTCAGCTGTAAATTGTGATTCTGTACTTCTTTATTAATTATCTCGGAGTGCTTACATAACTGCTTAAGAGAAAATATTAAATGTAAGATTGTTCCATTAATTTAAGAGCAGGGACATTCTATTTAGACTCCCCTTTCCTTGCTCAAGGAGCACACCATTTTTCATTTTGATAAATGATTTGCCTTGTTATAACTTTTTTAATTAATGGGTATAGAAAAAAAAGCTGTTAAATAAAAATGGTATGACAAAAAAGTGTGACATTCACTTTATTTTATATAGAAACAAATGAACGTAACACAAAGTGGTTTTATTGAACTGTAACAAGAAAACACGGGAAGTTCAGTGCTGAATTGGCATTGAAGTTTATTCCTTGTGTAATAAAGATCCCTTTGCCTCAAGATGTAGGTTAACTTATAACCCTAACAGTTAAAGACTGAGAGTGTTAACAACAGAGTGCTGTAAGGCATTTGGCTCATTGCCCTTTTTTACAGGATGCAACAGGTGTTCTTACCCTCAGCATCCATATCAGCATCCTGAACATGGGTTACACTTGGTTGTTAATCAGAAAGGAAAACTGCCCCCTCCTTCTCCCCTCTAATGTGCTTCTAGAGAGGTATTGTAATTGTTGCTACAAAAAGGTCATATCCAGGAATTTACATTTCTTTAACTGTTTGTGCAGTTAGAAACAAGTCTATAGTTCCTAAGAAGGTGAGCCCTCTGTATCTGAGTGCCAAAGCTCCTTGATCTCATGAGGACTCACACTTCTTGAGTGCAGTAGAAGTACATGCATGAGGTACATTTACAGGATCAGGCTCCTTTATGGAATTCTTTCTCATGTCAGAGTTGCTCCACTTTTAAAAATAAGCTGCTGCTGAAGATCAGTGTATAAATTGTGATAAGAATAGTTTCTTACTTAAAATTTTAGATACTGTTTTTTAATAGGGTACTGTTAAAGATATTTAGTTTAACCATGTAATTTAGTGGTCCTATTTCAGGTGTGCTACAGTTTGTGACTGACAAACTAAGTATCAAGCTTAAGATTTTCAAGGGGGCTGCAGAATATTTATACATTCATGGCCCATTAAGTTTTGAATGTCTTTGAAAATTTTACTCATAGAGTCACTGGACCTTATTCAGTAGAGACTGAACCCTATTATTTAGTGAGCGTCATTATAGAATGCATCTGCACATTGAACTAGCTGAAGAATTAGAATGGTAATCAATTAAATCTTTCCAAACTGGACACATTTGTATGTTTGTCCTGTTTTTTTTAAGCATATCTAGCAGCTCCACATCTTATAAACCTATATACCTCTCAACCTTTTAACTTGCAGAAGCTCAAAGTTTGACCCTAATGTATTTCAGTTAATTAATAAAAGGAAATCTATCTGTACATGTTATTACTGTGAATGTCAATTGCATTTATCATACATATATATCAGAGGAAAGATGGTCATTATCCATATCTTTTTCTTTTCTTCAGCTTCCACTACTGCTGTAAGAAGTATTAAAAAATATCAAGCAGTGGAAATGGCTATCACATTATTTTCTCCTCTTGGTGCAAAGTGAAGAACCCAATTACAGTGCTGCCACCCTCTCATGGATAAAAAAGATGGATCCAAGAAATTGGATAAAAATTTCAGCCTCTCAGAAGGATATGAATGTAAGGAAGGGCATGAAGGTCCTGCACCTTCCATGTAATCTATTAGAACCTGTAGATGTGGTATATACATCTCCATGCACAAATTTACCACCACCCTTTCTATCGCTGAAGAATTTGAGTTAATTTACCTATTGGCTTTCCATGGCATGAGACAAAATCCTCGGTTTTCAGGACTTTCCAATGCAAACTCTACTAACTCAGCAACTGAACCTCACACTTAACCCGTAACAGTTTTTCTATATGAGGTAATATTAAGAAAGGCTTGTTCAGATGTCATCTCTTCAAAGGTTCAAATTCAGGGACAGCTGTTTTTCTGCCACTTTTACCTCAGAATCTTAGGCAGAGGAACTCCATATTTACATGCAAATGAATCTGGATGTGCAGAAGGAATCCACACTGTGTGTGCTGAAGAGGTGAAAAGGGTAGATGAGAGATGCCTCTCTGGGTTGTGCTAGCATTGAGGGTACAATGCTACTGCAGTCTAAAGTAATACACTTCATGTGTTTTGAAGCATGGTTCCACTGAGAAAGTGACAATGACTGCAGTCAGGGATTGTGTGAATGGGAAATAGGTGAAAAAGACAAAAAAATCAATTGAAAATGTCAAAAAAAAGTTAGGAAGCTGGCTTTTTATTTTCTTAATGTCAGAATAAGAAGATATTTCCTTGTAAAAAGTCTAGAGTCAGATAAAACATCAGACTAAAGTCTGTATGGGAAACAGTCCATGATGTGTACTTCTTGCACCCTTTCCCCTTACTGGGCCAGGTAATAATTAGTAGTCAAGCTGTGTGTTAGAAACTCAAGGCCAAAATCTTATTGGTTACTCCAACACCTTCATGAGAATTTCCTGCAGTTCATTTAGGCTCTCAACCTATTTCCAGTACATTGACCCAAAGACAGCACTGTTCCTGCTGCACAAAAATGTGGAATTTAAGAATACTGAAAGACAAATATACATCTCTGCAAGCATAGATTATTTTTCAACCACATATATAAATCAGAAGATTGGCAGAAGGAAGGAATAAGTGGCAGAGGAGAGTTGGAGCCATCCCTTTTCCAGGCAGCATTCAATGCTCTTGTGCTGCATTCAGATGAAAAGAGCACTGGATTAGAATTAAGACAGGTGTGCTCATCTTTGATGTGTTAAAAAGACAGTCTCCTTCTCATGTCACTTTTCACAAGTGTCCCCATGACAGGTGCTGTGCTGAAGAAATTATTATTCAAGGAACAGATTTCTAGCTCTCTCAAACTTTAAGTTGCATGATCTGTTTTTAAACTAATTTTTCATTAATATATTTTCATAAGTAATAATTAATAATTAAAAGATATAAGTCTTTAACTGAAAATGAAATATAGAAAGACTATTTTTTTTAAGCTGCAGACATAAAAGGTACTTTTAAGGCAAACATACAGAGGCTTTTCACTGTTTTTGATACACCATTAACACTATCTTTAACTGTGCTTGAACCGATACTGTGATACACTGAATTATATTTTCTTTGGGCCAGATCCCCGTCTACTGGAAATAGTAATAAATTCAGTGATTTTAATGCAGTAAAGCTTGTATGCAATACTTGGAGACAGGTGCCATTTTGGTGATATTATTGTAGTCTGCCAAAACCTGAACTATTTAAATGCTCTCCTCATGCTAGTCAATATTCCAGATAATGACTTTTCATTTAAAATGCTTATTCAGATCTTTGATAGCATATTGGTCTGTCAATTTTTGATTATAATATAGACAAGAATAGTGGAGGAGACAAAAATAGATCTTAAAATGAGATTATGATGTATATGTTAAGATCTGTCTCTGGAGGGCTTTCAAGCTTTTTTGCTCAGCGACCAGAATATTGCATCTTCTTGAGTTACAGCAGTTATTAAACTGGTTGACAAGAGAGATGCAGTAGTTGCCTTGAAAAGAGATTAGTCTATTGAAGTAAGACTTTCTGTAGCTCAGAGACTCCTCTTCTAATAAGCATTTTAGCTCTGGATAGCCCTGAAAATTTATTGTGTTTTCTGCCACTAATACTTATAAACACCAGAAGATTCATATAGCCCGGTTTTGCTTACTGTGTCTGTTTCTCTGGCTTCTGAGATACACTGAGCTTTCAGCGGATAGCTGTGAAGCAGTGAATACCCATTTACCAACTCATCTGCAGTCAGGACTTATGCTATTTGGTAAAGATCTAAGACAACTTAAATAATCCTTCAACTTTGGTTGCATTTAATGCAAAAGTGGAAGTTCCCATTGGCACGTTTTTGCATCATAAGTTTGAATTACAGATTCTGGTGCAGCGTACCATTAATTTTTAATGTAAGTATGAAAATTCTACTTGTATTTAAATAAGCAGATATTAAGCTTCTAAACTTTTTTGAAATACTGTAGTTTTTTTCACATCCTTGATATACAAGTTATGCTTTCATAACATTTGTGCACTTACACCAATTCTCATTGCTCCTAGATTACCAGTAAGTAGTGTGCTAGCATCTCATTTAAGGATGAGTAATCTTTGTTGTATTTTTTTAACTGAAAAATGGAAGACAATATTCATTTCCCCTTGGAAAAATGACAATATGAAAATGTATCTTCCTACTTGATTTATTTGCCAGCTCTTGTATTCAGATTACTTTACTGATTAAAGAGTCAGGACATCAAGGTTTAATTCACATTGAATTTTAATGTTCCATATATCCCAGTTTTGGTATTTGAAAATGGGAAAGTATATAAAATTAACTTTTATGAAGAATTTCTGGATGAATTTCCTTATCTAAATAATGCCATGGGTGATCGATCAATACTTTTATTTTGTTGTATGAGAAATATGAAATAAACACCAAGTTGTATAAATCTATCAATTATGACATAGAGTCAGATTTTCTCTAATAAACTTGTGATACAATATTTCCTTTAGATAGTTAAAGGAAGGACACAAATTTTTACCTTATTTGATAAAAAAATCCTGACTCCTCTATGGAACCAGAATATAGAGTCTTTTTTTTTTGCAGTAAAAGAAGATTTTCTTTTCAATGTTTTACTGTAACAAACAAGCAATCACAAAACTTTAACATTACTATGCTTTCTGGAAATATATATACCTTGAAATTATCAATATTGATAGTTGAGCAACAGGCTTAGTGTGGTTAATTCAAGTGGAGATAAGGTTGCAAAAGGTTTTTGAAGAGAAATGTTTCCTTGAGCATCTAATTTAGAGACTCACTGTTTACTACCAGAGTCTCCAGGACTCAATGGAAATGTTTGGTGGTGATTTAGATCAGTCCCATATGACATGCTGGTGTAAGTCCACAGCAGTCTGTTTACTTGCTGCTAGTTATCTCACAGGTGCAAAGGATGTCTGCCAGGGATGGTTTCCTGGTGATACTGAGAACAGACACAATTCCATCAACCTTTCCTTTTGCTGCTAGACTAAACTGTGATAAGAAGACCCTGAAAGTACCGTGTCCTACCTATTAGGAGAACTGTAATATTGTTTGGTCTTATCACATACGAGAAGAAGCTTTATAAACATGGACTCCGCAATGCCATGGGGAAAGAAAGAAGCAGAGAGCGAGCAATGTGTGATGGAAGGCGGCAACACTCATACTTCAAGGGGTAGAGTGATTATTCCAGTACCTGAGCAAGAAAGGATATGGCAGGTGTTTAAATGTCTGTATGTAGTGCATATTAGCTCTTTCTTTTAGCTTTGATGTGTTTTCCCCAGTTTAATTTACATGGTATAACTTCAAAAATAAAAGGAGAAGGTATTGAAGAGCTATCATGGTAAGCTTTTCATATGGTGTCAGTTTGGGATAAAGGAATAAAAAGTTCTAATAATATCTTTCAAGCATTAATCTCTGCAAGATGTCATGAAGACCAGAATTAGAGCAATATGTGGTCTTTGCCATCTTTGACTGTTGTGGCTCAAAGACACTTTTGATCACTTAAAAAGAAAATTCAGCACTTAAAAAGCACACAAATCAGTAGAATTTCCACAACAATCCAATTCCCTATTTACATCCCAACAGGGTCAATTTTCAATGCATTTCATATAGGAAAAAATACACAGTTCTCACGATTGTTTGTATATATAGTTCTCCATACCCCATGCTGTAAATATACCCCACAGTGTCAGATCCATGCTGTGACCAACAATATATGCCCAGTGGGCTAGGCTAGCAATATCTACTGTCTGTTTATATTTTTTCCTTTACATGTTTGCAAAGCTGCTTCTTCCTCTGTCTTAGTCCCACATCATGGCTTGCTATAGTTTGGGGGATTGTAAAGCTGTTTCTCAAAAACATATAGGAATGCAGCATTTGGACTTACAAATTAAAGCTCAAGCTCTCTATTGCAAGGCTTTTATTTTCTAAATGTTTGCTGGGTACTCAGCAAGCCAGAAAAGCTGCACATCAACATGAATTTTTGCAGAAGTTATAGATAATGCAGAGGCATCTTAGTGTCTCACTTAAGGTGAGAATTGTGGTTCTTCTACAATGTGGCATTTCACATTAAGAGCACACCTTAGCTTTCTGAGCTGCAGTGGAAATCAAAGGAATGTGAAATAAAATTTAACTTAAAAGTCCTTTAAAATATTGGAAATGACAGCTTGACTGCTCAGAAAGAAGACTTTAATTTCACAAAAAGTGAAAAACAGCGTTTGAAATTTCTTTAGAAGAAATCAGACGGGAGATGTTGCACCTCTTCTAGTGCTATTTGCATATGATGCTGTGAATGTGGCACTTGGGTTGGTAATAAGTTAGCAATGAAATATATCAAATAATTTAGGAAAAGTCAATATCTGTTTAATTTTGTGTTTAAGAGATTCTTGGAGTGGCTGCAGTTTTCTAAAATTTCCACCATCACATTGTGAAGTCGGAGTTTGAAATCTGACCTGTGTGCCTGTTTACGACTAGTCAATTAAATCTCACAGTTCTATTTCTGTTTCCTGATTTGATTAACTGTGCCCACTGAAACACAAGTAATGGAGCATGAAGACTTTATATTGACTTTCAAATAGGCTTTGCATTACTCAAGTCTGTTCATTTGAAAGTTGGTTCAAAAGATGCAGACATGCCCAAGGTAGAATATGGGAAAATGCCACTAAGTGCTCCAAGTATTCGGAGCCTGTATTCACAGTGCAATCATTTTGAATTGTTCTCGGTTATCTAGAATCCAGAAATTCAGATTTAAGATAATTACTAAACTGTTCTACATGTACTCGATTAAACTGCTATTTCTTAAATGTAAAGTGTGAATAATTGTAACCTGTTGGGACTGGTATTACTGTAGCATTTCTTTTTCAAATTGTGAAAACAAACTCAAAATAATACATCTGCTAAGAACAAACCTAAAGACTTTAATAATGAGAATTAGAGAGAAATGTGTATATACAGATATGCTTTTATATAGAAATGTATAATGGATGAACATTATATATGTATAATTATTATTTATCACAAAATGTTTAAGGAAAGGGCAGCTACTGATTTTTAAAATATTTTCATCTTTGACTGAAGTAGTTTACACCCTTTTTTATGCATTCTCTGAGTAAAAGATGTCAGTACTCTTCAGTGATACTTTTCTGTTTAAAATATCCTTCAATGTATTTGTAAGACAATTTTTAAACCCTTCTAAAAGAGAAAAAATTTTATTCAATCTGTCACTTTTTTTTTAAAATTCTGCTTACCTGAAGTGTCATTATTTCATTGTGAACATAGACAAATTTTAAAAATATCAAAGATAACATCCAAAAATATTTGTAAGTTTGTTTCTTAACTGCTGTTCATTACTGGATTGTCATTTGCTGCTTATCATGCAGCAAGATGTAATCCTTTCTAAGGAATGATAATCAAATAGTATCATAAGGAGAATTTTTTAATTTGCAATTACATGTACTTATCAAACTGGTCAGCCAAGAACATGAATCTGAATTGAAATCCAGAGTCAAGTTAGTCTTTGCTAGTCATTTTATAAAATCAAGATATCTTACAAAGAGATCATAAAGGATTCCAGCATGAATCTAGGTGGAATTCTGCCCTTGAATTAGGGATTTAAGGTTCTGAGAAACATCATTGATGAATTCATTTCAGAACAAGAAATGTTTGTCCTACACTGTAAATACTCTGGATGTAATTTGTGTCCCAACAGTTACATGCAGAAATCTGCACTATAAAGAAAAAAAAGAGTGAAAATAATTTTTGCTTGCAAATTGACTGAAATGATGGGAAGTTAATAAAAAAAAAATAAATCTGCTTTTAGTTACAAGAATATAGAATTAAATTCATCTCCTGAACAGGAAAGATAATAAAATTTTCCCATTTATTAACTTGATTAGTAGTCCATTTGTTAGAAATAATAGGGTTTTCAACACTTCTTGCCTACCATGTGAGAGCTCTCTTGAATAAGGATTTCATCCGTATGAAATAGTAAATTGCATGCAGTTCTTTATGAAGGACTTGTAGAGTAGGAAAACTGTGTTATCTTTTAGTCTCTACATTTAAACATAACATGCAAAAGTAAAATTTAAGTTTAATCTTTTGTGGTCACTGGCATAGGTGTGCAATCAGTAAATCAAATGATTTGCTAACACTTTTTTACCATTCAGGGTAGATTGCAGAAGAAAATTCTAAAAGGCATTCAGATTTGACTCTACTGGTTGCAACAAAGCTTTGAAATCAGGGGAGCATAATTGCCTCAAAGAAATTACTGTACTGTATTATATCTATAGCAAATTTTAAAAAAAACATGCAATTTTGGTAACTTAAAAGCTTTGGAATGCCACAGCAGGAAGAGTTGTATTTCTGATTTCTGTTGCAAGTGATATATGTGTAACCCTGAAATCAGATTAATTACAAACCAAATTTGCAATTTTGCAGTTAAAGAACCTGATACTCAGAATGATGAAACTGTAAGCAAGACAGGCTTTCAAAATAACAACTGCTTGTTTAATACCACAATTACCACCTACCCTTCCCAGATAGATATCTGGAGATAGCTTAGTACCTTCCTGATAATTTTAAGACAAGCAAGGCTAGTGTGATGGGGTATTTGGGGATAAAGGTAATTGTATTAGAGAGACTTTTTTTTTAAAAGAAACCCAGCACTCCACATTTTCAATTAATCAAAACTAAATATAGCTTCATGTGTACAGTCAAGAAATTTGGTACTGTCAAATCTTGATTCACGCTTGCAATCCTTAGAATATGAAATCCATTGGCAAGGCTGATTTCTAAAACCCTAAGTAAGTTATGTTTTATGAATCTAGATATTCTTTAAATATTACTTCCTTGGCTGTTGAAACATATTTACTGTTTATTACCATACATCTATTAATAGGGTTTTTTGCGGGATCTAACTTGTTAGTGTGTTAGTTTTCACAAATATGTTTTTTGGTTTTTTTTTATGATGCCTAAAAATTAAATTGTTTTAAAATATGCAATATGTTTAGTGAATGAATTGCTTGTCTTTGAAATGAATGTAAACTACATGCTGTGTAATCCTCTTAAAATGCCTGCCTGTATTTGCTTTAGGTACTATACGCAAAACATTGCTTATGTCTGTTTCAATTGATAACAATAGAAATTTTTAATGTAACAGGAATCAGATTGATTAATTTTTTGTATGTCCCAGGCATTCCATTTTCTAGCATTTATAATTGTTTTTAAGGGTTTAAATCACAAGGAGAATTGCCGAAGCTGTTGCTTACCAAACTCCTTCCTTCAGCATCAGGAAAGACATTTCAGAAGATATGATTCAAATTAAGAAATTTGAATGAAGAAAAAATTATTTTAGTGATCTGATTGGTTGAGTTCCTGATGACATCTCAATACTGGCTTGTGAGTATGATAAATTATCCACAGAGACATAAGAAGCTGCTTGCCTGCAGTTATTTTCATTGCTCCATCACAAAAACAAGGCTCTGGAATTAATAGTCTCATAGATCAATAAAACATTGGCCATGTTATAATCATGTCTCATTGATGCTAAGCATCAATGAAAAAACAGTTTGTAGTCAAACAACTAGGAATATATAAATTCTTTTTTTTCAGGGAATTTTTCTCAAGGTCACACACCCCCCATCCCCCAAATCATTGTTTCTGGGCTTATTCCTGAATCTTATTTGTTCTCTTGAATAGTATCCAGCGGGTGCCATATTTAATAGAAATGCTTCCAGTCCTGGGGTAACATACTGGAGTTAATAGTACAGTGGCTAAATTTTAATATTCACTAATCTGCTATCATTTGGTTATCCTGAGAATAATGTCTGCTTGCCCTATCGGCAGCTCAAAAGAATATAATGAACAGGTGGGGTGTTTTCTTTCCAGGAAATGTCAGTTTGATGCCTGGAAGCAGATGTAGTTTTCCCCGACTCACTGCGGGTCTATCTTCTAACTTAATAGGAGCTTTAAATAGCTGACAGGTGATAATACATCTAGTCAGTTCAAAGCATATTCTGACTGTACTGCCAGCTAGGAAATGGGAAACGTTCACTTCTGCAATAATGATCTTAAAGTGATCATCTTTTAGAGCAAGAAATTATGCTTAAAAATCTTTCTGATTAGAAAATCATCAGCCACCTTCATAGATATACATAACTGATACAGCTATGAAATGTTATTTAGCAAAACAGATGATATATTTCTTATCTGATGTTAAAAACCATTTTGAGAGAAGAAAAGATTATTTAAATTATGTTGTAGGCACCTCTTTAATGAAGGAAGATACAGAAATCTATATCTAATTTGACCTTTGATGTCAGCTTCAGTGCATGGATCTAAGCCTAAATCAGTAATTCTTTTCTTCTGGAATTCCATTTTCACTTACTGAGCCATTTTGGGTCAATAAAGTGTGGCTCTGTGAGTGCAGTTCTCATGGACTGAGAGCTTTTCCTCTAGGCTCTGGTACTCTTTTGGTGACTTCTGCAGTCATACTTTCCAAATTTGCATTTAGTTCTTCTGAGAGAAGAGGGGGAGGAGAGGAAGATATTAGCTTTTTTCACTTTCGCTCAATCCTACTGCCTGTCTTCAGTCTTCCCTAGTCTGAGAGAGGACACTCTCTCACTTTCCAATTTTTCCCAGTAGCTGGTCCAGCACTTAGAAAACAATATTTTCTTCTAGATATTATAATTTGTTCTCCAAGAGCTGCACTGCTGAGGATGCTCAGCTAATACCCACCTTTCATTCCTGCTCCAGATAGTTCTTGGTGTGTGTTTTTTCAAATTCTATACCTTAAAATGAATACTTGATATCATGTTGAGATGGCATCTAACTCCAGGTCAATTCCTGGTTTGGATGACAGCCCACTTAGAAAATAGAAAATCCATTTTAAGTTTACCAATACAACCCATAGAAGTAAAGAAGATTTAAATCTGAGACAGCTGTTCTAACACCATTAATTAGTAGGAGCAACAGTGTAGTGATCAGATTTATGAAACAGAAAAACTCTTCACATTCTAACCACATGCAAGGCAGATGGGCTGTTTGGGTTAGCTAAAGAAAATTCTGTGGGAATGTAGGCTGTAGAAGGTGTGTTGAGAGAGTTGAGCTGTATTGTAGATATACCGACACTCTTCAAGAGTGGTAATCAGGTGTTCACAATAACAGATGATCCCCTGTCTCTGAGGCCAAAGTAATTCCAATACAAAAGGAGGAAGATGGAATATTTATGTCTATGGAGATAGTGCACAGGCAATGGTGCAGATGGTGCACCAAAGCAACAGTCTCCAGGGACTGCCCACAAGACAGTTCTCAACAGGAACTCGGCGAAGATGATCTATGAGGAATGATGCTTGCACAGTTTAGGGATCCCCAGATACCACATTCCCTCCTGAAATGCTTTCACTCTTTTTTTCACTTAGCAAAAAAGATGGGACCCGTATTCTCTTTGCCTTCCTTGATGTAACCTTGATGTAACTCAGATGGCAATCTGAGTTATGAGGGTCTAGTCCTTCATACATTTGCATTTGTACAAAACATAAACTTGATTTTCATGAACTTGCTCTGGTATGTAATCATCTTCAATACAGAATATGTTCTTGAATGAGGTAAAATTGCTTAATATATTATAAGATACTAAATCAAGAGTGTCCACTCAGTTTGTGATACCTTATTATATACCCATTCTGGGTAAGAAAGGTCTTGGAGATTTATTACATGCAAAGAACTGCTAGCCATAAGAAGCAAATATTTAAACCTCAGCCCTATAAGTATTCAATTAGATTCCTTTTGTCATCAGGAAATCCAAAATCATTTCACTGTACAGTGGGTAAATCATTTGCCAAACCCCACTTTCTAGAACAACGGCGATTTTGAGTGGTATAAAATGATTTTCTGAGTAAGTCACCAGACGATTCTGTGTGTTGATACTGTGTATTGCAGGAATATAGACTATGTGCATAGATAATAGACATATATACAGACAGACTGACTGATGAACCAACTGACCAAATTTATTTCTTAAATCTGAGATTCAAGGAAGAAAAATTACTTGCAAGTTAAAAACTCCTGAAAACAAGATTTAAAGTAGAAAGGATGACACAACTCTAACAACACATTGTGAATGGCGACATTGTCATTCTGAATAGAGATCTGCTTGAGTCAAATTGAATAACAATGCACTTTTTCTTCATTAAGGCCATTAAAATCTGTAAGTCTATGGGACCTGGATAGACATAAAGATTTAAAAAGCAATGAGGAGAGACGAATGCTCATCTGTGTAATTACTTGAAAAGCCAAATTAAGTAAAACTTGAATTTTTCCTCTCTGAAAAATGTGAGCAGAAAAGCCTCACTTTTGCAATAGCATTGGTTGTGAAAAAAACCCTAAGTTTTTCTCAGTATCACCATGTAAATATTACAAATTTTTTTTGGATCACACAATGATTTTTACTATTGCAACTGGAGATAAATATCATTAATGCATAACATTAAAATGTAAGAATTCATCAAGATTCTTTTGCTGTGCTTCACTATGCTGTTTCAATGGTGTGTCTCTGGGAATACTGAAATTTTCTATTGTTTTTTGAAAATGCTAATATTAGCATGAAATGTGATAAGAATTATTTAAGAACCTAATTGCATGCTCTCTGTTTGGCATTTGAATTTTGGATCTTTGGAATTTGTCTTTCCAGAATGCTTTATTTAGTTTCTATTAATACCCTGTAATTTAATAATTGTAGTGGGAGGCTAGGGAGAATATGGAACAAGGGAAGATTTGCATATTTCTTTGAAACAGTAGTTTGTGATAGGCTCTAACCTTTTTTTTTCAACTGATCTTAAAAGGCAGTTTTGCTAGGGCTGGCGTGAATACCACAGAGCATGGAGAGACCAGATAGGGAAACTATTCATCCTTTATTCCATTCATTTCTCATATGACTAAGGGAAGGCTGAATCAATCAATCAAAACTCTGCAAAACAGTATTAAGTAATGTTATTCTTGATTAAATCTTGCTTTCAGTGTAGATATCAGCCTGAAGAAAAGATCTTTTAAACTAAATCTTACCATGAAAGCAGAAAAAATAAAATTGCTTTTTCTTTTGCCCTATGACTATGCTGAAAAGCACATCTGAAAAAATTGTGGCTGTGACTTAATGTTTGAGTTTCTGCCTGTTAAAACATATTACTACAGGCCTCTGTTTTTTGCACTTGTAACCCGAGTAAGAAAATGGCATACAAGGAAGAAATCTTCTGGAAAGATTGGCTAATGGCTATGTAAACAGCAAATGCTTGCCACATATGGGCATTAGGAGTTTTTATTGCAAAGACTCAGTGACTACTGAGAATAGGGTACAGCTCTGAAATATGGTAGCAAGGCAGATCGTTTGGGTGAAGCTTGGAAACAGTTTGGCAGTGTCCTTACCAAAGGCTTTAGTACTTTTTACTCAGGGCCTATGTAAAAAAAAGGACTATAGGATCTAAAAGACAAGGCTGTACTGTGCTGCTTGGGTCTTCTGCAAGGGCCTGGGAGGATGTGAATGAACAGAACACGTAATCAACAAAACAGGTCTTAAGCAGTGTCATCTCAAGCATTTGCATGTAAGCAAGGAAGTGCTTGCTAGTCACCATTATTGGGAATCCCCTTCTTGGACCTTTCTGGGAAATCCACGTGCTGGGATGCTTCTCTGAAGTGCACTAACAGTTGTATGGGGAATCAGCATGATGAAGCAGAGATTTTCGTGTAGGTGCAGTGTTGTCATCTTGTTGGGATGATGGAGTCATGGTGGGATGGCTCACATGACTGGAATGCTCCAACAGAGTGATACAGGACCTCTAGAAAGGACAGTCTGGGAAAATGAGAGGGAGGAGTCGCTCTTTATGTGAGCAAGTAGCTGGAGTGCTTGAAGCTGTGCCTGGGGATGAGCTAACTGAGGGCTTATGGGGCAATGAGAGACATTGTAGTGTGTGTGTGTGCTACAGGCTGCCTCATGAGGAAGAACACATAGATGAGACCTTTTACAAAAGCTAGAAGTAGCCTTGTGTTCACAGACCCTGGTCCTTACAGGGGATTATGACTCTAATATCTGTTGGTGGGACAACAGAGCAGGGCAAAAGGAGATTCTAGGACACCACTGATGACAAGTTCTTTACAAAAGTGATAGAGGAGCCAGAAAGAGATGGTGGTTTGCTGGACCTCATACTTAAAATCAAGGAAGGGTTTGCTCGGGATGCAAAGGTCAAAGGCAGCCTCATCTGCAGTGACTAAGAAATGGTGGAATTTAGGAACCAAAGAGGGACCAGGCAAAAAACAATATCACAACTCTGGACTTCAGAAGAGCAGATTTTATCCCCTTCAGAGAACTACTTGAATGATTAGTACGAGTCATGTCACTAGACGAGAGAGGAGTCCAAGAATGCTGGTTGATATTCAAGAATCACCTCCTCCAAGCTCAAGAGCAGTAATGAAGAAAATGAAGGAAAAATGACAGGAAGCCTGCGTGGATGAGCAAGGAGCTCCTGGCCAAATTCAAACACAAAAATGAAGTATAGAAAGGTGGAAGCAGAGACAGGAAATTAGGAAGAAATATAGCGACATTGTCTAATTATGCAGGGACACAGTAAGGAAAGTCAAAGGCCACCTTGAGCTGGAGCTGGTGAGGAATGTCAAAGGCAACATGAAGGGCTTCTACAAGTACGTAAGTAGTGAAAGGAAAAAATGTGGGCCCACTGCTGAATGAGATAGATGGATGTAATATATGATAGCTGAATGTGATATATGATAGATGCATGATAGATGAACACTGAATGTGTTCTTTGCCTCAATCTTTGCTAGCAAAAGCAGCCTTCAGATATGCAAGGCCCTGGTGATCAGGGGAAAATCTGAAAAAAGGAAGACATATCCTTGGTACAAGAGAATCAGGTATGGGAATGCTTAAGAAAACTGAGCATATGTCAGTCCATGGCCCCAGTGGGATGCATACATAGGTGCTGATGGAGCGACTGATGTCATTGCAACACCACTCTCAATTATCTTTAAATGATCTTGGAAATTCAAAGAGGCTCCCGAGGGCTGGAGGAAAGCAAATATCACTCCTGTTTTCAAAAAGGTCAAGAAGAAACCTAGGGAACTACACACTGGCCAGCCTTAACTTGATTCCTGGGAAAGTAATAGAAAAGAAACAATGGGCACAAACTGAAACACAGCAGGTTCTACCAGAAGATCCAGAAACACTTCTTTACTACAAAGGTGACTGAGCACAGGCACAGGCTTCCCCGAGAGATTGTGGAACATGTATCCTTGGAGATATTCAAAAGTCATCTGGACATGGTCCTGGGCAATATACTATAGGTGGCACTGCTTAAGCAGGGGCCTGACCAAGATGATGTGCAGAGATGCTTTCCAACCTCAATTGTTCTGTGAGGTGACAAAATCAAAATAGAAAGGCTTGTGATGGTCCTGAAAAAGCGGGCTTCCAGCTGCACTTCTGATAAGGATGAAGTAAAGGTTTTAGTAGTCTTTCTCAATAACGATGAGTGGAAAAACTCAGTTTCTACTCCCAGCCTACGTTTTGAGGGTTGGAGAATGTGCCCAGGATACAGCAAATATTGGAGGAAGACAGAGGGAAAAAATACACTTGCTCATGGAATTGGGCACCTGAATAACTGTCCAATTCGTATGTCCAGTGACTATCCCCTTTCCTCAAATAACATTGCCTCCTGGTTTTCCTGTTAATAGGGACGGATCCTAAATTTCGCCACAGATTTTGTAAAGAATATTTTTTTTTAGTTAACCTTTTTACAGGGCTAAGTACAGGCCATTAAATGGAAGGGTATTTAAGATCAGCTCAAATAGAGTGCATCAAGAGGACAGAGTTACTGTGATCTAACAAGGAAACCCAGTCTAATATATTTTTAATTCTTTGCACTGCATCCATAATAGTAATTGTGAAGACAACTTTCCATCAAATAGTATTGACAGCCCTAAAAAAAGGAGGCTTTATCCTGTGCTGCTGTTTCTTTGCTTGCTCTAGAAAGATCAGGAAAGCTAGAAGTACTTGCCATAAGTCTCTGCACTTTGCACACAAGCTTCCCATTTTCTGACAGTGGATATCAGATGTCATGAATGCACAGTTCATAGTGTTTAATCTTTATAGCTTCTCAAAGCAGAATTATTCTAGATAAAGATTTGTTTCTATGAGACCTGAAAATACAGAGAATTAAATTTAGAAGCCCCAAAAACTTAAAATGGAGCCAGACTCTTTTCCGAGATTCCCAGTGACAGAATGAAGGGCAGTGGGCAAAAGCTGGAACACAGGAAGTTTCATTCAAGTATGAGAAAAAAACTTCTTTATGGTGAGTGTGACAGAGCACGGCTGCCCAGCGAGGTTGTGGAGTCCCCTTCTCTGGAGATCTTCAAGGCCCACCCGGATGCAGTCCTGAGTAATGTGCTTTGGGAAATTCTGCTTTAGCAGGGGAGTTGGACTAGATGATCTTTAGTCCCTTCCAACTCTGACAATTCTGTGAAAATACATTTATAGTTATTCATTTAGATCAGTTAATTCTGACAGAAGACTTAACTGTTATTTCCCAAGATTCACCCATTGACAAAATAATAAATTCTTACAGGACAAAAGGGGTGTTTTTTGCTAACTACTTATTGGCTTTCAGCTGATGAAGAAGGAGAGTTTTTTGCTCCCAGATACAAAAATGACTGAAAAATACATCTTGGGAAAATGGAAAAAATGCAAAGGGATCTGAGTAATGCACATTGTCTCTTAAACTCTCGATTTAGCAATTTTATTTCAGCATTTCTGTTTAATCACCTGACTCCTGGGCCACTTTCTCTGAAAGAAAATGTTGACTTTTCAGGAAATTATGAGCTTTGTTGAATTGTCGGAGTTTGACTAAAGGCTGAGTATGGATTACTTGCATGAGAAAGATTTTATAACAATGGCTTTCCAGATGTGTGGGTATGTTTACATGCTTCAAGAGGATTGTATGAGGCCATGATCTCGTATTCTCTTGTGAAATCCTAATTTTCTCAGTTTCTTAGAGTTCAAGGAATTCTTGCTTCAAATACAGCAGTAGAAATAACATTGTTCTTTACCAAAGAGTCTGTACAGATTGCAGAAATCTATTAAATATTAATTCCACTAAGGCTGAATATTCAACCAAAATCAATAGCAACACTGTGTAAAAATAATTTTATTAATTTATTTAAAAAGGGATGCAATGAAATGCATAGAAATGAGGAAGTTGTATTTTAAATAATAAAGTGAAGCTTATAATGACGAAGTCGTGTATTTGAGGGTAATACATGTACAAACTTCAGAAGAAAAGATTGTATGTGTGTATATATACTTATATTTATACATATATACACACATACACACTCAAATACATTAACAGGACTGGTGAACCAGGCAAAAAAAAAAAACGAAAATAAACTGGTTTTGGGTAGCCAGCCTACATTATTTGTGCTTGTCCAGATTACTGGCTTTCTGAATTGCTGCATCCATGTGCACAAACATGTTTGCACCTTCATTTGCTCGTATGTGAGTTTTAGCAGCATGGAACTATGACTGGATATGTGATAATCCAGATTGACGCCTCATCTGGACATTTGGGGAAGCTAGTTACTGGAGCATGGTGTAGCATCATAAATTAGCAAGGAAGTACAGATGCAGTGGCTCTGTCCTCACTGAATATGATTGCAGGCAGGAAAGAGTTTAGAATATTAGGAGAGAATTATGTTGCCTGCTCTCCATTTGCTGCACAGCAAAATAAACCTTTTCAGGTTTTCTTTTCTTACTCAGTATTTCTTTTTTTTCCTTTCTCACGTGGTCCATCATCCATGTGAATATTTTGCAGAAAGAATAAAGAGAGATAGATGAGTAGGAAGGGAGAGACAATGCAGTATAACTGCTTTTACCTTTCATATATGTATTTTTGTGTGGTATATCTCCCCTCAAGAACATTCACAGGGGGAAAACAACATAAGGGCTACTGAAAATATGTACCAATCTACTGCACGCTTTTAATTCTCTTTAATTCAAGACAGATAGCATTCGAATGTAAAATATCCCTCAATATCTTTACAAAATATTGAAATACAAGATGATCAATGCAGTATTCGTTTCAATGATCCTAGTGTAAAGTTCGGTGCACTGCAAGGGACTATGACATAAATGGTCAGAGGTATTCAATTTTCTCACCCTGCATGTTAAGGGGTTCAAAAGAAAGCTCTGTGAGATTGTTAATCTCTGTTTCTAAACTGGAGAGGTATGTAAACACTGTGTAAAAACTATCTGTATCCCTGGGTTGGAGAGTGGAGACACTATGGGATACTGCTTGCTGTTCTGATATCAATGTGGGGCTAGATATTAATATGAAAGAGTTTGGTAGGAACCGAAATGCTTGTCTGTAAAACCAGCAAGTAAACAGAGACCTCACTCACCACACAGGCACTTTCCTTGCCCATGCAATCTAGGCCACCAACAGGTGTGCATATGCTCTGATAAGAAGCTGACATGGTCTGCATTGGCAGCCAGTACCAAAACCCAAGTGGGTTCATGCCTAGTCCTGCTGCTGTTGCAGTCCTCAGATAACACACTTTTGTGATGTGATGCTGATAGCCCCCAAGCCCCCACTGGCTTTACATGCTGCTGCTTACAGATATGAACCTTGATCCTACAGTTCTGGATATCAGGGAAAGGTTCCATTAATTTTGATGGGCTTATGAAAAAAATCTTTCCTATTCCATGCTGTATCAAGTGGTTTTACAAATGAAGATTTAGGTACCTGCCTGTACAGGCTCAGACATTTTATCGAAATAGTGGCTCAGGACTTTCTTCTGTGCTTCCTATTCTTCATTCTAGGAAGACCAGTTGCTATGACCAAAATCAATCACCATTTCAAGATTCCTTGCGCACGTATATAAAGATGAACCACTTTCTGTCATGCCTCTATTACTGCAATTATGTGATAAAAAGTAGAACACAATGCAAAATACAGAATCCCCCAAACCCTCAAATGCAAATGCCCTTGGAAATGAACCCCCTAACCACTTGGAGATAAAAGATCCAGGCTTAGATTCACAGTATGTAGCCTAGCTCTGATTCTACGTATGACAAAGCTTACTTTAAGGCCAAAATCGAATTATCTCTGTGTTCACAAGATAGTTATTATTAAATTCATCTCTGCACTGCCTAATTTCATTTTCAGATTTTGCATAGTTTATCTTTGCTAATGGGGAATATTGACACAGCAGATCATGTTGCGCAGAGAGGACTCAACTCTAGTGGCTTTAAAATGGCTGTCTCCAAAATATTTTTTGGTAGAATGACATGAACAGAATAACAAATCAGACTTCTTGCTGCAAATCCATATTAGAAAGCTTTATGTTAGTGTTAGGGTATCAGAGTTGCATTGTTAAAGAAAGACAAAAATAATAAAAGCTTAAGAAAGCCTTTATTTTGTGAATATTTAATTCCTAATGAAAGAAAAGTAACATAAGAAAGGAAGTGATTCTTTTTCATCATTTCAGACTACATGTTCATGTCAGTATATCCAAGTGTGTTTACAATGTGGTTTATTCTAGAAGTACCAATTTATTTGTACTACAGCATTATTTCAGTAGTTTTGTTTCAGGCTACTATTTTTATGTCAGAGAATCCAAATTAGGAGCCTGGAGAACTCTGAGATGTTTCTAGTAATTTACGCAAGATTTTATTTTTCTAATTCCTTCATGATTGTTCCAAGGGCTTTTATTTGATTTTATTCTGCAGGAGATTAGACCTCAATATTACAAATGTTTTCATTGGGACTGGTATGTAAGTCTGCCGGGTCAAGACACCACCTGGATAACATTGCTTGCTTTGTGTGAAATGTACTCCTAGGACAAAGTGCCAGGAGAAATAATTCAACCTTTCTATCACATGAGTACCCAAAATGTCTCTGACATGCCACTTTGAAACCACTGACATCACTTCAAAGACAACTTTTTAACTGAGGCCATCCTCAGAAGAGTTAACTGCATGTCAGAGCTCCTATGTTTCATCCCACAAAGCTTGAAAGCCCAGGAGTCCTGCAGTTGTACCTGCAGGAGTCAAAATTCTCTCCGGCTTCTGCTGTCAGTCCTGCAACAGTGTCTGCTCAAAGTGCCATTCCTCCCTGACACAGGTAAGGCATCAAGCCCAAGGTGCAGCCTTGTGCAGTCCTCACTCTTATGTACCTGCCATTAACTGGTCATCTTTGAACAAAACGCAGGACCTCCTATTCTCTCCCATTGAAATCTCAGCTCTACAGCAATATTACATTTTGGCACTTTTTCCAGTATCTGAAGGGGGCCTGCAGGAGAGATGGGGACAGATTCTTTATCAGGGAGTGTAGTGATAGGATCAGGGGTAATCGTTTTAAATATAAAGACTGGACATTTAGATCAGATACTAGAAAGAAATTCTTTACTGTGTGGGTGGTGAGACACTGGAACAGGTTGCCCAGCGAAGCTGTGGCTGCCCCATCCCCGGAAGTGTTCAAGGCCAGGCTGGATGGGGCTTTGAGCGACTTGTTCTAGTGGGAGGTCTCCCTGCCCATGGCAGGGTGGTTGGAACTCAATGATGTTTAAGGTCCTCTCTAACTCTAACCATTCTATGATTCTATACTTTGCATGCAATAAATTTCTTCTTGTAAAACTGAATTCAGGGTCACATATTCAGAGATTATTTAACCTTTCCAAATGAAGTCAATCATCTCCCACATGATAACTAGATGATTCAGGGGCTAGTCCACAATTCATTTTACCCTGAAAACAATAAGGATGAATATTCTCTTAAGAAAAATCTGAGGAGTTTTGTTTTACTTTGGTTGTAAGGAATTACTAATGGAGGGAGAATGTGAATTTGTATTCATTATATTACATGTATATTATATTACAGGGAATGTATTTCAACAGCAGAGCTATTGTACAGCATTATATAGAATGAAATGTGAGCAATAGCACTTTCAGGACCCATAAGAAAACCAAAGATAGTGCCTTCCCATCCTTCTACCAATGTTTATTAATCTCACACCACTAAGATAACCCTTTATTGGCAAACACAGTTGTCTCACTTGGCATCTGAGAAGCTTAAATACTAACCAGTTTGTGGCTTTCTCTTTTCTCCTTAATACACAGAGGATTACCCTTGTGAAGGACTACATAAATAGAAAATGTGATGGCTTTGCTTTAACTACACTATGTCGGCCTTTTTTTTTTCCTGGCAACAGTTTTAAGCATCAGTGTTGCATCCATATTAAGTGTGAATTCCCTTGTGTAAATCCCATTAAGGTTAATAGAATTTTAGTTTTACTGCTTAATAAATTTCAAAGTGGATTAACTTCTGAGAAATATATAACCAGCCATAACACACAGAACACAATCCCATATCAGCAGACATATACTGTAGCTAAGATATGGGAAATGCTAATGGAGATACAATGAAGCAGCTTTGTATTATATTTAAGAAAAACAGAATAGAATATTTCCAAGTTTTTAACAGCTAATATTTCAGTATTATTCACTTGTTATTGTTGCTTTTTGTCACTTCTACTAATTTTGAAATTACATTCTTCCACTTTTCATATTTCTGGATTTAAAATAATAATGAAAGATTTTCCAGCTTATTAGATCAAGATGCTATCTTATATACATAGCAATCACTTGACCCATTGGGGGAACTGGACATTTAGACAGGTGGTACTCAACTGCATGTATTTTAAGAGGATCATAGAATCATAAAATCATGTTTTAAGAGGATCCCATGACTTTTCATCACATACATAACACTGTACATATTCAAACTTAGTGAATTGGAAACTGGGTTATAGTATTAAGTATAGACAACCCTTAAGATTACCATATATGTCTCTCAGAAGCTTTCAGAGATTCAGGTCACTCTGGTTGCTTTTCTCCAGTTGCTGCTGTATTGTATTTGCCAACTTTAAAAGATGCGCTTAAGGTAGAGGAATCTTTTTTCATTGGAGACAAGTAACACTCCTGGACTTTTGGTCATTGGTGATACTCTGAAGTCAAGGTGAGGCTGCGTCTCCATAGGCTGGCAACATTTCCCCTTACCCTCTGTAGGGCAATGTCATTCTTCATGGGTGAGGGCTAGCCCTCTCTTCTCAATCACAAATTTAGCTAACAAAAGTAGACAAAAGGTCTAAACTTTCTAATGCTCACTCATCTCTGCATTTCTGCTAGAATTCTTTGCTTTTTCCAATAGTTCACATCCCTCTATACATCTCATTTTTTATTTGTGCTGCTGATGCATGAGTTGGGAAATCTGCCTATGTAGATTGCAGCCAAGGTTGAGAAACAGCAGACTATTTGATTATTAGTTATATTCAAGAGACTGACCGAAAATGCCATTATAGGTTTCCATATTTATTATCTGAGAGAATTCCATATCCAATAAGAATATGATTTTTTTTCTTTACATGCCAGCTCTGTAACTCTGCCTGTGATCTGAAAGTCAAGCTGTCATCTTTGCTTTTAATAATTTTTTTTTGCAACAGAAAGTTGCATTGCAATATTGCTGCTAACTTGAGCCAGCATAGGACTCAGGCTGGTTTTATAGCTCCATTGCCTCTGGAAAGAGCTAAAGTGAAAAAGGAAAGAAGTAAAGAAGAAAAAAACCAACACAACCCCCTCACTTTTTTAAAAATAAAAATAAATAGCTTTTATTCTAAGTAGTTACAGGAACATCAGTCATTCAAAAATCAAAGAACAAGTCTTCATAGTAATTTTAATGACTATAATTGTACTTTTAATGTCTAATGGCAGTAAACAGGGAAGGTGACTTGTTTCTCTAATGCACACATCTTAAAATTGAAAAGCATTTTAAATATGATTCATTCATGCTAACAAGAATTAGCTGGAAGCTCAAGAGAGGTATCACTCAAGACTTCCTCCTATAGCTTCCTTCTCATTAAAGGACCCCAACTGGCCCTGTTTGCCTTCCCTTCCAGTGTTCCAGGTCATGCTTCAATTTCAGCAGTTTTCAGTGGCCAGCTGTGCAAAATCCGAATATCCATATTTGTGATACCGCCTAAAAATGCTTTCACTTAAGAATCATTTGTAGTTCTTTGTTTTTCCACTCTGACTAGAACTTGCAGTTAGATTTGCAGCCGACAGTGTGACAAATTTGTATAATTCTGTCTTTATTCAGACAGGTGTAACTTTGTCCAGGGTGAGTTAGGCTGCCGTATCTCTGATACTGATCAATCTAACTTATATTTGCTGCTGCACTTTTAGCACCAAGTGATATATATATTCATTTCTTTAGCTTTAAAAATCTTAGTAGATATATAGAGGTTGTGAAAGTGTTCAGAATTATCCTAACTTTCAAGATGAGGAAACTGAGGCAATCTGTTACAGTGCACTACCACAGTCAGAGAGTGTGTTTGAGGTACTGGTCAAAATCAACAAAAAGTGGAAATGTCAAAAACAATTCACTTAAATATCTGTTTTGGACTTGCCTAATTCTTTTGCCCATAGGAAAAATATTCAGTATCAGTATCTCATCGCAATGTCATTAAGAAGTTGTAAAGTGGCTGCCTCTGCTGTTCTGTGTACTGGTACAGCTTCATGTGTGACAAATACAAGTTAATTTTTAGGTAGTGTGGATTTATCTTGGTGTCCTGGTTTCTGGGAGAGACAGGGTTAATTCTCCCCTGGCTCTAGCAGGTGCACAGGTATTCCACTCCATGTGAGCCATGCCCAGGGGGTAGCAGGGAGGTGGCCAGGGAGTGGAGGGGGGACAAGAGGTGGTGGGGGTATGGGGTTGGCAATGGTCCGGGGGCTGTGGTCGGTGAGTGATTTATATCCTCCTCCATCCATGTTACTGTTACTGCCTTCCTTGTTCTACTTGTTCTGTTAAACAGTTTTTGTTCCAACCCATGAGTGTTGTCTCTTCCGATCCTCTCCCCACCGCTGTCAGGGTGTTTGAATGAACAGGGCTGCCACCTGGTTATTTGTTGTTGTCTGAGGCTAAACAGCACTTGGAGAGTTGGCTTATGGCAGTCTCTTGTTTATCTGCTTTGTAAGTAATTTGTGGAGTAATTGTGAAGGATATTTTGTGTGGTCAGCCTTTTGTTGGTTTAATAACATGCTGGTTCTTGTGGGTTTGGTGGTTTGTTTTTTTTATTTGGTTTGGTTTTTTATTGAAATACTTTTGGTGTTGTTTCCTGTACTTTTCACCACCCAGTCCCACTTCTTGTACATCTCAGTGCTGATGAGACTTTTGAGAAGCCACAAATACTCTCTTCAGTGTTTTGGTGAGACAGTCTCCATGTGCAAAACCTGAAAAGATCAAGTGCATCAGGCAGAGGAAGAAATCCATTTCATTTGAGCCTTATTTGGATTGTTCTCTACCAAAGGTCTGTTTGTTGAGCAGAATGGGTGATAGCAAAGTTTAAATATGTGCATTATTTAAATCTTTATTTTGTAATGGATTATTTTATACAGTTGAGCTCTATGAATATGGGTCTGTTTTCCACAGATCCTGCCAAGAGAGTTTCCATTCTGGGGCTTTCTGCTTATTTCTTCCAGCTGCTTCTCTTTCTTATCCCTTCTGTTGTTATTCTCCTCCTGTCTCCTTGTTTTCACTACTGATGGAGGAGAGGCTTGGTTAGACTGTGAAATCATAAGACAAATGTTCTTGGCAATTGTTTCTTTCTATATTCTTTAAAACTATTCTCCAGTGACTCCAATTGCATTTTCCAGTTGGAGACCAACACTGAGAACTGCATTGCTCACTCAGAATGTTAAAAGGGCAAATAATCTTTTAAGAGGACTCATAAGAAACGTTTGCTATCAAGGCACATCAGGTGTAACAGGAGTGGGCAAAATGGTGTTGGCTGTATTGACCAGAGACCAGTGCAGGAAGGAGAACTCTTTAAATAGGTCTTCATTTTCTGCCTAGTCCCTAACCTGCCCCACAAAGTCTGTCTGCATCACAAAGCCTCCTGCCAATCTTACCCTACAAGTTCATTATCAGCAACAGCGGGATTTGTGGGACCTGTTGACCCAACCTTCTTCAGTGGTGTAGTATGGGTTAAGTGCATGAAATGGGAGTCTGCTTACAAGTGTCATTGTGCATCATTTGCATCTTCTATTGTATTAATGACAGATAGTTTCAAAATAAAATAAAAATATTTGGTTTACATCTGTGGGAGTTATTTGACTACCTGTTACATCGATGGCATTGATACTAGTCTTGTCAGAAATGAATCGATCCTCCTTCCTGCAAAAATAATAACTGGCATGGAGGCTGTGAAGTGCTGTTTTCTCATGAGCAAGTATTTGTGGAACAAAGTCCTTTGTTTGTTTGTTTGTTTGTCTCTACGTGTGTGTGTTTATTTTCTCTCCTTTTGGAACATATTAAAAAGCATCCTGCTCTTGTTATTTCTTTAGAATAGTCTATTTTCTGTAGAAAGTAATACCCACATGGTAAACTTCTATTCATCAAAACGGTGCCAAATATGTGCCATTTTAAAGCTAAATATATGTTATTTTATTTTACTTTAAAGCAAGCCAAAATACATACCAAGAACATAGCTCTGGATGGTGGTCCTATTTTCAAAAGAGTATTTACTGTGTGAGGCACTTGTATGCAACAAGCTGAGTTGGTAAGGGGCTACTTTTTGAATGCAGTACAGAAAGCCATATTTCTTCCTCCTCTTACTGTGAATTTACCTTTAAATTGTAAAAATTTGTGTTTTTCTATTCTTGGCAAAGAACTCAAAACATGACCTTGTGTGATTAATACCTGGCTCCCTAGAACTCCCCTTTCACTTGTGTTTTAGAAGTGTTTTTCCAGGGGACAAATATTATGAAAAAGTGTTCAGTCTGGGGGGAGTGCTAGTAGTTAGGAGCTTCTGTGTCAGCTCTTCTGTCCTTCTGTAGGTATGACTGGCTGATGTATGGGAGTCCGGTTTTGGTCTGATTTTCCTTCCCTCTGAATGGGTGCTAATAAGTCTTTTCTCTTGCTGTGTGATGTTGGTATTTTTTTTCTTTGCTTGGTCAGGGTGAGAAAGATTTCTTAAACAAGCTCCCCTACTCCAGGGGAGGCCCCACTTCACACCAGAATAAAGAAAATAAGGAGATTCCTGGAGTTACAGGACCACATGGTAAATGTCTTCCTTCTCCTTTATTTTGGTTTATAAAATGTTAAAAATTGCTCTTTTTCTTTTTGTAAGGATTTTATTTTACATATCTGGCTCAACTTGACCTTTACGAAAAAATAAAATATGCTACTGAGCAACTGTGTTAGCAAATGCTGAAACAAAAAAAATGTATGTTACAGCATGGGCCAATTAAGGATGAGTTACAAGGTTTATAAAGTGAAGAAGAAAAATTTTACGAAGAATTGAGAGTAAGCCAAAACAGCAGTTATTTCTCTTTGGTCATATGGAGAACAGTTCTACATGGCCTGCAAACTTACTGATTTAGGGGAATCCAGTAATTAAAATTAGGAATAATTTAGCAGTTTCATATCTTGGACACTTGCACAGAACTTTGCTTGCAAATCCAACATGGTTCTGTAAACAGAGTCAAGTCAAGTCACCGTGGCTAATAATTTCTTTATTTGGAATAAGTGCGTCATCACCCTGAAACAGTCTGAAAATTCATCTAAGGTTTTCTGAATGATCTCGTCTGGGAAAAGCATTTGTCAGTCTTCTCCTAAGAATGTAGAATTTTGGGGTTTTAGTGTTGAAATGTTATTGGCCTTTGCTGTCAAACTTCTAATTATCAAACTTCTGCTATGCTAATTAATAAATGTTTATTTTTTTATTGCATCATCTTTGCAATGAAAGTCAGAGAAAGCTGATTTTATCTTTCAGCTGCATTAGCCACTCTTCAATGAGAGTGGAAAAGAAAATCACCTGGCTGATGAGAATTTCTGGTGCCACTGCACCAGCTACTGCAAAGAAGCTGGTGAAGTCTTTAGAAATAAAGTTCCAATATAGAGACATTCTTTTGTAAGGGAAGAATATTACATCTGAGAGTAAGCACATCACAGGACTCCTTAATGTGGAAGTTCTCCTTAATGAGGACATAAAAATAAATATGAAAATCCAGCAGGTTACATAATTTTAGACCATTTTGTAAATTTTGTATCAATTTGCATATAACATACAAACCAGTGGGTGTCATCTTTCTTTAAACTGTATAAGGGACAAATATTTATTCTGACAGTCTTGGAGAGGCAACATCCTTCAGTAAAAGTTCAGTAAATTTTTTCAGAATTTGGGGCCTAAAAGAGTAAATGGCACCTCTAATTCCCTCAATGGCTGCAGTGGTACCTCTGTCCCTGAAACTGCTATAAATCAGTTCTGCAACATGGAGGCAAATATTGAGGATTGTAGACAGGACTTGTTTCTTTTGCCCTGTAAGCACGGCTGACAACTGATGCTGAAAAATGGTTAAGCGATAATATTGTCACAGTTTTCTTCTCTGTCATCACACGGGCACATCAGCAGCTGGTTCAGCATCCAGCCCACCTGGAGGTGAGAGGCAACAGGGACACTCTGAAATAGATGTGCTGCTTAGGGAGAAGTGTCTATCCACTGCCAGTCGATGCCCTTTAGGAGTTTCCAACTGTCCCTGCCCAGCTGTTCATGCCCCTTCTGCCAAAACAAGGTGCTTAAGCATCTGTCAGAAGGAAGTTGATCGATTATAATCTCTGAGATTAAAAATGACCATCCAGTTTACCCGTTAACCACCCTCCTGCTGATTTGTTTGAAGGTATGAGTGTGTTACATGTGAACAACTAATGCTGCAGCTTTGAGGGTAGCCTGGGTGCAGATGAAAATTTGGAGAAGATCTGAAGCTTTTGTCACTGCTGCTGCATGGATTCTGCCTGCTTTTTCTGAGTGGAAATAGTAGGGTAATTAGAAGGCTACTTTTCTCCTTTCCTTCATTTTCATTACAAAATAAAAAAATAATTTGAATAGATGCTACTGTGGAACATGTATTCTAGCTCCATCCAGCTACTTGAGGAGGGTACATGTGTTGCCCTTTGCCTGTTTCAGTCTTTTAAAATATTTTAATTATTGTTATTTTCTGTTGTTCCGTTATTTCTTTTTTACCTATTATTTTTTATCATTAGCTAAAATTTTCTATTATTATATTTTTATTACTTTCTAAAATCTTTCTGCCATGCTCTTGACCTTTTAAAGAATGCTTTCCAATATCAAGCACCCCAAGTAAAGTAACTGACATTATTCTGAGTGGTTTACTTTCCCTCATCGTCTCCAGGCAGCGGGTGCATGTCCATCATCTGTTATCAGTGCCAGACCTTTAGGTACAACTCACCACTGGCTGCTCCTCTACTCCTCTACACTTGCTATAGTACCTAAGTGCAAAACCATATCAATTACTGAACCCCTGTACTGCATTTGCCCGAGTCAGCTGCAGTCCACAACAGGCTGGTCACCTCCCTCTGCCTTGTCAATCTGTGCTTGTTCCAGCTAGGAGTAATTAGCAACCACTGTTAGGAATGGCATCCAGGTTACCCTCAGCAGGTGGCTGCCCTCTTTCCCTGCTCTTTCCAGCCCAAAAGGAGATTGTGGCTGTTCATCCAGCAGTTGTTCAAGGGAGCAGCAACCCCCACACCTCCACGTTACGTGACCCAGGTGCTGTGACACTGTGGGATTAGCCTCCCTGCCCCATATCCAAACCTTGCCAGCTCTCTACACTGAATATGGTGACTTCCTCTAACAATGAATGCTGCCAGGGCCTTTTTCTATGAAGCTTATGGTTGTTTAGGTGGTTTTTGGTATCAGCTTGCTCTGCTTGCCACTTTGGAGGAATGAACTTAAATTTGGTGGGATGACAATATGTCACTCCAGATCCGCAAAAGACAGTATAAGGTCAGTGAAGAGAAGCCTTCACTTTCCAGCATTAGTTTCTATGTATAAATTGGCACTTGATGCTTATCAAAGAACAAGAAATATTGGATATGCTCTAAATGTCCATTGTATTTTTGAGCCAACTACCTGATGGAAGTCATCACTTATATGTAAATGAACTGTCAATGGCTTGCCTCTGTTGGCAGTCGCTGGACTGTGAAGGGTATGTCTTAATAAGAAGCAAAGCTCTTCACAGACTTTGATTTACTGGAAATAAAATAGAAAAGTCCTCTGAGACTACAAAGGACACTTGTTTCAGATAAAATGTCTAGACAGTAGCAATATATTTGGGGCTTTTATTATAGCAAAACTGCAAATTAGAATAGACTGCTGAGAAAGTTCTTATGACCCAGCTGAGTTCAAAAACACTGTTTCAGACTGATCCTTGAAACACACTCAAATTAAGTTCATGAGCATTCAAAAAGTGAAAGAAAAGATGTGCAAGGTCAATGTTCAGGTTTGCTAGAACTCTAGAGCTGCCCAGTCTTTCCATTCTCCCTGACAAGGAAGGATTTGCAATTCACCTGTGATTTAAATCAGTTAAAGAAAACACAAATCACGCATTGTGTTTTCACTGCATTAGATAACAGTCTGCTTTACATACATTCCTGTATGACGTTTTTTTCCTTTGATTATTGAAAATAAAGCACCTAAGAGAGATTAAGTCTGTGAAATGCCACGTTGTGGGGGAGAAACAATAAAAATGAAATGAAAGCATGCTTTGGCTGAGATATGTCTGTCCCTTGTTTTGAGGAAGGCAAATTATATGTTTCTGATAAAGATGTGGAAATTTCAGAACATTCAGGTTATCTGAAAATTATTATTGTTTCTAAAATAATTATTTTATTATTATCATAATTGGTGTTTATCATCCAGAACTTTGGAAGCTTTACTGAATTAAAAAAAAATCCCAAAATATTGGGGTGAACCTATGCCTTATATTAGAGTCTGCATAATCTGGTTTCAGTATTTTTGCCCAAGAGAATTTATATGCCAAGTATAAATAGTCTATGTGAGATCTTGGGTACTTAAATTAGAACCTTGATCTTCTGTGTAGCTAATGGACAATCCAGAAGGCAACGCAGTGAAGCACCAATTTCCAGTACCAGAGTGCTCTGAATCATCTTCCATGTGATGTATCCCAGCTTTTCAGGAATCATCCTCCACTCCTTGTTATCACCTCCTTTTCCATCTGTATAGAGATCAAATGGAGACACATGGTGGTGCACCCTACCAGCATTTCTTACCAGTTGCCATCTTTAGTATTGGAAACTCTAGCTTTGGAAGAAACAGATCAGTCACTAATTTTCAGAGAATTAATGCATTCATAGTCATGTTTCCACATACCTGAGTCAACAGCTCTGGGAGATGTAAACGTTCTGGGAATCTTTGCATCAGATAATTTAAAAAAAAATAAAATCAATTTTGTTAGCTGTCAGTTCTTTTCCAGTACAGATTTAGATGTTTGGTGGAATGTAACTCATCTGTGACGTGGTCTCAAAGCAGAGACTTGTACAGTGCTTCCAGCCTTTGAGTGCTAGTTTTGAAGTGGAAGGTCAAGGTGGGATTCAGACAGAAGGCTGAATAATTCTTGCTGACCTGAATGAGATAATCCATTTGCCATTGCTGTCCAAATATAAAACCAGAAATAGTTTAAGAGGATCAGGCTGAGTCTGCAAGCAATCTGAAATCTTATCTCTGAGAGGCACAAAAGAACACTTCCTATTCAATAGGCTACTAACCCTGAAAGCAGAACAATAGCAATACGGTGTCCTTTTGAGTGTACAGAAATCTAGATTCAGCTCAATGCTTGTGTACCTAGGTAGTCTACTAAATGACAGTGAGTGGTCTATGTTTTTAGTTCCACTGTAAAATTAATATAAGATCTAAGGTTAAATGGTACACATTGTCAGCACGATGACTTCATTAGCTGTAACTGTTCCAAAATTAAAATTTATTTGATAATAATCAAATTTCTACATAGTCCAACAGATGAGTCATCAGGTAATGTCCACACAGATCAGTTTTATTTATACTTTCAGAAGATTAATATTCACTGTTTTCTAAATCTAAGGGTATGCATAACAACAGACTGAATTAAATCTAAGAAACATAAATGGGTAATCAGAATGTCTTTTGGGGCTTCCTACTGATTCAATATTTGATATTTGATATCATAGCCACAATGTACCAACTTATCTTTTATCCTGTCATATGGCTGGTAAATACCATTACAAATACAAAATTAATGGACTCAATCCCATATAAGTATAATTTGATGCAAATCATAGTAGATTGTTTACACACTCCTCAAGAAGGCTTTGTACCCCATCTATCCTGGCATACAATCCTTCAAATATTTGACAAGTCATTGTTGTGAGAGAGTACAAATCATGAAAAAACCTGACGCAATATTAGAAAATCAAGGCTAAAAAGCACCAAGAAATCACATTTAGAACATTACTTTTAAATTTGCAAAGGGCAATAGCCCTACCTATGTTTCCCTTGTTTTGTAGTGTGTAATTCAAACATTACCTGTTGTCGTGATTTAGCCTCAGGTGGCAACAAGAACCAGGTGGCAGCCCTGTTATTTCAAACGCCTCACAGTGGTGGGGAGAGGATTGGAAGAGGACACGCTCCTGGGTTGGGACAAAAACTGTTTAACAGAACAAGTAGAACAAGGAAAGCAGTAACAATAACACGGATGGAGGAGGATATAAACATGATTGTGATACTGACCGCTCACCTCCCCACTGACCACAGCCCCCGGACGTCGCCCGACCTTGCACCCCCACCACCTCCTGTCCCCTCTCCCTTTCCTGGCCAGCTCCCTGGGCATGGGTCGCATGGGGTGAAATACCTGTGCCCCTGATAGAGCCAGGGAAGAATTAACTCTATCCCTCCCAGAAACCAGGACACCTGTGATCGCAGAAATCATTAAAAGGGCTGTTTTCCCCAATTCCCTGAACATTATACCTATGAGAAGTAGTGTTGTAGTAGTTTCACTGCCTGAACTATTATCTGGAACATCTATTTGCATTCAAGTAAGTGCTATTTTTAAAACCTATTTTTATTCTTCTTAAAGTATACAGTACGCTAGACCTTAATGTACCCTCTAACATGGGCACAAAGGATGTAGTCTAAAAATAGCTATTATTATTCTAGAAGCAATAATTTGTTTGAAAGACATTACCTGAATTCCCAAGCAGTACTGAATGATTAGGACTCACTTGTCTTCTCTGCTGGAGAGAAACCTCCTCAGCAGTTCCTCTTTTGTAGATGGGAAATTTGAAATTTGTACAAAAATAGTAACAGAAAAAGTTAGAAAAATTTCAGTATACCATTAGGTCCTGCAGGAGGACAAAGTACTATTTGTGAATTCCTCTCAGCAATAGTTACTTTTCAGTGCTTTGTTTTCTCCATTAGGAATAAGGCAATTATCAGTAGGAGTAGCAGCAAGGAAGAAAAATAAAATTGTTTATTATTGGACCATTTGAGCCCAGTGAGATGAAGGCCAAATTGTTTTTTGCTTGTCTGAGTTTGATTTTTAGTCAGTCTGGATGTGTTTTTTGTTTAGCAGAGAACTTCAGTGAGGAGTATGTTATTTTATGACTGAGGCCAATAGAAAGTCATTGGCATAATAAAACTGCAGATTTTACAATTTCAACGCAGCTGCTCGGTGACTTTTAAGCAACTGTGAAATCACATTGTTTAAACTGTGTTTATAAGGACTGATGCCTGAATCCATTCTTTTTCTTCTTTTTTTTTCTGGAGAAGTCAACAGAAATCCCTCAAATCAACACCTGCTATTGCAGCCTAACCATGATGTTAAGTGTTCACAAACCTTCATTTAGAACTAGCCCCTGGTCACTCTGTGTTATATTCATGTATGAAAAGGAACATGACGTTACTAGTATCATCAATGAATTTACTAATACTAATTCACCAGTTAAAATCCATTCATTTAATGACAAACACACTTGTTTGGATGAAAAACCAATTATGTGCAATGCCTTCAGCAAAATGGCATTTCAATTGTTCTTACAACTCTTTTATGACTTCTTGGACTGCAGTAGTTGGTAGTATTTGACATATTGTTATACTGTGCTAGCATGTGTATGTATATCCCATTTATAACAAGTCAGTTCCAGAGGTGAATCTGGACCTCGTCAGTAGTTGGAACCTATGCCTTCCGACCTTGAGCCTGTGATCTCATAAACATCCACAGATGTGAGTATTTATGCAAGTGATATCTAAGTGTGGGGTGTTTTTCTGGAATCCTGACACTTAAAGTAAACTTACTTGTTTAGCAGATTAGGGCTCAAGGCTAGATTTTAGGTCTACAACCCAAAGCATTATATGTCAAAGCTGAATCCCCTGTTATTGACAGCAGAGTATCCATGTCTGGCAGCTCTCAATGAATGAAATGAGTCCAGAGGGTTCAACCTGCCACCTTGCCTCTGCAGATGTGTCAGACCCTAATCCTACAGCTGGGGAAAGATGGGCATTGCAATAAAAAGGGCTAGTGGTGTGGGGAGGAGAGATGAGAAGCCAGCAGGCTTTTTTTGTACTTTCCAGAGGCATGTTAACAAGGAATAGCTTGTCTACAGTAGATGTCACTGTTAAGTTGCAGGGTACAGCTAATTCTTGTGGTGCCTGACCCTTGAGATTGGGAAGACCAATAGGTCAGGAGTTCTGTAGAAAAATGGAAATCTAGTTCAGAGGTTTCTGTGTATTTTGTTTAGCTTTTAAGCTTTGCCAAGAACCTCAAAGAAGGAGACCAGCAGTTGCTGTGCTGAAAGAAAAATGACATGTAGAAGAGGCACTGAAGAGTCAGGAAAAATGTGACAGAGGATTTGAGTTGTAGACAGCAAGTTAGTGATATATTTGAAAAAGGGTATAGACTTCAGAAGAACCTAGAAAAAAGACTGCATCCACCTTTATCAGCATTTTCTGCAGTAGAAGTATTGAGGATATCATCAGGATGGTGTACATAAATCATATGATCAACACAATGGGTGAAACTGGAAACTCTGAGAGCTCCACTGGAAGGGATTCTATAACATTTTAACTGTTTCTTATGGCTTAAAATGAGTAACAGGGAATAAAATTATCCTTTAATCTTCCCTAGATTAACTGAGTTTATTGTACCTGATTCCAAGGGGCAAAGAAGTTTTAGTCAAGGATGATTTCTAGGTGTCAGATTTATTCTAACTCTTACAGTTGTAGAGAAAAATTGAAGTTTATCCCTACAGGAATTTAGTTTTTTTGTGTTACAGCCCATGTGGGACATGAGACAAAATTGCAGTCACATGTTCTCAAGCAGATAAGTAGCCACACTGAAATAATTGCATCACAGCACCAATTCTCAAAATTACACCCACCTTAAAAACACAGCCAAAAGGTTTTTACACACTCATCAGCCCCTTGTGTAGGCGTCGTACATGGTAGCCTAAAGCCTTGGCAGACAGAAAGGATGTGTGCTCCCAAGGCATTATTCCTTTGCAGTACAGAGTATTTCCAGAGTGTGCGTGGGGAAATTGAAAAAGTAAAGCATGTTTTAGATTTGAGTCATGCATGCACAGACATTCGTCTGGCTGTAGGAAAGCTTTTGGAGCTGTAGGGCTTTTATTAATACCGTCTCTCTCTGGTGTTAATATGGTCATCAGTAGTGGTTAGTTATTCCTATACTTAGATTTGAATGATGCCTCCTGCACATTGAGGAGAGAAGATGAAAATTGTTACCATTTCCCTTGCATACAGTGCTCCTGCATAACTGAAAGGAGACATCATTTAGCCTGCAGTGCATAAAAGGAGTGGGTTAATGCATGAAATGTACTGGGTAGGTAAAACTTCAATTCAAGCCTGATATATATTTTAATATGCATACAAAAAAAATAACTCAGGGATTCAGCTTCTATTTTGTTTTTCCACTGCACAAAGAAAACAAAAGTACATCTGTTGCTAGTCTTTATCACTCATTTCTTTGCCATCTCAAACCAAGATGAATTGCTTATGCTTGTCCCTTGAACAATAACACTGCACAAATACATAAACTGGAATCTCCTTCTGACAAGTTTTAATTGTGGGATGAGGTAAGCTGGCATTTACCTAGGAAGTTCACACATGCAAAGACTCTAGTGTCAGACTGTCTATACTGCTTTATAAAAAAAGTAGGCTGAATTTTACAAATGTAGTAAAGAAAAGGTGTGGCATTTACAGTGAAAATCAGCACCATTAAAAAACTTCCCAGCAATGCATGTAAAAAAATCATATTATGTTGTCTTGTAAGAAAGGGAAGAGAACATGGGCAATGATGCCGGGAGGAACAGATGAATCCAGTTGATTAATACATGGCTACATGGCTGGTGTCACTGCCATAACCTTGGTTTCTTTGACAATGGATTGGCCTATACAGTACTGGGCTTGTTGACATCAAATGGGAGGCACCTCTCTCAAAGGACAAAGTGGATTCTAGCCCAAGAGATCATGGGGCTGATTGACAGGGCTTTAAACTAAATATGAAGGGTGAGGAGGGTAATAGCATGAGTCTTGTCTGTGACAAGCTGTGGAGTATCTCATCAGGATTAGAAGGGTGGGGTGCTAGTAAGGGCCTTCAGCCTGTAGCCCTAATGCAGGCTGAAGACACTGCACTACAGTCAAAGTCTTATGGGGATGAACCAGCAGTTCCTGAGGTAGTTGAAATCAACAGAGAAACAACTGTGAGAAACCTCAGGGGGTGTTCGCCTAAGAAGGTGGCACAGCCAGCAGCCCAGCTGAAGTGTCTCTACATGAATGCACACAACATGGGCAACAAGCAAAATGAGCTAGAAGCTACTGTGTTGCTGGAAAGCTATGATATAGTGGCCATTACTGAAACCTGGTGGAACAAATACTATTACTGGAGTGTGGCTATTGAGGACTACAGGCTGTTCAGAAGGGACAGGTAAGGAAGAAGGGGCACGGGTGTTGCACTCTGGTAAAGAATGGATGGACAGTTACGAGATGTCCCTAAAGCTCTCCCTGGGGGCAGATGGAGAGTTTGTGGGTGAGGATTAAGGGGCAGGCCATATGAGGGACAGTGCCGTGGGAGTTTATTATGTTTAATTAACCTGATAGCCTTCTATGATGGCATGATTAGACTGATAGATGAGGGGACAGCAGTGGATGTTGTGTACCTTGACTTCAGCAAGACTTTCAACACTGTATCTTCAGAAGTGAATTTAGGAAGTGTGGATTAGATGAATGGACAGGGAGGTGACTTGAAAACTGGCTGAAAAACGGAGCTCAGAGGGTCATGATCAGTGGCACAGAATGTAGTTGGAGGTCCATAATAAGTGAGGTGTCCCAGGTGTCAGTTCTGGGTCCTCCCCCTTTGCTCTGCCCTGGTGAAGATTCACCTGGAGTACTGTGCCCAGTTCTGGGGTCCCCAGTTTAAGAAGGACAGGGAACTGCTGGAGAGGATACAGAAGAGGACCACAAAGATGATTAGGGGACTAGAACATCTTTTTTATGATGAAAGCCTGAGGGACTTGAGTCTTTTTAGTCTGGAAAAGAGAAGGCTGAGGGGGGATCTGATCAACACCTATAAATATTTAAAGGTTGTGTGTCAAGAGGAAGTGGCCAGTCTTTTTTCAGTGGTGTCCAGTGAGAAGACAAAAGGAAATGGACACAAACTTGTACATAAGAAGTTCCATCTAAATATGGAGAGGAACTTATTACCTTTGAGGTTGGAAGAACCCTGGAACAGGCTGCCCAAAGATGTGATAGTCTCTGCCTCTGGAGACATTCAAAACACACACAAGTTCCTTTGCAGCCTGCTTTAGGAGGACCTCCTTTGGCAGTAGGGTTGGACTAGATGGCCTCCAAACATCTCTTCCAACCCTATATCATTCTGTGATTCTGTGATTCCCTTGCGAGGAAGGGAAGAAAAGTCTGTATTCAACTGGCATGTCAGGAACAAATCCCTGAGTCCATGTGTAATTGCAAGAGACCAGAGAGGAGGTGGACGAAAATGAAAAATCCAGTAAATTCACAAACTGGAAAGAGTAGTGCACCCTGCTGCTTCCTTAAAAGAGAGTCTGTTTGAAGTGGGTGTTTTCCCAGAGGTTTCAGCAGAATTTGGGAACTAGATTATATATGTGCGGTTCTAAAAGCAGTACCACGGTTAATGTTTAGCGTGCTTTTAATATGTGGGAGTATACTTTTTCAAAGCTGTAGAATGAACAAAGAAATAAATGAACGTGGTACTGAATGTCTGCTCCTGAGGACAGAATTCATCTTGGTTTGTTAATATGTACTTATGCATCATATAAAAATACTAAACCCAAATTATTAAAGATATCTTATGCCTCCATTCATGCCTTTCAAGGCTGCCACCTTGGTACGACATAGACATCAAAAAGCAAAACATCTGGGCAGCCCAAGAGCTGGAGTCAAGAAAAAGGTACAGAAAGGAATACCTATAGTATGGTGTCAAAGGCCTTACCAAAGTCTAGGTAGACATTGTCCACAGCCTTCCCTGCATCCAGAAGGTGGGTCACATCGTCATAGAAAGAGATCAGGTTGGTTAAGCAGGACCTCCCTTTCATCAGCCCAAGCTGTCTGGCCCTGATCCTTTGGCTGCCCTACTCTTGCTGTGAGAGCTCACTCAAGATGATCCTCTCCATGGTCTGTCCTTGTACTGAGGTCAGACTGAAGAAGAGGTGACAGAGTAGCATGTTCTGGTCCTTTCTGGTCTTGATGGAACACCTATGTCTCTCTGACCTTGCAGTCTTAAAGGTATTGTATGCACAATGTGATGCTTGATGTGTTAATCGTTTGAAAGCCTAAGAGCTTTGATACAGCTGCATAAATGACTGTAATTATTGGCAGAGCTAGTTCCTCCAAAATTACAGTGGCAATGTAGTATTCATCCACTTACTGTTTACCTGGGACACAAGCAAGTGAATTTATACCTTCCGCTCATGTCTAATCTAGTGGCTGAAATTGTCCTCAAATTAAACATATTTAAATTGTATTGGGTTCTTGCAAGGTCTCAACAATTATTTTGGACTTGACTTGATGCCATGAAGCATAATAGATTTTTGCAATACCTTGATATTATGTAACTGACACACAGTACAACACAGACAGTAAAGCAAATATTGAGTTCACTGTCCTCTGCAAAATGACATTCAAGAGACCCAGGGAGAAGACATCAGCATGGTGGGCTAGGATGGGGCTGCACAGCAGGGACTAGTTTCTTCATGGTTAAGGAGTACCCGTAAACCTATCCACTAAACTGAGAATGGATTCATACTTCTCTCCTTCCTGATCAACTGAAACAGAAAGAAATCTGTAAATAAGAAGTTCCGAGACTGCAAGGTTATAAAAAGCAGGAGCCTTAACTTTCCAGTAGAGCTGAAGATCTGGTAATGTTTATATACTTAGCTGTGAGTCTGTAGAACATGACATGCATCTTGCTTTCCCCAAAATGAAGAGAAGGTGGTGCTTTATTAATAGGAATTGGGCTGCCTTTATTTCTTCCTGGCTTCTCCACTTGCTTTCTTTTTTCTTTTTCCAAAAACTTGGTGCAAGAATTGAGAGAGTAGTAGAGCAGCACTGATATGATCATAATATATATATCAGAGAACAATAAAAGCAAATGTATTTTTAAAAGCAGGGAAATAGTTGATACCCTTCATGTTCATAATTGAAAGCTGTTCAAAAAGGAATTTTTTTTTTTGTTCATTGTAAATTTTTCTAATCCCCAAACTAAAATCTCCCTTGATTTCAGGAACTAATAAATCCATCAGCAACCAGAGGATAAAAGTACCTGAAATTGCCAATAGGAAATAAAAGAACAGGAACCCTCTGTTAAAAATAAATGTTTGTCAAATGTAGAAAGGTAAAGGCTATACAAAATGAAGAGTCCAAAATCTCTCCATGGATTTCTGAGCTCTGATTTTTTTGGGTGTAATGTCTTAACAATCTGTTAAAGAAGTTTTGATGGGTTCATTTAAAAAAAAATCCCCACAATTTGACCGGATTTTAATCCATGAACTAAACCTGATCTGATTTTGCAGCAAAAGTACCCAAAGGTGGATACAGTGTAGTTCTTTCATTGATATCGCATTAGCTTTTGGAGCTAATCCAGTCTCACTGAAGGTTTACATGCAAACCTGACTCACTATGGGTCTTCCATTCATATCTGATCTGCTTCCAGATCTGATGTCAATGGAAGCACTGTATACTCTATGCTGTCGCTATCCAGCTTGGCCTCCCTCCAGAAATTTAATGTTTTTCTTCAGTTGCATCAGTGCCTCTGAGCAAAAAGAGAATGACATCCATATGTTTTAAGATTAAAGCCGAGTCAACATTTCAAGTGAAAAAAAATGTATGCATTTGTAGACCTACAGTAATATGGTGAAGGGTAATTTTCTTGAAATAATAGTTTTGGTCTCAAAGTTGCTGAGGCCATTGTATATGTCACATTTTCTTGAAAGAGATCAGCGGAAAGATAGATGTAGATTTCCATGGTTTTCTCTTGGCAGCTAAATTTTGAACCATGTAAGTAGAAAATTTGGCAATAAATATGTCAATAAACTCCCATTTAAAGCAAGTGAAAGAACAGTTAACTCAGCCGATGAAGAGAGCTAGGAGCCTATTGTTGCTTGTGAACAGGGCACAGGGGTGTTTTTGGAGGAGAAATTAATATTATTATAGTTGCATAATACAAGAAATACAAGTAGAACCCGAGCAATACAAGTCACTTGCATGCACAGTGAAACCAAACTGGCATTTTAAAGTCATTTATTGAAGAATACTTCAAACTATTCCACAAACTTTAGCATTAAACATCCCACTCTAAGAGGTTTTATTTTACCCGTACATGCTCTTGCAAGGCAGTGCTGCGCTCGCTGTGCCTGGGCACCTCTGCCACAGGGCATCATATATGCTAACGTTCCCTCCAGCACACAGAGAACTGTGCTAGGGAACCAGTGCTCCCTTCATGTTGTGAAAACATCATGGACAGAGGGAAAGTAGTTATAAATGTGTTGTGGAGAAGGTAATTTAACTTGTACTCTAGTAGGGCCATGTATTCATACCTTACTTCAGGCTAAGCAGGACCGTACTAGAGACAGAGTGATGGCCAGACATCTCATCTGCATACAAAACAACTTTAGGAATCAGCACTCAATTAATTTTGTCTTAAGTCTCACATATACTAGTATTATTCTTCCCAAATAATGATGCCCTCCAAATATATTTCGTAATAAGTCATGAAAGAGCTAAAAAGCTAAAATGGACTATGTAGCATCACTCCAAGAGGTTTTTTGAAAACCTTTTTTTTTTTTTTTTTTTTTTTTTTTTAAAGTGAGAGTGAGATGCTTGGTCCTTACCAAATTTCTTTAATTGTTAAAAACAATTCTGAAGCTGTTTCACTACATTATCAGGTAAAATGACCTAAGTTCTTAGATCTCTGTGAGATCAAGGTGACTTCAGCTCCTGTTTCCTCTGGAAATGTATCAGACAGGTCTAAGCACCACCTAGTTTAAAATTTTAGCTTAGTTGTGTCCCTTTACCAAAAATCTGATTTTATTTGTTTGAACTGTTTATTAGTTTCCCTGAATCTTTATTCATGAAATCACCAACAAACACCATACCCAGAGTGTCTGTAATGTACCAGAGTGCTTTGTGATGCGTAACATGGAGTAAAAAGCGTGGTGCTCTCCAAAGTTGATCACTTTGGAAACAGTTGAAGCAGTTCAGGATAGCTACCTAGATGCTTCTTTACTCCAATACTTAGTTTCATTGAAGTTGAGGGATTGAAGCAAACCCAGAGATTTGCCTCCTCTTCTCCGTGGTGGGAAGAAGAGCTGGGAAAAAAACAAGAAAATGGCAGCTGCCACCACTGCTACAACACGCCTCTGCCTTCTGGTCTGTCTGCAGGCATGTTCAAATGCACTTCGCAGATATTTTTCATAGCTTTCTACAGCATTTTCTTACACTGCTGTGTAGAAAAGCCACACATGAGAGATCTTTCTTTTATTAAATCTAAACATAAAAAGAAAATTTCACAAATCTGTTGGTCTGGCTGTTTCCCAGTCATATGTCATCTGAATTACATTACCACAATATTCCAGACATTAAATTAAAGACAGTAGGAACAAGTATAGTTGACATCTGTGCAAAATTTAAAACTAAGGAACTTCCAGTGGTTTCTTTAATCCCAGCCAAATTATGGCTTTTACCACACTCTTCCGTATATAATGCCAATTATTTTTTTTTTCCTCTCTTTCTCAAATGTATTCACAAGATCACAACCATGCAGCTGCAAGGCATCCTGTGTTGTTCCTGTGTGGGCTGGCCATGCCAGCAGTTGCACCAGGGAACATTTTTTGGTATCACCAAAAATGTGCAGTGCCTGGAAAAGGTATTGTCCGGTGTGCCAGGTTTATCTTTCATACTATCTTTAGCCCAATATAAGGAAGAAATCAGTTAAATTTCCTTGCTAGAAGGAGTGTGCAGCACTGGAAGCTGGTATCCAGGGAGACTGTGCAACCTGTGTCCTTGGGGGTTTTCAAGGCTTGTTTTGGCACAGCCATAGCTGACCTGAACTAGTGCTACAGGCAGGGGCTTCAACTAGATCACCTCCAAGTTTCCCCTCCAGCAAGCATTTTCAATAGTCACTGCTCTGTCACTGGGGAAAGGGGCAGTGGCCTTTGCTAGTGGCAGAGCAATGATTGCTTAATTGTTACTATGACTTGTGACTATCTATCAGATATCTAGCTATCCAGAGTGAGGTAGAAGAGTTTTGCTTTTTCTCCTTTTAGACTGAAAAATATTAATGGCTTGTAGTGAGTGTATCCACTGAACAGTGGTACTGAGATGAGGTTTAAGTGCATGAGCAACCTTTCATTGAGGGCAACTAAGTGCCTTGGTGAGTAGTGGTAGTGGAGCAAGCCACAGCTCAAAGCAAAGCCAGATGCGGTTAGACTAATTAGAAGCTTAATCACATGCACACACTTATATGGGGGAGAGGGAGAGAAGGAAACAACACAGCTACTTGGCTAAGGCTGGCACACTCCTGCCCTACATCAGTGGGGCAGGCAGAGGCTGCCCACTCTGGTGCTGCAGATTCCCTTTGACTCTTGCCCTTCAGTGCCTGCCAACATCCTCGGGGCTCCTTTCTGCAGCATTCCCATGCCATGGGCTGGCCCACATGGCAGCGAATCAGGATGCCTTCTGACTCTGCACCCACTTGTTTTCCTCTGTGTTTGTTCAGCTGTGTGTATATTTGGAAACACATTGGTGGTGGATGGGTTGCTTTGGCATTGCAGAAGGAAGAGTGGTAAAGTCACTGTGTTTTCCACATTATCTGATTGATACCATTCTTTCCTCTTAATAGAAACAATTCACCATGGCTTTGAGATTGCCTTAACCGCATAGGCCAGAAAAAAAAACATGGAAAAATATTCCATTTTGATTTGGTATATCTAAACATAAATCATATTTTTTGTGGAGTTGATCAGGCAAAGGTAAATACAATGATATTGTGTGTATTGCCTCAGAAGAAACATCATTTGTCCGTCTTTCATACTTCCATCAAGAACTATTTTTATGTGGAAAAACTGGGGTTTTGCATGTTCTTTTCCCAAGGGGGAGAGAAGTAAAATAACTTGAGAAAATATTGATGCTTTCCACTGCAATGAAATGAATACTTTGCATAGAAAAATATCTGAATGGTAGTAGAAATGAACTTTTCATTTTGTGTTCAATATACTTCACTTTTTTGTTGTATTTGGAGACTCTGAGGTATAGAAGTGAAAGCCGGGAATATACTTTCCTGTTTTTAAAATGTGAAGACGTATACTGTTACGTGGTCTTAGAAGAGAGAGCTTAAAAAACCTGCATGTTGTTATGAGAGCTAGGGCATTCGTGTCTTAATTTTATTTTCACAGAGCACCAGTGACCCTTTGGTTTATCGCTCGGTGTTGTCCCTCTCAGCTCAATGTTGCTAAGGTTGCACAATAATAGATAATTTTGAGGGAGAGTAGGATCTTCTAATGCATCTGAGAAGATTTCTTTTTTCTATGGGTTTTTCACTCCTCAGGCACCAAAATTGAATTGGGAACTCGATTGTCCCTTTCAAGTTGCAAGGTAGGGTTATTGGATGTGGTCTCTGGGACAGGGAGGTGACAACCACTCATGGAGGCCAAGCGGACCACAAGGAGAACCCCGATGGATGGTGGCTGAATTACCAGCCTTGATTCTTCACCACCTACCCAGGCCCCAAAAACATAGGTGAAACCAGCATGAGATACTGGTGCTCTGACGACTATCATATTTGACAGAGCAGTGTATATTGCACCTTATCAGTCAGGCAGAATATATCCATCAATCCTCTTGCTCTTAGCTTGGTAAGGAAGGCATCAGGCCTTCCCCTTCCTCCCCTCCTCCCGGGCTTCAAGTAAAACATGGAAATTAAATTTATAAAGCATATATAAAGCTCCACAATGTCTATTATTTATCTGTTAGGTGCTGGCAACCTGCTTACAGCACTGCAAGGTAGAGATGTGAATTATGACCATTTCCTGTAACATCTTCACTTTACGGTCCAGACCTCAACTTGAGTATCTGCACAGGCCAAGTCAATTTTAATGAAGTGTTTGGGGAATATCCTGTGAGTAGGTCTGTGCATATTGTTCTCTCTGAGGAATGAGAGAGGAGGGAATGATGTGAGGTTTTATTTTTATTTCCTTGTTCTTTTTCATTTACTTGCTGTTCAATTATGATTTTTAAACAGCTACAAACAATGAGATTCAGATACAAAGTCCAACTGCTTTTAACATCAGCCAGATATCTGATATCTTCTTGGCAATCTGGTATCCAGAAATCAATGAATAAATTGCTATCATCCAGTGAATAAAATAGTCATCTGAATAAGTACAGCACAGATGTGCCCTTTCACTTCACTAACATATACTGTATGCAGAATACCTTAAACATGATGCAATTTAAAGTTTCATAGTATATGCTTTTTTGTGAAACAACATATGTGTTCAGTTGTGATTGTTTGAAGGTACTGCTATAAACTTGATGGCTATTATTATGTCTGTTGCAGTTGGCCAGTCATTCTAGAAAACATATTTCCCTGCTAGTAGAAAAGATCACTTTAATATAAATTAGCTCAATAAAAATATTTATTAAAACAACAGTCAATAATCTGCTCCTCCTAGCATGCATCTTGTACCGTATTAAGAGAGAAAGCACATATTATCATGTTACTGAAATAAAAAGATTTATAAAAGAATAACAGTAAACAATCTGCTCAATCAGGCATCTTAACTACTTAGGTGTGTAATTATAGAAATGACACAATGTTTATGCAAGTGTCTTAAGAATAACAGTAAAGTGCAATGTGTATTCTACCAAGGAAGATCTATTTAAACGAATACGCTGTAAGCACAGCAGGGCTACTCACATGACAAGAGAGGAGTAAACAGGGAGAGGCATTCCCTAATGCACAGTCAAAAGGGCAGAAAAGCAAGGCTACGGAATATGAGGTTTCAGCAGTGTCTGAAAGGTTAGTGTTTGTTCTCATTTTTCTCTTGCTGTGTTTCAAGTATTTATGCAGAAGGGGTGGGCAGTGTAAACACAGCTTAAAGCTATGACACTCAAGGCTCTCCACTGCGCCAGGTGCATGCAAAGGTGAAAAGCTAGGAGGATGCTTGTTTGCATTTAGTGTTTGTGTGTGTTTTGCTTTTTCACTTTCTCTGTTCCACTTTTTATATCTCATTTCCTCCTGTTCCAAGAAAGTAATCTATCCTCTATGTCATACTTCTTAGGTATCTCTCCTAATCACTCAACTTATAGAGAAAATTCATCCTCTTTACATCAAATTCTTACTCTTTATAGCCCTTTTTCATCTCTAATCTTCCCACTGTGACAGGAATATGTGCCCTTCAGCAATGCCTTATGATGTCAGAATGAGCAGCTTCTGGCTGGATGAGCAAAAGTGCATTTAAAAGGCAATTTTAAATGCACAAATTCTGACCACACTGTCATCACCAGCCTCAAAAAAGAAGGGAAAGGCCCCTCTGTAGCTTGACCTGCCATTTCCCTTTTGCAGCCTCTGAAATAATACAGAATAGAAAATATTGCTGATTTGAAGGGTGGCCTTCTGCACATATTCTGTGCAAGAGTTCATGACAGAAGAGCACTTGTCCATAGAGTGTCAGGTGCTCACCATTTGTGACCAGCCTGTTTTCTTGGCATTTCAGCAGATCTAAAACTGGCCAACTGCTTTAATATAATAGTCAAAATAATTTGTTGTGGTATTTAAGTCACATTAGTAACCTGCTCCCAGACCAAATACTTCCCTGCAGTTCTACAACCTGTTTAATCCTCCTGTCTGATTGTTGTCTGTGGTGTTTTCACAGGTGAAAAGCCACTCTCTAAAAATGCTGGCCAGTAGGATGCAGGAGAAACCGCACATCCCTCCAAGGCTGCATCCCACTCATAACTCACTCTACCTACTGCTAGACGTTACCTTACACCCTTATCCTGGGATGGCCCAAGGTGACCTCCTAGCAATGCTAGTAAAACTGAATTGGGTTCCTTCAAGGGTGCACAAAGTCTTTGGTCACTTTTGCCATAGGTGGAAGTGGAAGATGCGATCTAGGGTGAGTAATCTAGGGTGAAGTCTCTGAAAACTTGGTTTCAATGCATCTTCTACAGTGGCATGATAAGACAAATAAGCAGTAGCGGTTGCTGCTGTAGGGAATGCTGTTTATCTTATGTAGCCAGTTAGTCCCTTCCAGGTACTTTTCAAGTTTGATTCATAGTGTTCTGCAGATCATAACTGTTTTGAGGTTTACTGGATAGAATTTTGGTTTCACTTTTTCAATACATAAGTTATGGTGGCAGATAGGAATATTTCTGATTCTGGCTTAAAGAATTTCCTGGCTGTGGTAGAGCCTCTAATCCCAAGCCTGGAAAGCAACTCTGGTACAAAGGAAAAGGATGGGAAGCATAGTGTTGTTTTAACACTGATTTTGAAAAATAAGGTTATTGTCATTTTTACCTGGGATAGTTACCCCAAAATTCTTGCCTTTTCTCCTTAAATAAACCTGATTTACTTTCATCTCTTTTAGTTTCCCTATAATTTCCGAGGGGTATCCTGGAAACATCAGATAGTGTTTGCTTTAAGTTATACAAGGAATGTAAGCACTTAGAATTTTTCCAGACTTGAACAAAGGTACCAAGATTGACTAGAAATAGTTTTACATCCACATGGATCAGGGTCACTTGGGCACTTGGTCTGAGCAACCACATGTTCTGTGCCCTCTGTTCACTGAGCTCAAGAGGGAAAGAGGATGCCAAACAGCTACTAACCAAAGAAGAACTACAAAGCTGTAAGTGAAAATCCATGTGGTGAAGGACAAGCTTAGCAGCTAAGGGTGGGCACTGTTTCAAAAACCAGTAATGAATCAAGGCATTCCTGTGCAGGGACAGAGCTGAGTGCACACCAAAAATTAACAACATCCAGCAAATCAGCTGCTGGTTTGACATTCAGAGACACTCACCCTACCAGCAAAGGTATCCCAAAAAAACAACAGAGCATGTATCACACTTTCAGATCCTTGGTTTCAGGGTGGTACATGTCACATCTTGGTTGTATAGTCACACCCCTTCTGTTGCTGCGCTGCTTGCTTTTGGGCTATAATTTTCTCCAAAGCAGGCTTGATGTGGGGTGCTGATGACCAGGGGAGAAATGCTCTCAAAGACAGCTGTGTTTACATTCAGGAGCTAGAGATGAGCAGTACAGAGGTCTGCATGAAGGTACTAATCCAGCTGGGGTGCTCAGTGAGTCTTACAGTGGTGTGACCCTGCAGCATTGGTACAGTAAGCTCCTCCTCGGCTGTGGTGCTCTAAGAGCCCCTTGGTCCTCAACCTCCATCAGGGCAGGCTGTGAGCCCTTCCAAGTGAACTGTGGGGAAGTTAAATGACTTTTGGGGCACTTAAGGAGACTGTGGAAAAATGTTGGAAGGCTGTCAGCAGTTGTATGATTTAGTCTAAATCCTCTCTGCAGAGTGAATGTTCACAGTCTGAGGGGAAATCTTGCCTGTAGCTGTGTGCAAGCCAACTAACCTAGTCTGAAAGGACCAAATTAACCTTGGATAAGAGGTTTTCGTGCATGGATGGTTAGTAGCTTAAAGGAGAAGCCTAAGTGAAAGTCCAAGCCAAGTGAGGGGAAAGAGCAGCCCTGGCTGTGCATCTGCCCCACTCTCCTCCCTCCCTGTGCTGCTGGTCTCAGGACCACAGGGCTGCAAGTGGCCTCTGGGCCATCCAGCCTTCCCTTCTCATATGCCTTTTACGGCTGCTGGCAAAGTTCCACACAAAACTTGGGCCCGTGTTTCTAAATTTATTTACTGAGAGCTGGTAACTGCTTTTTGTGGGTTCTTTTTAAGACCCACCCACTCTCACTCAAAGGCTATAAGGGATCTCCTTCTGCTCCCCGGCCACCTTGGCTGCACCCTGCCAGGTGCCTGCTGCAGGCACAAATGCCCAGCTGCATTTGGAAACTGAGTTGAGGAAAAAGGGTGGCACTGCATCTGGGAAGGACGTTTGGTATGAAAACGGATCTTATGTGTGATCACCCTATCACACCTCGTTTTAGAAAATGTACCTTGGAAAGTGAATACTGGGTATTAATTTTGGTAGGGAGAAAAAAATACATCTTGATCTTTTTTTAAATGGATTCAGTCGCTTACCCCTTATGTGGAAACTGACTGTCCACATCAGAAAGTTATGCATTCTGAAGCTGAGTGCAAGCAACTACTTTGTCTTTTCCAGGGCAAAAAAACTTGCGTCCTTCAGGCCTCAGTTCCAGCAGGGGTGGCAGCACTGGGAGTTCTTGTGTGCAGTAACCCTTTTTGGATATCATCTGCTTTCGGTGAGCAGCGGGACTAGCATGGGACCCAAATCGCTGTCTATGGCCTGGGTGGTACATTCCAGCTCTACCACACTCACTGCAGGGAGAACAAAGGTGGTTTATGGCAGCTGGCAGCCTTTGCAGGGCACAGAGCATCTGCTGTGCATCGGCTCCACGCTGATACTGGGTCAGCGATTGCCTGACAGGTTGAGATAAGACCATTCCTTGTCAAGATGCTTCCAGGCTACTGAGAATGTAAAATCAAAGGCTGTCTAGAAATACTGCTCAGCACTGTTCGTGTCTTGGAAAACACCACACACAGAAAAAGGACAACACCCAGCATGCATATTCGGTACAGGAATTACAAGCAGGACAGGTAGGTCTTTAAGTAGCAAAATAACCTTGAAGCTGCCTTAAGCCATTTCTTTCAGGGTTCCTTTTGTGTACCTAGGGAAAAGAAGGAGTAGCTGGCTTGCTGTTGTACTGCGCTCTCTCCTGCAGTGCCAGAATGGTATTCTTTCAGTCAAAGTCATACAGTAACTGCTTCAGATGTCTTTTAAGTTGAAATTTGGGTCCAGCCTGCTGTGTTCTGAGCAAAGATCAGGGAATCACAAAGATGCTTATGACCATTCTTTGATTCTCTGAGTTTGACTGGAGACTAAATAGATTAGACCAGGATCTCCAGTCTGCCCTGATTATTATGCTAAAAATATTTTACTGCAGCTTTACGGATGGCAAACTCAACAAAATATGTACCCCATTATATTTAAGTTGTCAGTTATCGCTACAAGAAAACTTGTTATTTGCCATACTATAGAACTAAAGCAGTGCAAAGACATTTACAGCAATTACAACAATTCTATATATTAAGCAGCAACATGAAATGAATATAAAAATACATATATTTATGTTTTTTAACCAGCAGCTGGAGTTAATAACTGAAATTTGGATTTAATTATAACTGAAGCTGAGGCTATTCATTTTTATGCTTAGGAGAAACCCCCTGAGGTTTCTGTGACCAGGATTTTATAGCCAGAGAGAAGAAAATTCACCACTGCTGGAAACACACTTATTCCTGTAAAGTCAGTTAGAGAAGAAAAAATAATCACCTCGCAGTAATATGCCAAGATAAACCCAAAAGGTAGGATTACATTAGCAATGGTCGATCTTCTCTCTCCTAACTCCTATATGTTGCAGATAGTAGGAATCACTGGCAAGACTTTAAATATGCAGAGGAAGAAAGCAAATACAAAATAAATGGTTACAATGCCTTTGTTTTTCAATACCTGTCTAGAGTTACAACTAGCATCAAACAGATCCAGCAAATGGATGATCTAATTCCTGAGTGCTGGAATTTCACTGGACGGGGTTTGAGCTGACTAGGAAAGGTTCCCATCCCAGTGGCTCAGCTGTCATTTTCTGCTTCTCAGGTGGAAGAGGCTTCTGTAATTGGACTCTTCCACTATCCCTTTGGCAAAAATTAGGCACTGGACAAAAGAGATTATATGAGTTAAAATTCAGTGGAAAATACTCTCATGAAGCATGTTGATTTTGATGAAAAAGTATTCTTTTCCTTCAAAAGAGGAAAACACGACCCTCACCCAGCAATAGCTTTATTTTGCATGCAAGCTACCACAATTCCCCCCAACAATAACTCTGTTTTGTATGCAAGCATACACACATCTCCCTTTGTTAGTGTTTGTAGAGTACTTGGAGTAGGAAATCATATTTAGTGCTAGGCATCAGTGCAGCTTGGCAGCAGCTTATTTGCCTGGTACCCTATGTGCTCCACCAGGCCCTGAGACACTGTTCTGTGAAGCAGCACTTCTCTTTGTTGCCTCCATGCCTTGTAGTTTCTTGGTATGTGCAATAAGAATTGTGCTTTAATCTGCACTTTTAAGCAGACATGGTCTCAGCCAACCTGTGTGACCAGAAGAATTAGTCTGACCTGCTACATGAATCATTCCCTACTGCTTCAGCTGCCACCCCTTATGCACTTTTTATCTCAGATAAAGACAAAAGCCAAGCGCTGAAACTGAAAACATCGTATTAGTAAGTGTGAACAAATGATGTGAATATGATTCTAAAGCCCAGATACTCTGCTTTTTCACTATTTCCACTGTCAGAAAGAGATTTCTCACAAATGTTTGTCATTGGAAAGAGTGCACAAGAAGGAGGGACATAAATAGCTGTCTAGGTAGGTAGGTGCACAGGTAGACAGACAGAGAACTACCAAAAGGAAAGGATAGAAGAGGCAAATGTGGAAAGCTTTTGTTTGAACTGCACTGAACATTATTTCCTGGAGAGTTTAACAACTGAGTCAAAAGGTCTGGTGTCTAGCAGGTGGTTGTAGTCTGCCAAGGTCTGATGATGGAGAAGCAAACACAAAAAAACATCATTCATAAAACATGTCCACAGTACATGCACTACACTGGGTCAGCTGGCAGTGTAGGAAGAACCAGCTGACAAGACCTGGGAAGTCAGAGCAGCTGTGCTCTACCCCTGATTACTATTTATTATTTATTCACTTGTTTTTCTGCTTAAGCTGGGACATTCAAACAAAACAACACAAACTTGCCTTGCCTTTTAGAGTTTGAATAGAAAAAAATGGGTATCTGTCAGTGGGTTTACCTTATGGGAGAGCACTTAACATAATTAACAAGGGAATGTGTGTCAGGGCAGGACTTGTAGCACTTGCTAAATTCAGAGCCATCTAAAGCGTGGGCTCATGTGAAAGGGCATGTAGCCCAGGGTTCTACAAAGCATGGGCCACATTGCAAATGTGTCAATCTTGCTTGCCTACAGCCATCCCTGAGGGTAAGTCCCCTGAATCCAGCCTTGCTAACTGCCATGCTGCCAGGAGGCAAACTTAAACACCCAACAGAATTACCTACATCAACAATGGGACTTTCTTTGCCTGTCAATTGCTGCACTAAGATTTCTGACTGCATGAAGACCGATTTCTTCTCATGCTGTCAGCCAATGCTGCTTTTTTTTTGCAAGAAATCATTATTTTCTTTCTGTCTGTCCTGTCAGTGGCATGATGTGAGCCCTCTCTGAAGAAAAAAGCACGTAGCTGCAGCTAGCTTGGGAATAAATATGGTCTGGAGTACAAAAGCCTGGGCTCTGCACTAACCACAGCAACATGGCTTCTGTTTTGGAGCTGTCTCACATCTGTCCAAAGAGAAGCACAGGCAGATGGAGTTCACATCTGCCTGGAAAATACCATGTAGACATACCCATATTTACGCTGGTGAGTCTTTTAAGCACAGACAAAGCCGATGAGAAATATCAGAGAATACATTTCATGCTAACTTCAGCTAGAGAAGCTTGCTGTTATCTTTTACCTACCTATGAAGCTAAGGATTTAGGTCTGTCATCTTGCTCAGGAATGGGAGTTTTGATGCTGAAAGATGGATATAAATGGTGCATTCAGAACAGATTTGTGTCAGTCAAACTGTATGTTTAAAGGAGGGAAGAAATGCTGTTTTCCTGAATTTGCCATCATTGTGCATGGCTATTTCTCAAGATGAGACAGGCTGAATTCCCAGGTCTTGGGTAGACAAACTTTTAATTTATTCAGTACTTTTCCCCAGATTAGTTTACTTAAATGTCAGTGCCAGACTAGCAGCTCTGTGGTAGAGGGAGAGCTGCTCCATGGAGTATGAGAAAACTTCCTGAAGGTCTGTACCTTAACCAGCCATTCAAGTTATGTCTTCACAAATGCAATTAGTGGCAAAACCCAACACTGCCAACAATCAGTGACATAGTGAAGGTTTCACTACAGGCTAAGTGCCTCAATAGTCTGGCCTCAGCATCACCCAGGAAGAATTTTTTTCACTTTTCTTACTCCAATTTCAGTTTCTTCTCTTTGTGCTTTAGTTTCCATCTCTGTAAGTGAAGCAGAAACCATAGTCTAGGAAGGAGATCCTGCAAGTATTTCAGCCATGAATTCCTGCTATTCTTTTGCTGGGCTTAATTTTTTCGTGCAGCTTCAACTCCATGTTGTCCCTGACGAAGTAAATGATGATACTGAGCAATGTCTTTTCAATTTTGTCTACCTCTAAATGAATTCTAGCTTTAATTCTCAGCATAATTCAGGCCCTACATCTAGTTTACTTATGATTTATATTCTGTCCAAAGATATGAGCCTTCATGAAGCCATCTAGCTAATAATTAATAAAGCTCATTTTAAGTCATTAATCTATTGTTCTGCATGATCTTTCCAGAACACATTCAAGATGTCTGATGCAATGTTTATTCTTAGCCCTTTTAATGCAAGTCTTCTCTTTTTTTTTTTCCATTTTCTGACTTCATTTTCCATTTGCATCACCTGCAAATGATTGTCTATACAAGCCTAATGGTTTACAGTAACCCCTGAAAAATTAGATACTTGAGGTGAACCCATTTAAGATATTTTCTTACAGAAGTCTAGTATTCCACCCTAGCACCATTGCATATTCTTTGAACAGAAAGCCAAGTGCTCTAAATGTATCAGCATTATGATAACCCAAACCCATTTACTGTGGTATTGAGGACTAACACACAAATGACCCTTGGCTTCAGTACATGGAAATTACTTGTAATTATTCTATATTTTCCAACCCTCAACCTGTTCATCTCATAGCTCTTTGGTAGAGATTCCTTTGAGCTGGCTCTAGCATTATCAGGGGAAATTCTGAGATCTCTGTTGGAGCTCTCCAATTTGCAGCTGAGTAGCTGACCCATTTTTGTTTAGGGCAATGTGTCTTTGGTTATAAAATCATCATTCTTTATATGCTGCTTGCAGGGGGACAAATGGATGTATTTTTTATTCTATGTGACATTTTTAAACTGATAGACAGACAGTATTTGCCCAGCAATTTTTAATCTCAATTTCATGAAAAATGAAGGTCTTCGGCCTAGAATTTCAGTTTGATTTATATTCACATTTTTCTCAACATGTTTCAGCCTAGCTGATATCAAAACATGAAAATTAGTTTTAATCATTACCAAAGGTTTCCGTGTGACTTAATAGTGAGAGAGGATGTTCGTTTTCCTCAACATGTTTTAATTTCTCATAATCTAAATATCGAATTCACTAACTTTCATCCAAAATCACTTACTTTGAAAACTTGTAGGAAAGGAGACCTTGAAAGAATATCCTACCATAATTTCTGTCACTCCATCCAATCTTGGTGCTGTCTCTCGTTATTTGGAGTCATTACTATATCTTAAAAGTAGCGACTTTGTGCAGTAAAATGGCACTGCACTGCTAAATCGATCTTCTAGGTAGGAGTCCTCTGAATTTTTGCTACATATTCTACTGAATGGTTGGTGGTTTTTGTTTTTTGTTTTGTTTGGGTTTTTTTGGTTTGGTTTTGTTTGGTTTCGGGGTTTTTTTGGTTTTTTTGGTTTTTTTTTTTTTTGGTTGGTTGGTTGTTGTTGTTGTTGTTGTTTATTAGCACTAGTGAGTCCATAGAGTTGTGGAAGTATGAGTATCTCTCTATTTCAACTTATCAGAAAATAATTCTTTTTCTCTTCTGAGGCCAGGATATTTAGGAGTGGACAGAATGTAAATCAGAAGTTGAAAGGATTTGATTCCCACTTGCCAAGGGGAGGTTCCCATCTGTTCTCACTGAAGAGTATGGGGATTTTTGCTATTGACTCTCTTTAGAATAGGGTCAGACCTTAATTTGAGGGAGGAGAGAGTACTTAGCTGTTTTGTATTGTTATCTAACACAAAATTGTTTCAGCTAAATAGGCTTGTGCCCATCTGAAGAAGCTGCTTAGTAACAAAAACATTCTCAGTTTTGCAAAGGCATAAACGCCCTAGAATAAGGTGGTCTTGCCCACCACAGCAGGAAATCTACAGAGGTTAATGAAGTACTTCAGTATCTCTTATACCCCATGAAAGCCAAATCTAACTTGTCCAGGCCTTTTCTATTAAATACACATTTTGCAAAGAAACGAATATTGAAAACTTTCCCAGGTCATCAAAGCTGTGCTTATTCCTACCAGCCTGAGGAATCTCCTGGCAAAGAGCCAACCAAACAGAACCTCACCTTCCTTTTTTGCCACCAATCTACATGGGCAATGTGTGCTTGATAAAGAGACTACATTCTGATCTGACCACTTGGACAATATTTTTTCCAGTAGTTTCTCCAGTTCATCAGTCTGAACAGTCACATATTTATGCTTAAGTGTTCCTTTTCTTACCTTCAGGACAGAACTGGGCTCTCTAATTCCAGCTCAGGGTAAGATGGGATGCACAATACACCAATTTTCCAGATTTTTGCAGCTGCTGAGTACAAAATTGTACTGGTTGTCTTCCAGCTTTCTCCCAGAGCAAGGTAATTTCAATATTTATTTTCAATGAGCAGTTTGCTACTTTCCCCTTCAAGTCAGTCTAGTCCCTCTTGTTCCCTTGACTTTTTGCCTTTGCAGTGGATAACATATGTAATATGAAGACTGTGTTTGACACCAGACTTTTGCTGTTCAGGGAAGTGAGTATTGGGCTCAATGTATAAAACAAAAACATAAACTATTCCTAATAAATTAATTTATGAAAAATGTAAATAAAGAAATATTGCAAGAAGAGATAAAAATAAATAAATAAGAATAGAAGAAACCATTTAAAGCAGTTGTGAAACATAGACCATATTCATAACATCCAAATCAGTTTAAGAGCTCACAAAGGATCTTTTTGAGTTAGCAGATAAATGTGCATGCACATAGCTCCCTATTCTACCTAGTTCCAACAAATTTTTTCAAGAATATCTGTATCTGCTTTATCAAAATTAAAAGTCCGGTCTAGGAGTACGCTGGTGTGGGAAATTATCAGCTGGTATTAGGGTACCTGTGGTCTTCACTGACTAACCAGACTTCCAGAGGACACCTCTTGTATTTTTCATACATATCTTTGATTTCAGAGGCTCTGCTAGTCAGGATGCATTGAAATGTTCATTTGTATACAAGTGTAACACATATGTTATATGTGGCTGATATACACATATCAGCCAAACGTTTTTAAAAGACTGCCCCCCATCCAATTGCTCATAATTTTGTAAGAACTTGTAAGTTCTAGTTTTCAATGAACACATCAGGTTGGTTATGCACTGCAACTTGCAGCTCAACTGCTGACATGGGATGTGAAGCTGCATGAAATCTCTTTATCACTACAGAAAGATTTGTGGAGTTACTGGATTGGCATTTTAAAAAGCAGATAGTTTTCTCTTGCTTTGGTCACCATTTTCTGAGCTAAACTACTGAAATTCAATGGAGTTTTATTAGTTGTACCAGCTAAGGATGCTGTCTTCTATTCGCTCTTACAGCTCCTGAAGGATGTGTGATTCAAATTCCCTTGGGACTGCTCTTTTATCTTTGCAGTCAAAAATATCTCTATTTTTTCTTCTACTTTCCCCAGAGCAACACAAGAGCTGTGTGCTAATGTGTGTGCTTCAAAAATGTATTTCAATAAAGTAGATTGTAACTATCTATTTGAAGAACTTTGATTTGCTTCAGCTACAGTTCCAACATCTTTATTTGTATTTTCTAGTAATGCTCATAGGAGCTTGTTTGCAAAGAAGTAAGCTGATATTGCAAACTCTCTTGTAAGACCAGAAGTTTTTTGTGTATTCATACAAAAATAAGCCAAATAACTAACAAGCTCTGAAGCAATACCTATGGGGCAAAAGCTATAGTATGTTAAATCACACAGCAAGAAAAGGAAATTGTCACAGTGAACAGTCCCACATACATACAGCCTGTAGATTGCTCAGAAAAAGCTGTTCATCAGAAAAAGCATGTATCTATGCATATATGGTATGTAATCAGTTAAAGATGTGAGGGGTTATATCTGTAAAGGACTCATTAGCTGTAATAAGGAGGCAGCTGGAGCAGAGACACTGAATGGAATAGATATGTGTTAAACACCTTGTTTCTAAGTCATTACTGAGCACATGGTACTAGGAATAAAAATAGCTTAAGTAAAGGAATGGAAAACTTTAAGTCTCTGTTAGAGCCAAAACTGTCCGGAAATGTGGAAGACAACCAAAGGAAATTCAGTAGGCACTTTGCTCTGTCTTTGTAAGCAAGCAGTGCCAATAGAAATGAAGACATTCAGAAGGTAGCCTTGCTTTTGACAGCAGCTGGTTCTGAAAAGCTTGTTGCAGATAATAATCTTCATTTAAGTAGAGCAGAGTCTAACTGCGAAGTGGTTGTACAGAAATGTGAGGAACCCTGAATTCCATTTAAAAATGAAACGTGCGATACTGGCTCAGAGTAAGCAGAGTCTTGCAATTTTGAGGGCTAAATAAAACTATATTGGGTCCTTATAGGAGCTGAGAAGAAAATTCAGAGAAACTACTGGAAAATATAGAATGAAGCTGAACAAAGCTCTTATAAGGTGCTGATTAATGCATGTTAGTGAGAAGGAAATCACTTGGCATAGTCTACATGGTGTACTCCACTGTTCTTTGACACTGTAGGCCTGATTTAGTATACAAAAACATCACCAGAATCCCAAGTCCTTAAGGTAAAAACAGATGCAGAACTCCATCTTGGATCAAAACAAGAACAGCATGGCACCTTGCATAATTTGGACAACGACCCCTTAAAAAGATGGTGTCAAGAAAAGAAATACATATCCAAAAAAAAGAAATGGGTAGCACCATGGTTTTAATTGATGGCAGACATGCCCAAAGTGTGGCCAGCATGGGCAAAGGATGACAAGTATGTCTCTTGCTCAGATGAACTCCACATAGCAGCAACAAATAATACACTGCCAAAATATGAAGACTGTCAACCTGAAAGTAAATATGACAGCTATTATTTCAAAGCTGCATGATGACACATAAACCACCGTTCCCAGAAACTCTATTAAAAGATCTTAAAGGAAAACCTCAAAAATACAAGATAAACTGATGAAGAGTGTTATTTACACATCAGCTACGGAAATATTTGAGGCAAAGCCACAGCTAAACAGCAACAAGTGTATGAATGGTACTTTTTGAGTCAGAAGAATGCCAGGTCTTTTATCTTATCCAGGAATATGATCCTGAAGTGACAGGAGACAAAATAAACAAGGATATCTTTAGAACATCTCGGAAGGGGGTGCTTTTGCTCCTGCTGGACTACTACAGAGCTGACAATGCCCTCTCATTTCTTTAGCAGTGCTCTGTCGATTATCCTGCTGCACTTTGAGACTGTCACACCAGAGGGATGCATGTGGTATGATGTGGCACTATTGAAACAAATGACCTGCTGCTTCTTGATGTTAGTCTTCATGTATCAGAAAAGACATACAAGTTCAGGTGTCAATAACATCATGGATTAACTGGACATTGCAGTTAAGATAGTTTAGCAGACAGGCTGGAAGTTCCTAGGATCTCATATTATATGAACACTGTTCACTCATCATTCTCAAGCTGCTCTGGGGAATAAGTACGTGGCATCTGGACTGTTCAGAGACGTGAGCTCGGCACTGCCTGGACAATACCTCATTCACAGGGGAAACAGAACGAAACAGTCATTGCCAAGGTCCCTGTTGCAGAGTGGTGATTGAACAGTGCAGGGAGTCATACAATTAACCGTGTCTACTCTTCTACTCAGTATTTTCCTGTAGCCAGAAATGGGATTTCAGAAAGACAACCTCTTATATGATAAAGCAGAGCAGTAACTCTGCCTGACTTGGACAGTAAAGCTAACTGGAAGAAGTCCTCCTTTTTCTTTTTGTCTCCAGTATGAAGTAGTAAAAATACATTGGAAATTTTGTGTCTTCATCAACAACTGGAAAGTAGAAGACCAACTTTCTTTTTTCAGTTATGAGGTTTGGTTTTCCACCCTTTTGAAAAAAGGCAGTTCGTTTTGGCTACAAAAGTATCGCAAGAGAAATCATTAGCGGAGTTTTCCACCTAGCTCAAATGTCATTCTTCAAGCAGCTCTACCCTTTTCAGGTTTCTTCTGATGGTGATGTTAGACTAGGCAATTTGTAAGATTTGGTAGCTGTTATCATTTGTCATAGGAACTGCACTGAGACATTGTATTTGTCCAACAAATATATTTTCTCTTTTAATGAGGACTGGTGTACAGGTTGCAGCCTTGTGTCGAATCAGACTCCAGCCAGCACTGAACTTTTTGCAGTTGATTACAACAATTGCAATTCTTTGGCTGGGTCCTCCAGCGTAACTTCCCTGCTTTAAAGAGAGTAGCAGTAGTTGGTTCAAACAGAACAGACAGCTGAGTAGATGTTTAGTAAAAATGACGTCTAATGTAACAGAGCTGATCAGTGTCATTTTCTTTTAAACACATGTTCTCTGGAAGGTGCTATTCAGCAGAGTGCAGCCGATATAATGTTCTGGGTGGCATAAAGGCTTTTAAGAAATGGCATATGCACAGGGTAACTTTCAGTTACATCGAAGCACAGCCTCTCCATAGTCACAAAAAAAAAAAAAAAAAAAAAAAGANAAAAAAAAAAAATTGCTTCCAGGACATCATTTCGCATTACTACCAAATGTGCAGAATAGGACATATTGAGCTTGTTGGGCTATACATTACCTGGGAGTTTACCAAACCTGTGTTCTGTCAGCACTGCTGCTGCTGTTTGGTTTCCAGATCAATGTGAAGATGTTTTGATGAGTAAAAGGCAAATGACCCATGTTGTATATGTCTGAGAAAGCCTTTATCAGTTAATGATAAACTAATTGCAGCTGCACCACGAAGGAGCTAAAGTCTCACCATTATAAAAGGAAAGAGGTAGCTGTCAGAGGGACACCACAGTTTTTTTAAGTCTTTTCTTCCCTAGATTGGTAATCACCTCATGTCTTTAGCTTTCCCTTTGAAGTCCTATGTAATTTTGCTATTGAGAGGAGAAATGTATGGTGTATATTGGCATTGAAGAGGGTGAGGTGAGCTGCTAGTGCTAAATATGGTGGTCACTGTGACCAGATACTGATTTTGCCTTCAGAAGAAGTGTGAATAAAAACAGCTATTGTATATTGCTTGCAATTTTTCTTGTATAAGACAGAGGTCATACTTGACTCTAAAAGGCAAAGATTTGGCATAATAATTTAGTAACATAACAGTGTTAGGATCAGATATTTAATCATGTAGGAGTAGCTGCATACCTCATTGACTGTGAAAATGCTCCCTGTGTGCTTTTTGGACTGTGTCACATATTGCAAAGCATATATTATCCTGTAAATATTCATGGTAAGTAATTTGAGGTCAGTAGTTGCCTTCTTTCAGAATAACTCAGATGTGATGGTTATGTTTCTGCCTTGTTGGACTTGCTCTTTTGGGGTCATTTAGTCAGTCCTGGCATGCTAGATTAGGAAACTCTTGAACAAATATAGTTCACTTTGTTCATTTTGATACACCTTCACAGAAGCCATTAATTGCCCGATGAGCCCAATGAACAACTAATGGTTTCTGTGGATAATACATCAAAGTGTTCATATATGAAACTTCTAAGTGGAATTATAAAGTTTAAAGGATATACACAGGAGTCAGGTGTTCTGATTTCTATCCAGCTTTTCCACTGACTTGAAGTAAGTGTAGGAGTTACAGCCCTGAAGCCCAGGTCTAGCAGAGTGCTGCAGAGCATTGCCCCTCAACATGAACAACCTGAGGAGCTGCATACAGCATGCTAATGGGATAGTATGCTAATGGGGTAGGTGAAGGGGAAGCCCGAAATATGAACAGTTTTGGGGACCCAAGTGGTTTATTTTGTACCTTACGGAGGTTTCTTATACCCCTTGGGTTTCAAGAAGTGAAGAAGTGAGACAACAACAACCAAAAGAACTCAAAGAGCTAAAGGAAAGTTCTTTTGGTTGCATGAGGTTAGGAGGTAGTATAAGAGCTGAGATGGTCCTGCAGTCCAGGATTTGTCAGGAGTGGAAGGGCCAGCTGCCATCAGGTGTGCAATGTTTCCTCAGGAACACACCCAAATTACCAGTTTGGGTACTGTAGGCCATGCACTAAAATTTCATGGAGTGGGACTAGAAAGGGGGACACCTCTACTACAAGCTCACTGATGGAAGTGGGGAACTACCAAGCGGTGATCCTCCCTTTCTTCCTTTTCAGTCCCATGAATCTTAAGATATTCAGCAGAGATATTCAAAGATATTCATCCTGGCTTTGGTAAGAGGGCAGTGTTCCTACCCAAATGAACTCGTAGCTTGCTCTCACAGGGAGACAATGATGGGGCTTTGGCTTTATCAGGCCAAGGAGGGAGCTGTATCCAGAGCTCCTCCTTCCTCTCTGAACTTTCCAAACACTAGCAGTCAGAGTTTTGGAGACAAGCTGAGGAACCGTGACATTTTGACTATGTCATTGTCATTGGCCCACCCTGGTAACATCTTCCTATCATAGTGAATTTTTCAGGGATGTGGAGGGAAGGTGTAACCATGGGTCTCTGCTTGTGCTTGGACCACAGTGACGTACTGTGGCAAGAACGGCATTCTCAGAGGGGTTGCTTGAGGTGTCTTAAACACATTTAAGCAAAAAGTCCAGTTTGGGGATTCACAGCATTAGACAGCAACTGAGCAAGAATATTTAGGACTCTGCTTTTCAGTCACTTTTGCAATACTCATGTCCCTTCCTGGATTCAGATCTTAATCTTGGTTACTCAGTTTTGCCATCTGTCGGAGTGGAATAACAAATCTTTTATATATAGGCTTTATATAAAGAAATCTATGGAGTATAATATATAATCTTTCAATTTGGTTTAATTAATTCAGAAGGAATGATATACACACAATATATGTTATTTCTGATGTAAAATTAACCGTGGATGTTTTGCTACAAAGTAGTTACAAATATGTTGCCCTTCTTTTTATCAGCCAATATTTCAATTAACATTTGTTTAATTTTTCTTTCTGCTTGTTTTCTATTTTTATCAATGGCTACTTGATTGTCACAAACAAAAGGTCTGATTTTCTTTCCTCCGTCAGGTTCCAGTGAACATATACTGCTATGCTTCCACTGAAGTATGTATGTGAAAGTCATACAAAGACCAGAGAACACAGTGAAGAATAAGGCACAATATTAAAAAATATCCATCCATTAATTCAGATACAAATAAGTAGTTCATTGCTTTCAAATACTGAATGTCACAAAATTCTGGAATGGTAGAATATCTTAGTTGTTTGTGGTTGAGTTTTGTTTTTTTTTAAATTTTAACTGCAATAGTGTAGATTGATTCTATGGAAATTTGCATATGGAAATAACTTTACACACAAGTAATCTTGTTTAGTTCAAACAGAACTAGCAAATTCATAATATTACCCTAGTGCACATTCAGCAGGAGTTTGTTTTCACTTGTATATGGAACAAGTGTTGTCCTTCATTAAAAGAAGAAAATATGCACACATGAATATATGAAGAGAGATAAGAAAAGAAAAAATACACAACCTGACAGCAAAATCCCTTCCTGCCCTTCAGTTTACTAAAATAATATTTGTTTAATACATGTTAAACAAAAAAGCCAAATCATGTTATCTTACAGCTGGCCATTTGTCTAATAAGACTCCATTTGTCCTCTGCTTTTAATTCTGAGTGTAACAACCTGAAAAACCTATCTTCAAAATCAAATTATCTTCTCTAAAAGTTAAATATTGTCTATGCGTATTCACGGATAAATATGCCTCCAATATAGAAGGTGTGATAAGTAGGACTACTGATAACTTCTTTTCTTGGCTGCTGTCCCACCAAATGAGTTACATTTAGTCAAGATTTTGCCCATATTACATGCCTGGGGTCAGTATCCTGGAGATTCAGTGGTTACTAATGGTTACTTGGCCAGAGAAATGAAGAGGTAAGACAGAAAAACACTATACATGTATGGTGTATTTTGCTAAGTCCTGCTGTGAGAGTGAAAGCTGAAGACACTCTCCCCTCCCCCAAATATCCATCTTGTGGTGGCTGCAAAATGCACTTTTTTATGGACTCAAAAAAAGAGAGTGATCTTAACGCCCTTTTTGAGCAGTCTTTGAAAAAACTGTGACAGCAATGCAGGAAAAAAGCAAAGATCTTATTTAGTTCCAGTGTCTGTGAAATAACAGGTTGGGAACAATATATGATAGGTGGTCTCCACCTCAGTCCCCCAACATCTGTCTGTATGACCCATGCTGTAAACAAGAGCATTAAAGCATGTAGCACACATAAAGACACATTCTAGATATACAGCTAAATTTCAACAATTAACCTAATCACATAAGATTAATTTTTCTGCAGTTCATGTAATTGTCTCTTTTCCAAAAGTCTGCTTGTGCATCTGTCTGGAATTCAAATCATACTGTTGTTTCGTGTCACTCTCATTTGATCTAATACCCAAAAGTTTTCTTCACGGTTAAAGGTCTAAGTGAAATGGCCACTTAACCAAATGCCTAAATTTCAGCAGCTTCACCCAATGACCAGTTTGACAGAATGACTGCGATAGGAGTTGGAGCTAGTGCAGCTCCCTTATTAATCATTGCTCATTGACATTTAACAGCAGCCAAATTGTATCGGAGTATTGTTAAGGTGTCCAGGGGGCTTGTGTCACAGAGGGAGGAGATGGAGAGCAAGGAGGGAGGAGAGTGGGTTATGCTTTTTGGGGGGGATATTGCCCACGTTGAAATCAGTCACAAAAATACCATTATGGATGGATGGATGCATGGACCAGATCACTGATTCTTGAATGTCACTATACAATTAAATGCTGGGTCTTGCTGTTTGAAAATAATATATACTTCTCTATCTAGGGCACTGAAATGAATAATCCCTGTTACTGAAAGTTATGTGGGAGTAAAATAGTCCTGGGGACTGGAATTCAGTTGCCAGCTTAGCTCTCTGCTGCACAGTTTTGCAGCTAATCAGGGCATGCAGAAAGGGTTTCCAGCAGCTCTGTACTTTCCCTGGGGAGGGATTTTGTTGAGTGCTTGTGTGTATATGTGCGGCAGCACCTCTTTCAAACAATGTATGCAATGGCCAGGGAGGCTTATTGGTGGGTCTGGTTTGTTGTTGGGGTTTTGTTTGGTTTATTTGAGGTTTTTGTTTGTGTATTTGATTTTTTTTTCTTTGTATCCTAGAGGAAACAGCTGGGGAAAAGATTTTGGAGTAGTCCTGCAGGCCTCTTATGCCAGTTTATTTAAGCTGTTTGTTATGTTTGAGTTAATTTGTCCCATGTTTAAAAAAATATGGACTCCTAAAGAATGTAGATGTGCATGAGAAACAATAAAAATAAACAGATATTCCAATAACACCACTGAAATTGTCCTAATATTGGATAAAATAAATCAATGTGGGTGTTTTCAGTGTGATGAACCAACACTTGGTAACATAGTCTTAAAAGGAGCTCATTCAGAGTTGGATATGACTGACTTTGTTACCTGAGGTCAATGAAAATACATTTGCAAGTAAGGATCACTCATGCAGGAATGGTCTGCTATGTTGGAACTCGTACCAGCGGCCCCCAGAATAAGACAAAAGCTCTGATACCTGTGTTAAAGGTTGGTTCTGTATCAGGGGAAAGATGGAAACCTATTTATGTCTAACAGTGTTAACCTAAAAGTGCAGTTTTTTAATGAATAAAAGTCCTTTACATCAATTGTGTAAAATCTCCTTCTTTAATATGGCTTTCATTTGTTAAATAACTTCTTCTCCCATTGCTGTCCTTGAGTTAAAGGCTTCAAAATTTTGCAAGAAGTACTCATTTTTCACATGATTAACAGACAAAAGGAGCAGACAGGCAAAATGACATCCTCTGTTCCTTTAGCATTTTAAAATAATTAGTCCATTTGATTCTTATGCAAAATAGATTTTCTCAGTTTTCTTGTGAGAACATGATATGTTTATGAAAAACCCTAAGTACAGCTTTTTCTCAAAATCAAGCCATTTATTTCTTGGGTATTTTACTGTTGCTTATTGGAGTGTTTATTCACCCTATACCTTTTTTATGCTGAAAGCTACATTTCATTATATTAACTTCTTGTTTTTCATCACTTACAGGGGTAGAACCCAAGCTGGTGTGAGATTATTTCCAATGAGGTTAGTAAGTTTGTCACTAAAAAGAGTGCTGAAGATTCCGTCTTGCTTTTTCAAGGCTGTATAACTGAAGGTTTTAATGATATAAATATAATTCACAGATTGTCTTACAATTTGTTGGTAATTCTGCCACTGTAGCTGTTGCTGTCTTAGTTGGTCCCTCATATACACCGATTTTCTAAATGCTCTAATGCTCTTTCACCTTTTTCTCTGTCTTCCCCCCCCCCGGATTGATTTCACTTCTTACTATACTACTATACACTAAAAGCTGGCTTCACATAGTCACGGGCACATTTTGATACTTGCTTCTCAAATAGTTCCTGTAAATCTTGTGGCCAAAAATGCGTATTTCTTAGCAGCAGAGGCTTTGCTTCATTTCCATATACAGTTTTTTGCACACAGATTGGGTGGTTTGCAAACATTGGTACCATCTAATTAAAGACATTCCTAAGAGACCAAAGCTGATTTTTTATCAAGTCATTATCATAGTTTTACTTACAGGGAGGAATAGGATTCCTCACCCTAAATCCCATGTCACTGTAAAATCCATACACACGGTTTTAGTGAAGAGCCAGCAATAAGCTGCACGCACTGATTCTGCTTATTTGATTACATTAAGTATAACTGTGATTTTCCATGTTGATATGAGATACAGCAGGTAGTCTGTGGAAGAGACTGGGAGACCAAGACAGGAACCCAAAATACAAGCTGGCACATGGTGCCAAGAGAGAATGCACTCTGAAGCTCTAGTGCAAGACACAGGTATGCAAGAGAGTGTATTTCCTTAACAAATGGGTCAGGTAAACATCTGTAGCCTGTCAGCTGGGTACATTGGAGGGAAGAGTAATCTTTTACATTTATCATTTGTCTAAAGAGATTAAGTACAGCTTGCTTTTATTTCTGCTGTTTACATCTATAAAAACCATGTCTTTGCAGTTGGTTATCTCTTTTTTTGCATTTTATAACTGTAAGTAATCTGCTTTTAACTTTTACTTAACTTCATTGACGAATAATTTCAGGGTCACTAGCTAGCTAGCACCAAAACATTCCATGGCTGTGACTGTCCTTAATGCTAGAGGTCTGAGCCACCCCTACAAGTGCCTAGCTTGCTTTTCTCTGCAATACTCAAAAGCAAGAGGATATATGCCCATGTAAGATGTAACAGTCTGCATTGAGAGTTAATGCAGTGATCTAAAGAGAAAAAAAAAGCCTTCCTGTGACCAGAAAAATTTTGGCATGTGACAATTAATGGAGACCATGCCTGAGCCTGCAAAGTTGCAGCAGAACTGGTAGACATAATTCAGAGTTCAGAAAGCAAATCACCAACTGAAGAAGAAAAGTCTGCATAACTACATTTTTCAGCACAGATTGCAAACGAGTAAATATGGAGAAACAGTAAAATTATTTTTCTTCATGTTCATTGCATTTTATAAATATAAACCTTAGAACAAAATCAGCCAATAAAGTAGTTTTTCGTTATTTCCTTCCTGTTTCGCTTTCAGCTCAGTTAGTGTGTCTCCAGGCAGGTGAGCTCTTCAAAACGATTCTCCCACATAAGAAACTACGGGAGCTATGAAATATTGCTGCAGTCCAGTTATCTCTGAAATGCTGATCTGCCTGGCTAACATGGAGCTGAAATGCAGTTATTCCCTTTGACATGAAGACAGTCGTGAATTTACCAGATGAACTTCCTTGACAAACGGCTACCACCCACTCAATCCATCATTTCAGGGAAGCTGGGCTGCCTCATACTTTTTATTTTCTGTGCTTTTATCTTTTCTTCTGCCTCACAAAAAGATCAAGGAGTAAAATCCAACCCAATTTTCAAAAGTATGTGATTTAGAGCACCAAATAAGTAACAAAGAGGTCTTTTAAAATTGCATATTATGCAGCAATCATGTAGTTCAGAATTTCCTCCTTTTTAATACAAAAAAATCAGCTAGAATTCTTCATTAATATTTTAATTGGCATAAGTGATGAGTTCCCAACTGTCCACATGGTAATTTTTACTTATACTGTAGATGGTGGGAGTTGGTTTACTTTTCAAGGATCTCAGTTCCTGCAACAGGGTTTATTTTTCCAAGGATCTCAGTTCCTGCAACAGGGAAGCTGCAGGCAACAGTTGCACTGCACAGGTGAAAGACACAAAAGGAAAAGTAAAACATATATGGATTAATTTTCTTAAAAAATAGAAAAAAAGTATATAGTGATCTATTATCTGTCCTATCAGGGGGATTAATGTAGCTGAAAATCATTTTGTGTGGGTCAACAACTCTCAACCTTGTGTTATCTAAGCAGCCAACAGTGGAAAGGTGCATTTGTAAAGAATTAATACTTAAAAAGCAATTTTTTTGTTCAGAAACTAGTCTGTCATACAGCAGATATGTATCTTCTTGAAAAATTAGGTGGCAGAGCATCTGCAGATTTCCTAACCTATTCAAATTGCACATAAACTCAGGGGATATCTGTGGAAGACACCATCCCAGCATCTTCTCCTGCCAGCCACTGGCATGGCACAGAGCTGTGGACAAAGCAGGGCTGAGGGCAAACCTGGTCTGGCAGAAGACTTCTCCTTGTGGGCCTGGGCACATGGGAAGAGTAGGGCATTCTCAGTAAGGCTCAGTGGATGGAAGGACCAGGACTTGGACACACTCCAGAGAAAACCTAGACCTACAGCTGGTATAAGCCAGGAAAGGGACTTCCAGCAGAGAGGGTAGGCAGTCAAAATTGCTCTCCTTGTCTGAAACAGAGCATTGTCCGAAAGCCAGGGCTGACAGGTCACATGGAGCTACTCTCGCACGTCCCACTCCCCTGCACTTCCCAGACTGGGTCCCTCAGTACCTTGTGCCTGGGGTTTCATTGCTGGGAATGCCTGCCAATGGGACAGGGAGGCCCTGTCTCTCACATGGTTTCCCCACTGTTTCCTCAAGAATCATGAGGATTGCTCTAGAAAGTGTGTGATCTTTGTCACTGTGTGGTTTTGCTGTTGTTGGCAGCATTGTTGTTGGATTTTGATTTGTTTCTTAAGGGAAAAAGGCTTACAGGGTCTTGGGGTTTGCCTGGATGACTGTCTTTTTTTTTTTTGACCCCAGTGGCAGATTTCAGCCAAATGTGACAGAGGGCTAAAGCTCTCCCAGATAATTAAGTAGCAAATGTCATGAAAATAAGATAAATGGGTAGAAGAGGCAGATGTTGTAAATGCCCCTACTGTGGGAAAAGCTGGAGAGTGGCATCTCACATCATTAGGCACTAGAACAGCCACATGGTAAAAGAGCCCCTCTAAGTGCCCCAAACACAGAGTTAACTTCAGCTTGGCTTGTGTTTTATGCATGCTTATAAGACAAAGCTCCACAGAAAGCAGGATTAATTCCTTCTGTGCCCAAATAGCTATTGGTTTTCTGATTGGAGCCCCCTCAAAATGTTCTTTGGATTCAACTATTTACATTTTAAGAAAGATATAATGTACCTCTTAAAAAGTATGCTGAGGTGCATGATTTAAACAGAATAAACACTGCTTACTTTATTCTCCTCACAACCACTTTACATGCAGTAAGATCTGCTCTTCAAAGACTTAAAAAATGGGCACAGCTAAGACTCCATTTTGTTGTACCAACAAAGCTGTACCTGTCAGGAGAATTGAATCGAGATTGTGGGAAGGGCTGCATGTGTTTGCAGTGCACAGGATTCAAGAACAGACAGTAGAGCCCAGCTGAAAAACTTGGAGAATCAACCCATACCATGGTACAGCAACGCCCTAACCATAACGGAGGTGCAACAGTTCCCCCAGTCAAGCTGTCCAAAGCTAGCAAGATCAAGATTCCTATACATTTCAAGTTACCCATAGTAAACATTCAACTGTTGTGGCATCATTGAATAACATTTAATGAGAGATACATAGGGAGAAACAAGGCAGGCAAGTCCTACTGCAGCCAAACATTCCAGCTGTGCATGGCCACATCCAGGGCACAGTTGGGATCCACTGCCAGATAGTCCTGGTCAGTTTTAGGGATACATGAAATTCCAGCTTTGGACAAATTATCTGAAAATTTAGATAATGCTAGGAAGGTAATTTGCAAACCCATTTCTGGGGTTCTGAAGCTGATCATCCTTGCTCCTAGCTTTCCACTCTGCTTAAAACTCATGATGGGTTTTATTGGGACTTTAGTCACAGTCTGGAAGAGTAGAGGTTAGAAAATAAACACCTCTTGGCTTTGTAGCCTGTAATTTGGGGGGTAGTTTAGATCTGTGGCTCAGCCCAAAGTTCAAGGGAGTAGTGTCAGACTTCTGTCTGCAGTTCAGCTCTATTTAAGGATACATTTTAAAACAAAAGACTTTTTTTGGATAGCCTGTGCAGAATTTATTACTAAGCAGATGCTCTGTTGTCTTTATAGTATCAACCACTTCTTTAATATTCTGTGCTATTTCTAATACTTGTGCTCCAATATTTCTTTTGAGAAAGAAAGGGAGTAGTCTTCTCCTTTAAGGCTCTATTTTAACTCAGCGACGGTTGTGCACTCCCCTTGGTGATTTCATGTTACCTGCCATCTGTGACATGACATGAAGACTGACTACGGGTAAAGCACCATAGTATTTTAGCACATGTTCATTACCAACAAGCCAGCATAAGCAAATGGAGAAAACAGAAGCCTAATCATTACTCCATGTTCCTGGTGCCCAGAGATACTGTCCACCCACATAGTCTGTGATGGATGCCAAGTCTTTTGCAAACTTAGGGCTTTAGTTCAGCTTCTCCGATTTACACTTGTGCATTCTTCCTGGCTCCCACCTTTGCGGGTACATAATGAACTGACTGACCAGGAATTATTCTGCCACGATGCCAGAGAAAGGGATTCTGGGGACGTAAAGGTGAGTTATAACTGCTGAGGAAGGTCCTTTCATATGGAGAGGCTACAAACAAAGCCTTTTCACAGCTTTGTGGGCTTTATGAGGTAACACAGTGGGTTAAGCTTGATAGGGTTTCACCAGACTGGACAGTCACACAGAGCTGCCCACCTCTTTTCCTCTTTTCCCCTGACTTGCCTACTATTGACAGTGTTTTAAGAGTTGCTGCATCCCTGTTCTCTCTGTGTGGGTGTTCCATAATCTCCTGAGCAAGGAATGGGTCTCCATTGAATGAGCTCTGAAATACAGCTATTGTGACTTCATTTCATTAAAGAGGTGCCAATATGAGATGCTCAGGAAATTCAAGAACATTTATCTACTGTCCCTGGTAAAAATAGATCACTTAAAATATTGTATTGGGTTGTAACCAGAAGTAGACACATCTCAGTCATGAGTAGATAGTGTAGTAGTTTCTAAGGAAGATAACTCACCCAATCCAGACACATCAATAAAGAAAATGCTTTTCACTTTACAACAACAACAAGAACAACAAATTTAGAAACACTGACCATGGGGGGGTGGGGGTGGGGAACAATATACATCATTAACAATCTTAACGTATGTCAAAATTGCCTAATGACAATACAGCATGGGTAGGAATTATTAATTTCAAGGATTGAATCACCTAGTAATATGACTAAAGGTATATTGTAGTGAAGCCTGTGTAAGGCAATGCATATGGGCTAATGCATCTAAAATTGTCAGAATGCTAAGCTTGTTCTCCTCTTTGGCAGTTCTTATAGTTCCGTTATAAAATAAACCATCATCAATTACCAAAAAAGCTCAAAATTAGTTGAGAACTTGTGTTTCAACGTAAGCTTGCTATAGGAGACATGGACTCTAATTTAGGCTCATCTTTTGCTGTAACAACCATAGAATCTTTCCTGTTTAAACATATGCAGATAGTTTTTGAAAGAACCAGCTATTAGTAAGACTTTGCCTATTTGTCCCAATTTGTCTATGGAAAAAAAAAAAGTGAAAATAGTCTTTTTGCACCAGAAGTTATAATCAGGAAAGAAAATGATGAATTAAAACAACCTTACCGAAGGTTAACTTCTGGTGTGTTAGGGGACTAAAGAATCTAATCTACATGCTTATAAGTATACAACAACAATAGCAGTAATTAGAAGAGCAAAGAGCAAAAAATAATAGGTGAAATAGCTATTATTCACAACTTGGTTATCTTCTGTGTGGGTTTATATGTGGGCACGTGTAAATTTTGCTTAAACTTAGAAATCTTGTTGATATTTTTTATGTGATAGTAACATCGTTTTCTAGGAAGTGGACTCAGCCATGCAGGATTTCAATTTCTTCTTTTTTCTTTTCCCTAATTTCTAGTCCCTAGTTTCCTATAGGGGAGAATATTTTTGTTATTTTGTGTCTTTGACTAATCAGGGTCATATTTCTCTCCATGTGCTATGGGCCTTTACCAATACCAGGGTATATTTTGTCACTGATGTCACTGAAGATGGGATCAGACCTTTACATATAATAGTGATCTAGAAAGCTAAACCAAGGAAAGTAATGTAAAATCTCACAATAATCGTGTTCCTTTACATATTGTTATATTAATAATAAATGTAGTTATTTTTTTAAAGTTCCTAAATTGAGAAAAAAAATCTACTAAAACACCAGTTACTCAATATGCATCATTATTTCATATACGCTAAGAGAGAGACATTATGAGGGTACATAAAAGTTAGGAGGCTTTGAGGTTACAAGGTTGGACTGATGCTAGTTCGTCGTGCTAGTTTTGCTAGCCATGCCTTTGAGGTTAGAAATGGGACAGATTTGGCACTACTATGTAATATAAAGGGGGAAGGTACTGAAGGGAGTTTAGTTTGTGCTGCCCAAGCCAGTACACCTCATTTTTTATAAGGCAAGTAAGTGATCTCCAGGGATGACTTAGAAGCATTAGAGAAAACAGTATACTTCAACATTACTACCCCCTTCACTTTTCACTGTTTGTGAAGATGCCCATCAATACACAGTAAGACTTACTAGAAATAGGGGGAGGGAAGACAGGGAAATACTGAAAACAGAAGAAGAGCAGAAAGAGGAAGAAAACATTATTAAGGTAACATTTACTCTGGCTTTCCTGCATCAAGGACAGGGATCTAACAGAGAGTGAAAATGTGTGCTGCGGTCTGAACCCGAGCCATTGTTATGCTGTGATACATGGAATGGCTGCTCACAGAAGATGAACTTGTTAAATATCCAACATACTCCCAGAAATAGATTCTGTGAAATATATCTTTTGCTGATTTTTTCACCGCTGCTTGAAAAGACAGAGCAGGCTTAAACATAAAAGACTAGTTAATAAAATATGCTTTTAACCAAAGGGGTGCAATGAAACCAGAGGATTGGCTTCTCTTACTGCTCCAAGGAGCATGAGTCCAGATTGCTCTCTCTTGTTCTTGCTCTTGTTCTTTGACTAGCATGAAGTTGACGGTGATTCATTCCAGTCTTTTTCCAGTACCATTAAGGTGAAGGTTTCAAGATCTAGCATACGTCTAAGCCATATTTAAGAGCAGAGAGGTCAGTTCAGAGCCTACTTAAACCTCTAAGTTATGCAACCAAGGAACTAACAAAACATCTGTGGGTGACAGGCCTACCAAGTTAGACTTCTGGAGAGGAAGGCAGGCAAAGACGTGGCTGATCTTCTCATCCATGGAGTTCCTGCAAAATGTGTGTTGAGTGGATACGAAAGATGAAAGCCCTAGCAGGAGACATGCTTTTTGTGCTTTTTTGGCTGTGCTTCTAACAGTGAGCTGTGAAGTTGTCATTCAGCCTTTGTAAGCTGCATGCAAGGCAGCTCCATACAGCTGAAAGGAGCACTGCTAGGTAGCGGAGTCAGATTTGTAGCCTGCCGTCAGCACAGCTAAACATGCATTGCCGAGGTGTGAATTATTAAACTTAGTTTCCAAATGGCAAAGGGGCAATAAAAATTAATATAAACTAGACATGGGCACAGACCAAATAACCCCAACTCTCAGTGTGTTTGGGTTGCAAACATTTGATTAGGATCCAAGCTCTGCAGCTGGCCTTATCTCTGCAGTGGCCAAGCCAAAACCCTGGGGTTTGTGGCCACCTGGCACATTCTGCAATCCAAGGACAGTGTTGATTACCTGCTCGTTTGCCACCTCCAGCTATCAATCCTTTTTGCACAACATCCCTTGTGTTTCCTGTCTTACTCTGGTATTTCTTTGGCTTCATTTTTTTTCTCTCTCGTATTTATACTGGAAGTTGTCCGAATAAGGGACACATTTTAAATCTGTTGTGAGCAACTCTGGGTAGAATTATGCAATATTGTGGAAAATTCTCAAAGGAAGGCATGGAGTCTGAGCATGAACTTTATACCTTCCATGCAGGACTGACAAAGGGAAATAGGCTGTTGTGCTTGTGAAAGAAAAGTGAGCAAGAAGTGCATTTAATAAACATACCCAATTCAACTTGGAAGGCCTTCTGATGTTTTAAAAGACGTAGTAGGGCCAGTTAGCATGAGCCAGAAATCTCCAACTATTCCTGGGGTCAAAGACTGAACTCTGTAATCATCTGTGTTTATTCTTTCCACCTCAGATCCCACTGACTAAGTTTTAGGTGGAGATTGGCAGTCTTATTGCCTCTGTTTTTATTTGCTGGGATGTAATGCACAGAGAATCACCTGGACTTGCCAAAATACACACTTGATCCCCTTGTTGCCTCTCTGTGACAGCAATAGCCATGAAAGGAGTTGTGTGATCACCCTGTTCTCAGTAGACTCTCCTTTTATCACTGGAACTTAGAAAGGGGCAAAAAGAAAATGCTGTGCCTCCCCCTAAAACTTAAAGTCAGACCAGCATTGTGATACTAATTTTCATTTGCTTTGTTTTTTTTTCCTGTGTTCTGTAAAAAAAAAATCACAGAATGATAAGGGGTTGGAAGGGACCTCTGGAGACCATCTAGTCCAACCCCAGTGATAAAGAAGGTCCTCCTAAAGCAGGTTGCAAAGGAACTTGTGTGTGTTTTGAATGTCTCCAGAGGCAGAGACTATCACATCTTTGGGCAGCCTGTTCCAGGGTTCTTCCAACCTCAAAGGTAATAAGTTCCTCTCCATGTTTAGATGGAACTTCTCATGTACAAGTTTGTGCCTTTTTCCTCTTGTCTTCTTACTGGGCACCACTGAAANTCCAGAGGCAGAGACTATCACATCTTTGGGCAGCCTGTTCCAGGGTTCTTCCAACCTCAAAGGTAATAAGTTCCTCTCCATGTTTAGATGGAACTTCTCATGTACAAGTTTGTGCCTTTTTCCTCTTGTCTTCTTACTGGGCACCACTGAAAAAAGACTAGCCACTTCCTCTTGACACACAACCATTTAAGTATTTACAGGTGTTGATCAGATCCTCCCTCAGCCTTCTCTTTTCCAGACTAAAAAGACCCAAGTCCCTCAGGCTTTCATCATAAAAAAGATGTTCTAGTCCCCTAATTATCTTTGTGGTCCTCTGCTGTATCCTCTCCAGAGGTTCCCTGGCCTTCTTGAACTGGGGACCCTAGAACTGGGCACAATACTCCAGGTGTGGCCTCACCAGGGCAGAGCAGAGGGGGAGAATAACTCCCCTCAACCTGCTGGTCACACTCCTCCTGATGGACCTCAGGTCTTCTTGACCACAAGGGCACATTACTGGCTCATGGTCATACTGTTGTCCACCAGGACTCCCAGGTCATTTTCCTCACAGCTGCTCTCCAGCAGCTCAGCCCCCAACCTGTAACGGTGCAGGGGGCTTTGCTCCCCATGTGCAGCACTTGCCCTTGCTGAGTTTCATAGGGTTTCTCTCTACCCAACTCTCCAGCCTGTCCAGCGCTCACTGTATGGTGGCACAGCCTTTTGGTGTGTCACCCCTCCCAGTTTTGTATCATCAGCAAACTTGCTGAGGAAACACTCCATCCCTTCGTCCACGTCATTGATGAATATATTGAAGAGGACTGGAGCCAATACTGATCCCTGGGGAGCACCACTTGTTACAGAGCTCCAACTAGATTCTCTGTCACTAACCATGACACTCTGAGCTCCATTTTTTAGCCAGTTTTCAGGTCATGTCACTGTCCATTCATCTAACCAATACTTCCTAAGCTTACCTATGAGGAGTCTGTGGGAGACAGTGTCAAAAGCCTTGCTGAAGTCAAAGTAGAAGACATCCACTGCCATCCCCTCATCTACCCATCCAATCATTCCATGGCACCCATCTCGTTCAACAGCAGGCCCACATCTTCTCCCATTTTGCTTTTGCCTCCAATATACTTGAATAAACCCTTCTTGTTGACTTTGACATCCCTTGCCAACTTTAATTCCAAGGAGGCCTCGGCTTTCCTTGTTTCGTTCCCTCATACTCCAATGGCATTCTAGTAGTCTTCCCAAGTGGTCAGTCCCTTCTTCCACACACTGTGAACTTCCTTCTTCCACTTGAGCTTTTCCAGAACCTCCCTGCTCAACCATGCAAGTCTCCTGCTTCCCTTGACTGAAATTTTGCTCTTAGGGGTGCACTGATCCTGAGCTTGGAGAAAGAGGTAATTGAATATCAACCAGCTCTCTTGAGCCCCCCTACCTTCCAGAGCTTTGACCCATGGGATTTCTCCAAGCATTTCCTTGAAGAGGCTGAAGTTAGAACTCCTGGAATCCATGGTTTCATTCCTAGTTGTTTTGTGCATATTACCCTTGATCCTGAACTCTATCTTTTCATGGTCACTGCAGCCAAGGCTGCCCTCAACCTTTATGTCCTTCAGCAATCCCTCTCTGTTTGTCACTGCTAGGTCCAGTAATACACCTTCCCTTGTTGGCTTATAGTCAGATATTATATCAATGTCAAGGAATGCTGACTTTTGCTGAATTCTAAGAGCTTAATTGGCATATTAATTATCAGTAATTAATAAATGCATATACAGACAAGAGAAGTTGAGATTTTATTGGTATGAAATTTATCCATTAGCCACACTTCACAAGCATCAACTTCAATATTTCTGAAGCATTAAGACTATTGATCTACATTATGGATTCTCCTTGTGAAATTGCGATGTGTATTTAATACCCTCATCTTAAAACAGAACAAGGCAATGCTGAGCTTGCATCTGGAGTTGTCTCGATTTCCTCTTCTCACTTAATGGCTGAAAAACACATGAAATTTTATGATCTTTTAATCTCTGGTTATAACTGTCTCTTCTTTTAGCTTAACAGGTTTCCTGAATCTATGCTTCTGGCTGTAGTAATTATATTGTTGACTCATGGTTATGTGAGGAAAAATTTTGTAGATTCCACACTGATAAAATATCTCCAGGGATCTTATCTGAACTTCTAGAAAATTTAAGGTTAATAATATTGTCTGGGAGAGTCAAGCAAACTCTTCAGTTTTCAACTTTTTTGAGGAATAGCTGTTCACTAGTGCTGTGGCCTCTCTTCATGGATTTATATCTGATGAGTGTACATATTTTCCCTGGTTTTCACTATTCCTATCAATATGGGAACCTACTAGACTAAGTTTTCTATACAGACCTCTCATATATACATCTCCTGGATCAGATGTATGCCTTTCTTTAGAATTTAAATGTTTTTGAAACAGTCTAGGTCTACGACACACCTGGGTGTCCTAGTCTTGAAAGTGGACCCAGATTTGCTCTACCCAAGCCCTACGAGCATCAAGGGCCTACCAATGTCATCTAAACACAGTTCCTGAAAGTGTGGGTGTAGGTATGAAGATTATTCCATTGATAGCACCCAGCTTTATGTCTCCACTCACAAGGGAGTGCAGAATATGTCTGACGATGTCTTCAGCTGTTCAGGGGGTAAGCACATACACACTTGTGTTTCCTGCCTGATTATGGGATTGGAGTGGGTGGGAAGGGTTCTGCTTCTTTTTCAGCTCACATCTCACAAATCTGCCAATGTGTTGTCATCATCTTCTCTACTCAGACTGCTGCAGGAACCCCAGCCTTATTACCTGTTCTCATTACTGACTTTTAATTTTTAAATTAATTCTTTTTTGCTGGAACAAGATTCAGGGGTGTTAGGCTTCACAGGGACTATCTTGTAACACATGATCCTTGACACATGATCAGTCTCACTGATAATATGGGGCAACGCGTCATTGGTATGGGGATAGCAAGAAGGCAAACTGCAGTGCAAATCTAACATAATGTAGCTTCAGTCAGTAACAGACAGCTCCAGGTTTTGCAGTATCACCTACTGAGACCCCAGGAAAGGTTGGAAGGTCAAATTCTGAGCTGTTTCCCTTTCATCTATTTGTGAAGACCGTGAAATTCTTTGTAGACATTTTAACAAATAATGCTTCAGAAATATATTTTCCCCTAACATCCTGCTCTTTTACTTCCCAAGTATAAAAGCCAACAACAACTCACCACGCATGCTTTAAGTTGAATAAGAAGAGCTGGTAAGAATGCATGTTTCACCCTTACAGAGGGGTCATTATAAAAGAAGTGAGGTTAAAAATAATGTTAACGTGATCTGCAAAAGAATGAACTCTTCATTTTTCTGCATCTTTTAAGACATTCTGAAATCTCTCTGTGTGAATCCTTATCTCATCCTCCTCCTTTTCCCTTTTGCCCCACATCTAGCCTCTCCATCTCAGAAAAGGAAAGGTTTTGGTACGTCTGGCTATATCTAAATGAGGGCACCCTCAATGCTCTACTAGCTCCATCTTGGGTTGAAGCAAAGATGTGTATTTTCCCTTCTCAGTTTTTTGTTTTGACTCTGGACCATGTCATCATGGGAAGAAAATCAGACACCCAATTGTAAACATTGCAGGGTTGTTGCAGGATGCACACCTCTGCTGCTCTTGTCTCCATTAACCTATAATAATGCAGATCTTCACTGAATCCCAAAGAATTTGCAGGAAATTTGAAATTACATTGCTGGTGTTCTACCCTTAAAAAGTAAATGCTGTTAGTGAGTGTTTAAAGACATCCTATTCTTTTCTGTTTTTTACTAAACTGTAAACAAATTCAGTACTATGATTGTCCAAAATGCAGGAGATATCCTGCATCAAATCCTGAAAAACTTGTAACAGTGTCCTTCTTGACCCTCTACTCTTGGTGTCCTCCATGAACTGTGGAGTTCATGATATGTTACAGCCACAGGAAGCTGTTTGCTGCACAGCCTTCTTTTAGGTGGATGCTCAACATCATGTTCCCCAGGGGTCAGTACTGGGACCAGTGCTGTTTTGGTGGTGATATGGACAGCGAGATAGAGTGCACCCTCATCCAGTCTGCTGTTATGGGGAGGTACTCTTTAGCAGGAAGTGTGGCAATAGGGTGAGGGTTAGCGGTTTTAATCTGAAAGAAGGGAGATTTAGATTAGACACTAGAAAGAAATTCTTTCCTGTGAGGGTGGTGAGACACTGCAAAAAGTTGCTCAGAGAAGCTGTGAATGCCCCATCCCTGGAAGTGTTCAAGTCCAGGCTGGATGGGCTTTGAGCAACCTGGTCTAGCAGGAGGGGCTAGAAACTCAATGATCTTTGAAGTCCCTTCCAACCCAAACCATTCAATGATGCTATGATCATCTTAGCAGTAAGTCCCCTTCATGTATCTTGGATAGACGGCAAGAACTACAATTCTACCCATTGAAGCACTTCTATAAGCATTTTGCAAGCCGTAAGTTTTTAAATGCTGGAACCTAAATACCTGGAGAACTCAAAATAAAGAATTCTCAACCCTGAAATTTCAGCGTGCAGTAAAATTAGTTGATCAGTAGAGTTAAGTTTTCTGGATTCACCACACAGGCTTATTCTCAGTGATGAACTGGTATTTGCTAGCCCTGAAGGCAAGCGAAAACAGAGCAGTGGTTTAGTTTAATGGCGATCTCCTGGACAGTACAGGAATGTCAGAGCTCAGGATACTAAAGCATTTGTATTATTAATGGAATTATTTGCATAGTTATTAGCACTATGTAAATAATAATCTTATTATCACAATGATTGTGATTATTATTATTAATTTTAAAACAGTTAGAAGGTCTTTGTATATTGTATAAGGAGATGTGCTCCAGTATACATAGTATCTTCTTATTTTGCCTTCCCAGATTTTCACATTTGTTTCCTGCTTTTACCTACCCTTGTAGTTACTGCTTTTCTCTTCTCATCTTCAGTCCTTCTTCTCTGTTGTCTCAAATGTCACTCTTGTCCCTGACTCTTCTCCTATTCCAAGGAATCACCAGTCTCCAATTCCATAGGATTTGTTCTCACTGTGTCATGAATGGAGTTGTGCAACCAGGGTTGGATTCACCACACACATGGGACGCCCACTTTCATCCCTGGAACTGGCAAGGGTAGGAAGCCCCAGATTGTGGTGAAATAGATACATGTTTGTTCTTTATCTCTTTCTCTTGAAATCTCATGTGCAGAATAAGATAAAATAGTATAGAAAAGGCAGAATAGTACTACTGAATATAATTAAAAGATGAATATAAGAAACATCACCTTTTAACAATTAATATTATCAAAATAATTCTTCTTATGAAATCTAGGCATTTTCCTGAAGTGAACAGTCAAATTAATGTGGTTACTGCCTTGTGTACTTAAAATATTTGGCCATGCTGTACTGTGCACTAGATGGACTTTGAAACTACTAATGGGATTTGCATTGGCTTCAAAGTATCTTATAACATCTCATAAAGCTCCATCTGAGACAGAGACAAGGTTCCTGCTGTTTTAGTGTTTGCTGCTTCTGTTCTAGGATGGACTGTGTATAAAACGTGGGAGAGCAGTATGGCATCTTCAAAAAGACACATCCCTTCTCTTTTAATGCCTAGACTCAATAGTAAGAAACCTGTACCTGCAGAAGGACCAGCTATTGAGCCTGGATCTTCTGAACTGGAGGCAGGGGAAAAATTACCCCTTTTCCTGTCTCTTCAAATGCAACTCAGAAATTACAAGCACAAATTCAATTTGCAAAACAATAGAAACTAGGCCTTCAAAATTTGACCCCATAATTTCAAGTGTCACAATGCTGTCTGTGGCTATTTAAATTTATGACCACTTCCCCATCACCTTCAGGCCCAGATCTAACAGAGGAGTGAAGGCTGTCATAGACTTCTTTGTCACCATTAGCACCACATGGTATCATGTATGCAGTCTCAGAAATGCAATTGCGGGTGGAAGCTGGTGGCTCATGCACACATGCATAAGTGCACATCCAGATAAAAGCTGCATCTGGTCCCAAAGTTACCCAAGTGCTATCTCCCAATACACATTCCAACAGACCACAAGGTGTATGAGGCAAGGACTGGTTTTTTAAAGTGTATGTACTTTTATAAATATATATATGCACACATGCATACATATATTTACCTATGGGGAGAGTAGGAGAGATACCATTATATATATCTAAGTACACAGAAAAGGTGCTGCTACCTGTTGGCAGCTATGAAACTAGCTAAAGATAATATTAATAATATATAAACATTCTCCTTTTTTTCCAGGTATGGTTGGCTGTTCTTACGCAACATCAGAGGAAAAAAAAAAAAAAAGAGTTCTAAAATTGATTTATAACAATGCCAGGAGCAACATTTTTGTATTTCCTAGGTGTTTAGAGATAAGAGAACCTGTCAAGCCCGGCTGGTGTGTGGATAATCCTACAGAACTCCACCTTTCCCAGTGGAAATTTTGCAGAGAATGCTGCCACAATTGTGGCTGAGTTTTACCATCGTTGAAAAGGAGAGGGAGGAAGTGAGACATGTAACAGCAGTGCCCAGCTTCAGCAACTGTGGAAACTTGCCATGATTTCTGTGCATCGCTTTTATAGCCCTGATCATGACATATGATAGACGCCAGGAAATAGTCTCTTATCATCATTTCGCAGACAGTCTCTCTTTCAGTATATGCCCTCGGCATGATCCTGCTGGTTTCACTGGCACTGATACGGAAGAAAGTATTTGCTCTTCTCTGTAACCTATTTGCAGGGATTTCTTCTGAACTCCCAGAATTTCCCCTGGAGTAGGACAACCCCCTGCTGTTCCCAGTTAGTGTTATGAATAACATCTTCCAACAGATAACGCGGCTGTGTTAAGCCCTAACGATTTCTGTCACAAAACATTTGCCAAACGCAGCCCAGGATTTAATTCGGAATTTTGACTTTTGGGGCAGTCTGCTCCTAAGCTGAGGACCTTTGGAATCCAAGGTCATCAGCTCAACAGGAGCTAGTTCTTCCCTGCTTCACACAGGGAATAGAAAAGCCCAGGAAGCCTTGGCTATAAAGTAGGCCACAAACCTTGGAGTTTCAGGCAGCGGTTCAGCAGAACAGCATCGATGAAAATGAGGAAAATAGAAATTTTATTAAGCAGATGTAGGTTCTGGGGAAAATATTTAATCTGGGAAGTTTTGTATGTCTTAGATTTGTAAAAAAAAGTTCTAGGATTTCTGGTTCATAGGTTTCAATTGTGAAAACTTTTAGATTTTGGTTTGATTTTGATTGAAGTAAAATTTGGAAATGACTGCTTTTCACACAACAAAAAAGCTACTTTACTACCAGTTCTTCTGTTGCAAGCTAGGGCTAATTAGGCAAGGGGTGGTCAAATGACATGTATAGCTGTGCTACTAATCTCTCTTACAACAGTGAAACCTGAGGAAGGTTCGCAGTATCATTGATGTTATTGTAACTAAGACTTGAAAGCAGGCTAGGAAATAAATGTCATTGCCTTGTCAAAGAGTTGTAATACTTATACTAGCTGTATATTTGCCCTCTGGACAGTAGGAAATTGGTAGAAAGAAGAATGGAAAAAATAGAAGCACTTGAAAAAAATAATGGAAAAGTAAGACAAATAACCAAAAGTGTTTTGTAGTTATACCTAAGACTTTAAATGCCCATTTACACTACTCAGTTTTGAAACACCAGAGTAAATTTTGCAGGGGTGTTTAGGAACACACCACAGGAACATCACTACTTCTCATCCCCATGGCTTTCAGAGAAATGTCATGATGCAGTGTCGTGTAATGTCCTCTTCATGCTTCAAATGCACTTCAGGATCACAAGTGGGAGGGAACCACCAGCAAGGCTGACCCTAACATGGGAGGTACAGAATTCAGTGCTGCTGCCCGACACGCTTGGATTTGGCCACTGAAGAGCAGTAACTGAAGGGTTTCTGAGCATTAGAAAGCTGCATTACCTGGTCCAAGGCTTCCTCTCTGTGCAGTTTTTGATAATCAGAATGTCTGTCTTTTTCCTGTATAAGGAAAACAGGCTTACCTGGCCATGAACGAGGAAACAAGTTCCCACCTGCCAGTGGACTGGCAGACATTAAATGCACAAACCCTTCTGGACTCAGATACAGCAGTTGGCTGCAGTCTGGCTGGCTGCACTGAGTGGTCAATAATGCCATTGTGAGCCAAATGAAAACAAAGTTTGTCTTGAGTGAAGTTTTTTGTTCTAAATAAAATGAACCTAATCAGCAGGTGCTTTTAAGGAAGTTTCCTTTATATGGAAATGGAATCCAAGGAAGGGATGGAGACATAATGCTTTATGCAAAGGTAATTTAAAAAGAGACAGTTTAAATGGGAATGTGGAACCTCATGTCTTTTTTTTTTGCATTTCAATGAAATAGGGGTTTTCTTTTTTTTTTTTTTTTTTTTTTCTTTGTGGAATGTGGACCAGCATTTGTCAGTTGCACAAGATGTTTGCTGCTTCCATTTTCCATTGCTTTTACACTTGGCTGGGACAAAGTCCTCTGAAAAGCAGCTTTACAGAACACCAAGTCAGGCGAGCTTGCCAGAGACACTGCGTAGCCCAGCTAGTCAACAGGCTGCGACAGTTGGCCCGTAGTAAATCTCCTCCCTTTAAAACCGGTGTCTTGAATTACTAAATAAATTCATCAGTTTCTAAAATAAATGTGACACAGCAACAGCTCTCAGGCTGGGCAGGCCAATGACTCTGTTATATAAGAAACTTGGCTTTCTGGGCAATGTCAAAATTTGCCTGCAAAATGTTTGGCCAAAGATCAACAGTAAACAGGAACTGCATTTGCTTCACTTTGTTTGACCTCCCCATGGTTTTCTCTAGTATGCGGCAGTCTAATCTGTTTGAGAGCCACATTTTACTTGTGTTTTAGATTTTATCACCATTTTTACATTTTACCTTTAGTGTCCCCATGAGAGAAAGGCTAAGGTAGCTTTAAAAAGAGGACTGAGCAAAGAGGAAGGAGAAAGGTAGCAAAACCTGCAGCCTGAAACGATTTTTTAAAATCAGGCTTCTTGTGTGAATATTGATCTTTCCTGGTAAAGAAGACAAAACAAGGCTGTGAAAACACATCCCATGTGCCTCACTCACACCTGCATGGTGGGACAAGCATTAGCTGTGCTTGCATACATGCCATGGGGGAGTGATCAAGCCCACCAGGCTTTTGAGTTGGAAGTACAAAGGTCTGAACTCCAGTCAAGAGGGGAGATCTTCATAAAGAGATCAACATGAATCATGCTGCTGAGAGCTCTCCGCTGCTTCACACTTGCAATCTGGCACACAGGCTCTTCAGAACAATAACCAGTTTAGCACTTAGCCCAAGTTTAAGAAGTCTGAAAACTTTGTGTATTACTATGGAAGACAAATGCCTGTAAAAAAACCAAACCAAAACAAAACAAAAACCCCAACAAAAAGTAGTATTAGTGAAATGCTTGAAGAAATTATTCTATTTTGTCCTCTGTAAATCTGATGGCATTTGCAAACAGTAATTTCCTTATTTTTCTTGTAGATTTTGTGGTTCTGGTCTCTGATTTTTGTGTTTTTGATGTACGACCAGAGAAAAACTTTTAAAAGTTTGTCTTTTCTGTCCCCCAAAATGGCCTGGGGGGCTGCTATTTAAAGCCTACAGAAATAGGTTAGAGAAGTGATCCTGTACCTTTAAAAAATAGAATAGCAAAATATTTTTTAACAGCAATCCTTTCATGCTTCATCCTAGGATCATGAAAATGGTCTTTTTACCTTATGTTCCTAATAATGAACAAATCAACACATTTACCTTCAAACTATGATGTGTAGCTATGGAGATATCCAGCAGCCTCAAGTGTAGTCGGCACAAAGCTCTTCGAAATCATAAAGTAAAAACAAACTTCAAACAAAATCACAGACCAGTGACCTTGGTCTGACTTCAACTTCCATTTTGTATATACTGGGAATCGAATCCTAGGCTAACAAAGAATGAACTTGTTACCTTGCAAATGGTCAGCAGAAGGCCTTTTCCTCACTTATGTCTTACTGAAACCTTCTGATGTGTAAGCAGGACAGCCTTTGTGATTCAGCCCTGTGCCTGGCTTATGCACAGAGATGAATACCCTCCTGGAGGAAGAGAGAAAAAAAAGATTCAGGCTGAGCCTTGCTAGACTTAAATAGCGGTTTTAAATTTTCAGAAGTCAGAGTGCAACTGATTGAATCTGCAGCTGTCTAGGTGAAAGCAAGGGGTTGGTGGATCTCTGAAGATTTGGGATCAGATTCATCCATATGTTTTGAGTCATTCTGTCAATAGAAAACAGCTGTAAAACTGTTTCCCTGGCCAGAAAAAGTTGGGTTTATGGTTGTTTTGTGTCTCCAAGCATCTGATGAATAGAGCTCTTTGTTTCAAGAAGCATCAGAAAACCCAGATGCTTATCTGCATTTCTCAGCTAAATAAATTGTGAGAGTAATTTTGCAGTGATAGCCCTTCATGAGCTTTTTCAGTCATTTTTTGGTACTGACTAATTGATAAGATGATTTGAACACAAATTCTCTCTCTGCCAAGAAGAGGTTATATATTTTATGGCCTCCGTTGCTTAAAAGGAAATCCCTGCTCTGGGAAATTCAAAGTCCAGGTATAAAACTGCAAAAGGACAATTAACAATCAGTTTAGATAGACAGAATGAGATGAACAGTGTGGGAAGAAAGTTCAAAAAGGAAGAGTGACTGAGCACTTGTATACGGCTCATTTTCATGTCTTAGTAGGTCTGCAGGGGGTTGTTTGTTTTTTATTTCTGGTTCTTTGATTGTCTCAATGGGAGGACTGGGGTTAGAGATTTTATGAGATGATTATTTTGATAAGAGACTTTAAAGAATAAGCAGTGGGGACATAGTAGATTGGGTCAGGAAGAGAATTTCAGGCAAGGGGTTCCACCAGAGAAGGCACCAGAGAAAGACAGAGAGAGAGCTGGCAAAGCAGATGTGTGCAACTGGAGCCAAGTAAATGAGGCAAGGGTGAACTGATGAGAGCAGAGCTCTTCCAGCACACTTTCCATACTTCTACTCCCACCCCCATGTCAAGCCTAAAATGCATGAAAATAGAGAGTGGGGAGGTGCTGATGGAGAAAGGATTGCAGTCACAAAAACTAATTCAACACCTTCAGATTTCAAAACAGATATTTAGTGTTCTGAATCGAGATTTTCTATTAGAAATTTTTTCTATTTCCACCTCCTAGAACTGGCAATTTCTAATTTTCTCTAATTCTAATTTTCTAATTCTTTTTATAGGTTCATTTGCAAAAAGTCTGCTGTGTTTTCATGTTTGCTTGAGAGCACTTGCGCGCTTATATTCTCCAAATGCAAAGACTCTGGAGGCTGTGGCAGAAAGAGGTGCTTTATTGTTTGATCTCTTGCTCAGACTCTCTCTTTCTTCCCCTCACACATGTATTATTTCTTTTTTTCCTCTCTCCCCTACCTCTGAAGGAAATATTTCCAAATGTGCACTTTCTCAGTTTTGTCTGAAGGCTCTTTAGATTAAAGGTCAAAAATACACTTCTTGTCATTGTGTAGACACCAAAGAGAATGGTAAAAATGGAACAGTATCAGTTCAGGACTACATTAAAAATAACCAAAAGCAACAGCTTTAGGACTGATTTAACAAGTCATGCAAATTTGCAAAATCTAGCAGCCTTAGGACACTGTTTAACAATTTGAGAGACGTTGCATAGTTTTTTACAGATCCTTTAAAACTTAGAGCATATAAATCTTCTTTTCCAATTATTTTGAAATGATGCAAACTAGACATACTACAACTTTTGATCACAAGTACTTATTGAATTGCATATTCTCCAGGTACGCCCTTCAAGGTCACACTCCGATCTAGATCATAATGGCTTTCAGTTCCCTGATGGTCTGAGGGCTCTCTGCCCTTCCACCGACAGCTGTGGCAGTTAGACAAGTACAATGAGATAGGAAACTGTGGTTCCTCTGGGGCTAGCTAGACTTAGCACCCATTTTAAATAACTTTGCATCAGTGAAAAGGCATTGCAATGACAAAAGAGGCAAGATCGGTTTTTGAAGGGTTTTGAATTCAGGTATGCTTATTTATCTACTCCTTGTGACCATAGATCATGACAAAGTTTCATCAAGTTAACTAAAGCACTATCTATTAAATGGAATGCAGAAGGTAAAAAAATAAACCACACAATTACAAGAAAAGCCCATGTGATAAATAACAATTGCAGGATATTCTTCCAATGTTACTATTGACACTATAAGTGTTGGAATAAATTAAGCTCATTGCAAATATGGGATACGAATCTATTGGCATGGGAGTGAAAAAAAATATCTACCATTTAGTCTAAGCAGTTCAATTGGCAGTGACGTACTAACAGTGAAGTGAAAACTTTTGTGTCCTTTTAGAAATAAGTGCTGTGTATACCTACATAGAAAGCAATGTATTCTGCTGTTGAGAGTCAGTGCAAAAACATTCTATGACTGACAAGGATACTTCTGAAAGTGTTATTCAGTGCTTGCCACTTGAATAATTTTAATAGAATTAGCAGACAGTTTGATGGGATTACTACTTCTCATGGTAATCCATCGTCTCTAATACTGGGAATTTGGGGACAAATGTAGCGATTGGTTTAAACAGATTTTTTTAAACCTCATTTTAAAATGTCATTGTGTCATTGAGCATTGCTATTATTAGATGTGGACATGTACCCAAACCCAGAGCTGTGCAGTCCCAAATCAGGAGGAATTTGGGATCATAAGCTTTCAATTTTGAAACTACCTCTCATTAATTATAGTTGATAATTAATATTTTATAGTTGATAATTAATATTTCTTTTTTATTGTTCATCTTTAATAATCAAGCAAGAAGAAATACAGAGAATAAAAATGCCCTGAAATGTTTATAAAATAGAGATGACACTGAAAGTACAGGTTAAAGGATGAGCAAGGAGAAAGCAGATTAACTTCACAGTAAGGAAAAACTAGGATAATAGAGTAGAGGATATTGGAAAAAAAAAAATTACCTGGCAGTGCAGTAAAATATTTGACCCTGCAAGACTTCTGCCTTCCCAGGAGTCTTATAAGTAAGGACTTCAGAAGACAGTTAATAGGGAACAGGGAGAACTATCCTAGACAGTTTTCTAGGATCTGTCTGAGGCTTAATTTCTAAGACTGTACAACCAGATGGTAGGGGGATGCTTTCTTTGCTAACCATGGAAAAAGACCACCATGGTACAAAATTAGAACCAGTGCAACTTTTCCTACAACGTACCTTTTGCTACTGATTTAGAGTCTGTATGTGAAATAGAAAGGGGAAGGCAAGGACCCATCCCTAACTCCCTCTTTTCCATCTGCTGCTTTGGCTCGTAGGAGTTCTTGTGAGCAGGAGTAGAGTAGCCTCCAGTGTTATGTGATGCCCAGCTGAGCCAAGATGGGGAAGGACAAAAGTGCCCCTCATGCTGTGCAGTCATGACTGCAACTCTGACAAATCATTTGAAAGCATTTAGTATAACAACTGGTATAGAAAAAGGAGTCTTACAGGACCATGAAGAAATAAGATAAGAGTTGAAATGGACCCCAGTGGTATCAATGAGGAGGTAACAGGATTTTCCACAGAAGTGGAGATTTTTCACAGAAATTTTTCACCGAAGTAATACACATAGAGCTACCTTTCTACAGAATATGGCATACTCTTCTTCCAAGTCTAATACAACTGCCAAGGTAAAGGCTACAAAGTAGTACAGTTCCATTCAAGGACTTCCGTATTGCTAGCTTATTTGACAGTCCTCATTGGTATTTCTTTTGAGGCTCAGATACAATCTTCTCTCTTAATTCAGATCATTAAGTCCTTTCAGGGACTTCATTTCATTTGGAATAAAAAATTAATATCAAGCTGGGGTTTCAGAATTAATCTGAGGCAAAGGCAGTACCTAACACCAAAGAAAGAGATCATTTAAAACCATCTCAACATATTGAACACAACAATGTTTCTGAAGTATCTTCTTTAATTCACCTGAAATACTTTCAATCACACATTTGAAATTTCAGATTTAAGCACTCTGGCATTGGTGAAAATCATACTTATTATTGAAAGTTATGTTAATTTGTAACTGATTTTTACAGGAGCTTGTATGTGTACACACAGAAATGAGATTGTTCCTAGACCTGGGGGTAATAGATGTAGTCTACGAAAGAGTAAGAAAGAAAAGTGATGTAAAAGTATGAGTGGTATATTACTCCCAGAGAGTAGAAACAAGCTCAGTTTTTGCAGTACTGTTCTTGAAATGTGTAGCCACAAGAAAGCAGAAAAATGTCCCTCATCATAAACACAGAGTACGTCTAACTGATTAGGTATTCCTTAGTATGATCTCTTTTTCTGTAGAGACAGTCAAAATGTGAGAAAAAAAAGTATAAAATGGATGCTGAAGACTGTGACAGGTGAGATTCTGCAGAAAGTGAAAAATGAAGAGAGCAAGGCCACTGAAGGATTCCAGCTTTTATTATCTCACTTGGACTAATGCAAATTTCAGTCGTATGTGGTGTGTAGCATATAAATGAGATGTATTTGCAACAGAGAGCAAAATGTTAGAAGAGGAAGAATATTCTCCTAACAGAGGACATATGGGCCAGTCTTATCTGTACAGCATCCTCACTGCAATGTTTCTAAAGGAAGAAAGCTGTACAATTAGAAGTCAACTTTGGTGAACTGTCACACAAATTTCCCAGGAGGGTTGCTGGAAATCCAGACAGTTTTAAGGTCTACATAGCACTTGGACATTTTTAATACAGGGCTTTTCTCTATATGCTCTGGAATGCAACACCTTGTATCCCTAGGAGAAACTGTGCTGGCAGACCCAGGGAGCAATAGCAGACCCAGCAGAGAGTGCGTTCCTGGTGCCATCAAAATCAGTCAAAACCCCTTTCCATACTTCCCTTGATGCGGTTGTACTCACAAGCCTCTGGACAAGGTACTGTGAGGCTCTGGGCATAGCAGTAGGAAAAATTTTGAAACAAACCAAACAGGAATGAAAAAAGAACAGAGACAGAATAAACTGGCAAGTGATCCCATGTAAACATAAAACAGTACAGAGTAAAAGCAAATGATTCAATGAATGGGAACAAGGCATGGCTGTTCTGGCTAGTTCATGCAAATATCACAGAAAATACAAACAATGCTCATGGTTCATGACTCTTTGTAGCTCTCATTGTTTCTGAATCTGTACAGACCTCCAGTAGGCAATTTTATGGATTGTGCATAGGGAAAAGGCAGTCTGCAATGAGAGCTAAGCAGCTGCAGAAATTCACTCCAACACTCTTCCTAAGAACATCAACTGCTTAGCATCATGACCCTGTAGACAGAAGGAGAGCTTCTGAGTGACATATCTTCAAGATGAAGGACACTGGTTTCTGAGAAGTTGATGTTTGAAATTGGGATAAAGTTGCATTATTTAAATACAATTACTTTGGTTTCCTGTTTGTCTGTATGTGTCTGAGTCAAGGAGTACCATTTAATAGAATTTCATGAAACTCTGTTTTCAATTATTTTGGGAAAGAATGCCAATCATATGGTTTTTCAGTAGGTTTGAGTTCTTGATGAGTTTGGTTCACAATGCAGAATTTATATTACCTTCTTGGAGACCAACCTTCTCCAGAGCTTAACTCTTCTTGCTGTAGCCCATGATGTAAAAGAAAAGCCTGCAAGATTAACTCAGAGATTCTAAGAAATTATATTTTCTATTTCCTTCAGCTGCTTTTGAAATTTTATTTTACATATGAAAGGCTTGGGTTTTTGAAGTATTCTATCTCCAATAGATTTGCGTTGTTGTAACAACAAACATCAGTGAACACCATAGCTTGTCTTCAACAGGTGATTAAGTCTTAGAAGCAAACCATTGCTGTTTATCTTTGTGCCTACAACTTTTAAAATGCTATGTTATTTGAATTTCATTGGTTTAAACTTAATTTGATATTGAAAAGATGCAGATATTTAACTATAATTAAATGTTTATTCAAGTTATCTAGCTGTTGCTTATTTTACTAGTTATTAGGCTGTAGATAACTGCAGTGGAACATTTCTTTTCTAGTTTACGATATTTAGTACATGAGTAATTATTCCAACATACATGCATAAGAGAGTAAATGAATATAGGAACAATCTTTCCTGTGGCTAAATTTTTGTGTGGTAAATATATCCTCATGTTAAGAACTTGATAGAATACATAAGGCACAGAACATGGTATGTATTACTTGCTCTTGGGTGGTCTAGTAGATCATTTCTACAGCTCAAAGCCCCTTTCCATTTAGTGAAGATACAATATAGTATTCTTCCATGACTGTTTACATTCTCTTTTTTTTGCAGGAACTTCAAATGCATACATTAGGCATTTCTTCCCTCTTGTCTTTTTTGATCTCCTTGATGACAAATTTTACTGTGGTGTCAAAATATAACACAGTCCACTCATTCATTAGACACAGATCTTATTTACAGAAGTTTTATTTCTGGTAGGGAGAAAGAGAACATATTCCTGAAGAATGATCATGGAAGAAAAATAATAGAAAGAAAACATGAGTAGCAAGCTTGAAAAAAAAATATTGTTGGCTCTTCTATCTCACAAATACGTTTGTACAGCTAGGGAGATGATTTAGAAGACACTGTAAAAGAGAAAATCTGAGAAGTCCTGCAAAATTAAATGCTATTATTTTAGGGCTTTCTGAACAGGCAAGTTCCACCATCCTTTTGAAGCTCAATTATAATTCAGCAGGAAGAAGCAAAGGAGAAAGATTTTAAATTCTCCTTGGAAATGGAAGTTACACAGGGACTGGATGTAGGGTGAAGATTGTGAGACCTTTATGTCGCTGATCTTGCTGGGAAGATGCTGCATACAGTTCTTAAACAAATGTTTAGTTTGACCATATTTCAGATAATGTCCTCCTCAATTTCTCCTTTATAAAACCAGTCTGAGTTTTCATGGAGGAAAAAACCTCCAGTTCAAAACCAAATTAAAGAACCTAAGAAACTGTAGTGCTTTTTGAAATAGTACTTGCATGCTTCCACTTATAAAGAGACTTTCCTATAAGGCTCTAAGAACACTCTACCCATGAATAAAACTTCAAAATGACTATGCAAAATGCTTTATTTCTAGAACAATCAGAATGATTGGCAGTCAGAAAATGCTAATTTGTCAAAATGAGAATGGACTTTGTAAAGGTTTATCTTGATAAGGTTGAATTAGGCTGATAAAGTTGAAGTGCATGTTTTGACTTTTGCAGCTGTCAGAATATATTATATGTCTGTATAGGAATGCTGGAATTCCAACTGAGGGTCACACAAATGTTTTGACCCTAATGAAAGCAGACAATCAATATTTTAAAAGTCTATTTTGATGTTTTGATAATGAAAATCCTCTGAAATCTAGTTTTGCAGGAACTTAGAGTTATTGACTTGTTTGCTTGGGTTTTTTTTTATTTTTGTTTGGTTGGTTTTGTTTTGTTTTTTAATTTTCTGGTACTAAAAGATTTGTGATTTTAGCAAAAGTAATTATGGTATAAGGTTTTCAAAACTTTAACCCTGGTTCTGTAAATGCTAGTGCGTAACTTAAAATTTAAGTACATAAGCACTCAATATGCAATGGAAAAACTCATGATCTTAATTATATATTCGTTTGCACATCTGGAGCTTTACAGAAGTTTAAAGGACCTGTCTATCTGAAATCAAATTTGACATAGTTTTGGAATTTTATATAAACTGCACGTTCACAATATCAGCCATTACCCACAAGCTTAGACAGAAACCTGAACACACAGACACTGTAGATAAAGCAAATAAAACAGATATACATAGACTATTGCTCACCGAAACTGGCTACTTTTGATATTTAAAAGATTTTAAAGATTTAATTTAACAGATTTAAAATGTTCAGGGAAATACTGAACATGTAACTACTGAAAACTGGCCAGTATGGATAATAGTGTATTTAATACCAAGTAGTACCGAACTGTATGTCATATTTAAAAATCACATTCAAAATGAAAACAAGGGAGAATGTTTGTACATAGTATATGCCATTTCCAAACTATCCTGTATTAGTAATTGTAATACTTGTAATGCACTTCTTTTTGTGTACATATCTAAACCCAGTAGCATATGGTCTTTTACTTCAAAGAGAGCCCCTGCATATCTAAAATTGAACAAAGGTTTGTTTTACATCTGGGTCAGGGTTTAGGGACAAGGTGGGCAATAATTAAGGGCGCTCATAGTATTAAAGATGTTTCCGTATAAAGCAGGAAACAAATCTGATGATCAGACATCTGAGAATGTACTGAAAAGAGGTGTTAGTGGAGCTAAGAGATGAGAGAGCAACTAAAGTCAGAAAGAGAATGAAGCCATCATCACAATTTACGTGGACACGATGACAGTTTTATATGAAACACAAAGTTGAAAAATTGCTGATGTTCAAGGTCAGCAAGTACCGTGAAAAGGAAAAGCTTTGCACAGATACAAAATAGGCTTAAACATCAACAAAAGAGTGTGGTTTTGAACTTCAGAAAGAGGAATACAACTAACAGACCTCTACAAGGGTAATCATTAAGGGTAATCATTAAGGCATTTTATGCCCCATCCCTGGAAGTATTTAAGGCCAGGCTTGATGGGGCTTTGAGCAACCTGCTCTAGTGGGAGGTGTCCCTGCCCATGGCAGGGGGGTTGGAACTCAATGATCTTCAAGGTCCCTTCCAAATCTAACCATTCTATGATTCTATGGGTCTGTTCAATTTTTATATCAGTGACCCAGAAGAGGTAAACACAACTCTCTGTCAGAGTAGGAGCTAGAATGAAAGACTAGTCATCAAGTGAAAATTGGCTTAGACTAGAAACTATGTGGTTTAGAGCAGAGCTGAGACTATTAGTGACAGGAATGAAATACACACATTGAGCAGATGTGCAGCAGAAAACAGCAATAATAAGGATCTCAATGAAGTAATCCAGAATAGAAATTTTGTTTATTAGATTCTCAAGTTAAATAACTGAGAAAATTACCATAAATATAAGTTAGAATAATATTTGCCAGAAGGCAAATATTACTGAATATTCAAACAAATCTTTGAATGTATGTTACAAATATATTTATGTAAATATATCCACAGTAGAAAAGCACTCAATTCTAAAGGTAACTATCAGCCAGCCCAAAACTTAAAGGAGAGTTAAGCAGCATTCATTTGCTTGTCAATAGGACAGAGATTGGATTTGATACTGTGTACATTCAAGAGATATAAGGACCCTGAAGAAGGAAAAGTCAGAATTCTTTCTTGTACAAATACATTGGGTTATCATTATAATACGTTAACTAATCAATTAGATGACCTAACAGTTTTAGGTTTCTTTTGTTATTCCTCATAACATTTTCTTGTTCTACATTTTGTGAGACAGTTATAAGTGCAAAATTTTTTACAGATTTTCAAAAAAAACTGAAGGTGTATCTTTTAGATAAAATTTAAAAGCAGCAACTTTTGATGATGATAATAAAACACCTTAAACAATTAATACAGTGTAATTTATTAATCTGAATTTATATATACAAATGTAACATATAATTCGCATTATCTTACCCTGGAAGCTTCTAAATTATGGTGAAATTTTCTGTACTTGCAAACTGCTCTTGGCTAAAAATTCTTTTCAAATACATAAGCTGAAAATAGTTTCACTCTTTGACCTGTTCCCCTAAAATTGATGCAAATTATAATGGCTAAGTTATAAGTATCCCTGAAACTAAGTATATCATGAAAACACAATCAGATCCTTCACTACAGCAGTACTCATGGGGGCTGTTAGGACAACTTATGGAGTTATCAACACCAAACTATAAGTTAATGAGGATGAGCAATTGACTGTAATAAAGTACCCCTAAACAAGAGAGCATTAAAAAGTGCAGGAGCTGAAAATTTCTATTGGATTTTCCATTAGCTATGGCATTGTACACAGCTTCTTTGTTCTTCATTCTGCTTTAGGAAAATGTTCGGTGCACCCTCATGAAGTTTGCTGACATCACCAAGCTGTGTGATGTAGCCGACACATTAGAGGGAAGGGATGCCATCCAGAGGGACCTGGACAGGCTTCAAAGGTGGACCTATGGGAATCTCATGAAGTTGAAGAAGGCCAAGTGCAAGGTCCTGCGTGGCAATCATAAGCAGAAATACAGGCTGGGTGGAGAATGGATTGAGAGCAGCCCCGAGGACAAGGACTTGGGGGTATTGGTGGATGAGAAACTCAACAGGAGCTCACAATATGTGTTCACAGCCAAGAAGGCAATCTGCACCCTGAGCTGCAGCAAAAGAATAGTGGTTAGCAGGGCAAGGGAGGTGATCCTGCTGCTCTACTCTGCTCTCATCAGACCCCACCTGGAGCACTGCCTTGAGCTCTGGGGCCTCCAACATAAGCAGGATATGAGTCCAGAGGAAGACCATGAAGATGATCAGAGGGCTGGAGCACCTCTCCTGTGAAGACAGGCTGAAAGAGTAGGGGGTTGTTCAGCCTGGAGAAAAGGCTCTTTCTAGCATCCTTCCAGTACCTAAAGGGGACCTACAGGAGAGATGGGGGGGAACTCTTTATCATGGAGTGTAGTGATAGGATGAGGATAATGATTTTAAACTGAAAGAGGGGAGACTTAGATTAGATACTAGGAAGAAATTTTTCACTGTGAGAGTGGTGAGGTGCTGGCAGAGGTTGCACAGCGTGCAAAGTTGTGGATACCATTCCTCAGAGTGTTTAAGACCTGGATGGTTGGGGCTTTGAGCAACCTGGTCTAGTGGAAGGGGTGTTGGAACTAGATGGTCTTTAAGGTCACTTCCAACTCTAACCATTCTATGACTGCTTTAGCTTCTTATTGTTTCATGTGCTTAATTCAGTAAGTACACTTTTGTGTCTGAGGAAGGGATATGTGTGAAACCTAAAGTTGGAAGCCAGTTGTCAAAAAGCACTTTACTTTTCTCATCTAATCTCAGCCTTCCCTCCCTTCTTCCTTATTATTACATGACCAGGAATTCACCATAGGATGACATCAATACAAAATTAGAGATGACTTCATTTGAGTTTTGTGCCTTTTCACACCAACCTACTCCTACAAGTTTTATTGTTAACTTTTGAACACGGCACAAAGTACAGGTGTCTATGGCAGACAATCAGCACTTGAGAAAAGAGTGCTCAGTTAATGTTAGGGGTAATGTGGACAAGGGAGAAAACTGCCATTATTCCAGTCATATAAATGCATTACTAAGTGTATTCAATGCATGCTTTGACTGTCATTAGAAAGCTAGCATTCACTGTAGAAGAGATAACAGAAATACTCTTCTCAGTTGAGAAATGATTGGTGACAGGTCAGTGATCAGCTTTTTTTTTTTTTTTTCCCAGCCAGAAGTCATTGCACTCTGTTTTGAAAATGATATATAAAGATTGAGATGATTTAGTGAAACCTATTGATAAGTAATGGTGCTAAAGGTAGATGTGTGCACCTTTCAATCCACCTTCATTATTTCACACTGGGATACACATGCTACAGGAAGCATTGAATAGATCCTATGTCTTGGTTTGAGACATATGCATCAAGAACAAACCAAATTATGAAGTAACCCGTACAATTTTACTTTTTTCTCTTCTTTTTGGCTATGTGCATTCTCTTTTCTGAACTGCATACATACACTTCTTAGGAAGAGTAATAAAAATATAATTTGGACAAGATGCATGCTTCATAAAAAGATGTATATAGTTCTCATGTGTCTGGCTTAAATTAGTGAGTGGTTTAATAATGTGAAATAATTCATTATGTGTAGCTTCAATTCCTCCCAAATACTATTATTTGAAATGTAGTAGCATAATAGGGAGTGCCATGAAGACGATCAGAGGGCTGGAGCACCTCTCCTATAAGGACAGGCTGAGAGAGCTGGGGCTGTTCAGCCTGAAGAAGAGAAGGCTCCAGGGAGACCTTAGAGCATCCTTCCAGTATCTGAAGGGAGCCTACAGAAGAGCTGGGGAGGGACTCTTTGTCAGGAAGTGTAGTGGTAGGACAAGGGGTATCAGTTTTAAAATGGAAGAGGGGATATTTAGATTAGATATCAGAAGGAAATTCTTTACTGTGAGAGTGGTGAGGCACTGGAACAGGTTGTCCAGGCCACTGGTTGCCCCATCCCTGGAAGTGTTCAAGGCCAGGCTGTATAGGTCTTTGAGCAACCTGTTTTAGTGGGAGGTGTCCCTCCCCATGGCAGGGGGGTTGGAACTCAATGATGTTTAAGGTCCCTTCCAACTCTAACCATTTTACAATTCTATGATTCTATAATAAACCCTTTTAAAATTAGACCTCCCTTTGGGATCCCCTAAGTCTGTGCTTTATACCTGTCACCTTCACTTGCAGGATTGCTGCCATCTTGGTTTTCTGTCTCTGTTTAGCCGTCTGTGACAGTGGATAGTGATAGGTGACAGGTAAAGATAGTGTGAGCATGGCTATGTTGTTTCACAGTTTTGCTTTAGACTGCAAGAAAACCACAATCCATCAGAGTACAGAAACTGAAATCCCTGAAAATGGGGTTGTGCTGAAATAATTTTCTCCAGTCTAGGCCAAGACAGTCTTTGTTACTGTCTTCTTTCTTGTGCATCGGTAATGAAAATTAAAAATATAGAAATTAAGCGATCTACATTTATTGATTTTGTTTAGTCAGATCCCACTCTGATCTTCAGCTAAGAAAGTGACAACAGTTTTTAACCACAAAAATATGGACAACAGTTTAACTTCAGTGGTGCTGTTAAGTTAGGTACCTGCTATATGCCTGTGTGGGACAGCTTGTATCGGAAACCCACTAAATTGGCCTTTCATTAGTGTATTTTCTCCCATTATACATTGTGCTGGAGGACTTGGTGACACAGATGGAGGTTGCTATGCATCCATGATTACAAACACAGACCTTTGCCTTCTCCAGGTACAGGCATCACCTGCTGACATTGCTTGCCAGTCAAAACATGCCCAAAGGCCACCTTCTTCAGCTTCTTACACCCTCTTGAGGTGAGTGGCCACAATATGCTGAGGAATTAAAGCAGCAGTCTGGAGGATGGTGAAGGGCTTGAGAGAGGGGTTGGGAGATGCCTGCCACTTCCTCAGAGGAAGGGAGACTGTCCCAGTGTGCTTCCTGTCTCACTACTGCTGTTAACAAAGATGCTTATACAGCAAGAGACAGGATAATACCTTGTTCTCCTGCTGTGAGCTGTGCATGTTACAGCTCCAGTGGCAAAGATGGTTATATGTTACCGATACATGAAGTGCAGAACTCCTTCAGGTAAAGAATCTGACTTAATTCAAGCAATGTTTTTGTCCTGCTGCATCTATAGGCAGTCTAGAAGAACAAGATGCAAGACCCTTCGTTGTTATTATGGATTCTTTTAATTTGTACAATGGTGAAGAGAGAGAAAAATAATCCTTCAGCATGTCTGCTGAGCAATTCAGACATAGCGTGTTCATAGACTTACTATATATACTTCACATGCAGCATAATTGCAGTGGAGAGAGAAAAGAGAAAATTGCACATTTAAACTAAATTAAATTCAGAACCTCTAATATGTCAGGTCATAGAAGGCATGTACACATTTAAATAGGACGGCTGCTTCAGAAACTAAGTAGCTCTGAAGTATATCTACATATTGGCTCTTGATTCCATGCAGCCCCATTAGGTAATGTTTTAAATATAAAGCCACTTAATGATGAATGTTCATAAATGAAAAATGCACATTCTCCATAAAATGTTTCTCAGACAGCAGTGCCCACCTATTTTTAGCACACCAAAAAAATACATCCTATTAATCCATATTATTGTAAAACTCCTGATCTGCCCTTGAGAGTCCTTTCCAGGATTTAAAATAATCAGTTTTATAAGGCAGCCCTCTTATTTTATAAGTTTGTAATTTTTTAATAGTTATCTAACAAAGCAGAGGAGCAACAAATACGGAATGGCTTAAGTTTGAGGTGCTTTAATGGCAGCATAAAATTTCCTTATCTGGAGCCGTATGACTAGCAGTTAAGAGTTCTTAATTCCCTTAAGGAAATTTAAGTGTTGATTTCACAAAAAGATATGCCGATTACAGGTCCAAAATTTCTACAGTGACAGACCACGCAGAAGATATTCTCAGTAAGGGACCACTGTTATTAAATACACTGTCACAGAAAATTAGGCCAAAAGCAGATCTCACTTAAAGAGACTGCAGAGCAAGGCACACCCTTTTAAATTAGACTGTCCTTCTGCACTCCACAGAGTTTGTTCTGTGTTGGAGTTTGATTCAACACAACTTTTGCTGTAGTCAACCTTTTGGCTTCCACCATCTTTTCTCCCATGTTTTGCATCTTATAGAGACTATTTTTAAAGTTAATTGGATTATCCAAAATAAAGCAGAAAAAAATGCAAATCCCAAACTAACATGTAAAAGCACTATCATATGAAATAAACGATACAGTAGTAACTGTTAAATATTTTTTTTAAGAAAAAGGATTCAAAAGGAAATTATGTTGAAGTCTTTATTTACATAAGTCCCTTAAAATTAAGTAGTAAATATGAAAAGAAAATACTAGACAATGGTAGTGGAGGCAACTAGAGGGCAGTGGAAACACGAGTGTTAAGCAGATGATTTTACAAAGATCAAATCTTGACAAAAAAGCAGGTACCTGCTGTCAAGATTTCACTTGGCCCCAATACTGTAAACTGCCTGCTCCACAGGAGCAACCTTTGGGCTCGTTAAGTTTAAAGGAAATCTAAACAAGAAGATCTGTTTACTTAAAAAAATCTTGAGAAAAGCTATGGATACCATGAAACACAATCTGCTTAACAAGACCTGGCAAAGCATTAGGAAATATATAATATGATAGATTATTATGAATTCATTATTTGAGTAGTACTTACACACCTTAGTGTGTAATGATGACCTCTCTGCTAGGCTCTGCGTAACCACCCTGTAACAGCCAGTTCTTGTCCCCAGAGATTTATAGTCCCAGCTGACAAAACAAGGCTAGACCTGCAGAAAAAAATGGAGAGGAACACGTAACTAACTGTAGCCCAAAAGAAGAGTGACCCATCTCATACCTCAGCCAAGAGCTGATTTTTTGGCTATGCCCTCTTGGGAATTCTGGTGTTATGTATCCACCTTTGCTATGGGTATAATGCAAACAAAATGCAGACTTCCTGCCATTTACATACCATGAAAGTGGTAGAGTTAAGCCAGGTGCCCTGTATGTAAGCAGAAGAGAAACTTGCTAGGACAATCTGCAGAGTCAAGGGGAACCACACAGAAAATGGTTCCACAATACTATAACGAAAGTTTATTTTTAGTTTCAGAATCTCTGCCTTATCAGATTGCCTCCTTTAGCCAACACAACTTGCCTGTGAACAGGGGAAACATCAGGCAATATTCTTCTTGAACAAGCTGGAAATGAACAATCTAGTTGAAACTGCTGAGAAATAAAAGCAACAATTTGAAAACTTTAGTCAACAAGAAGTTGTCCATGGTTTGTCATCAAGCATGTATCAAGTCAGGTTCTATGCAGACCTGTCCTGCATCCGATCCTGAAGAATGCTTTAATTTACTGCTTGTATAAAAAAATACAGTGTTAAACTTTCAGGTAACACAAAAGAGAATAAGAACTTCAGAGTATAGGATTAGTAATCAAACAGTGCTAGTCAAATTACATAAATGGTCTGAAATACAATAAGAAACATTTCAGTAGAGATGAGTTATAAGTATTCCACTTAAATAGCTGTAATCAACTACGCATAATCACAGGAGGAGTACTGATCTGGTAGGTAATAACTGCAAAAAAGAATCTGATGGATTGCAAACTCAGCATGAGTCAAATAACCAATAGTTACAGATGCAGAAAAACAAGTTTCATGCTGAACTGCATAAATAGTAGTACTACATATACAAAATATAAGGTAATCCTTTTACATTTTTCCTCATCAATGAAATCCATCAATGAAATCCAGTTTGAGACATTGCTTCCTAGGGAAAATACAAAACCAACACAGAGAACAAGGAAGAAGTCATTGGGAATGATCTAGCAACATGGTCTATATGAAAATATGGACTTGGCTTTTCTTAGAGAGGTCTGAGAGACACTGTCTTCACATACACATAATGCATGTAGAAAATAATCTGTTTGTAACATCATTAGTCAGAAGACTGAAAAATAGCAGCTTTAAGCTGGGTAACAGAACATGTGATTACACATCATGAAAAAGCTACAGGCTACATTTGATTTTACAGTCAAGCAGACGATATGGTCCTGAATCTAGGGCCTTCTCTAGAATGTTTGGGTGCAGGGAAGATGGTGATCCTTTGCAGCACAGCTTGCTTTTGCTGCCCAGGGATGTGTCCCCAGGACTGGCTGGACACCCGTTGTCCACCTGCTGGCCAGCCCAGCTCCTGAGCACACAGCTAGGGAAGAGGCAAAGCAAAAAATTATGCTCCACGTAGGCAAGGAAGTACATTGAAACCCTCTGTCTCCTGCAGGGTTAGGAAAAATTATCCTCCATTTCATCTCTGACTTCGGTAACTGCTGATGAAGTTCTTTATTGCTCCTTAATGTGTAGTTTTTTGTTGTTTTTTTTTTCATGTCACCGAACAGGCTTTGTATTGTCAAGTCAGCCTGGGCAAAATCCCTACCAGCTATGTCACTCTGCTCTGAGCAACACCTGTGCCTGAGACCTACTGCAATTTTTCTGCACATTTGAATAAGCCAGATATTGCTGGACTGGTTAAATCAACATTTTTTTATTAGAAGGCTGAAAAATGTCCAGCAAATATAGTTCACTTGCATTCAAACAGGCTGACTGTTTGTGTACGTTTATTAATCAGTTTAAAAGCCACAACAAACCACTTCCGTATCTTGTCAACTTCACCTGACATTTACAGAGAAAAGCCCAGATGTGCTAGGAAATACCTCACCAAGTGGAAACCTTGTGTCTCTTATTAGGCAGCAAATACACAAGTTTCTTCAAATGCTCAAGATTTTCCATTGATTTTCTGGCAAATATTGGTGCTATTCTCATTTCAAAACACCAAATGGCTCACAACAGTAAAAAAGTATAGATTAAGTAAAGAAGTTCTCAATTTTTTGAACACATAACCTTTTAGATCAACAATTGTATTAGAAAAGAAACAAAATACTTCTGTAATTTAGAAAAGTAACTAACATCTAGCCTATAAATTGGATTGAAGAAAAGAAATAGGGAGTCCATAAAAAGAAAGTGGAGTTGTGATCTTAAGTACACACAAATCCAAATTCAGTGTAGCACACCTGGAATAGCTGCTCCAGATGCAATAAAGGTGTGGTTCAGCTCCCTTAAATTTATACATTTGCAAGCCTGATGTCTCTATCTAAGGCGGGCTCTCTCTAGACTCCTTCTAATCAGTGGAAGGAACAGACACATCTGGAGAGAAAGACACTTATCCTATATAAGCTACCTACTTTCAGATGAATACTTTTTTTTTCATTATGCTTGCTAGTTGTTGAAATGAACAGTGCTTGTTTCTTCCACTGGTATAAAAGGAGTGTAGACAACTACACGGATATTGATAATCTGCACTGCAGAAATCTGCAGTGTTGAAGATGAAACCCAGCCAGGACAATACAAGTGATGAAACCCATAGTGTCAATGTGCACTATATGTGCCTTATCACACTCCAGGTACGTGACCTGACAGATTACACCTCCCCCCCACCAGCAGTTTGTTACACAATTAAATGATGGTGACTGCGTCCAAATGATGTCAGCTGGATTTTATTTATACCCACAAAGAAAAGTTAAAATAACCCACTGGAAAAGAAAGCCAGCCCTGGACTCTGAGCTGTAAGCAAAACGAACACTTAGCATTATGTAGCACTTGATGAGCCCCCTATGCAGGACAAAGCAACAGAGATCACTCAGGAGAAGCAGTTTCAGAATTTTAAAGCCCATTAGGTAAAAATTCTGCTTCTTCAGTGTCTGCCACCACAGAGATAATTGCCAGTAGCTGCAATGAGTTGAGGAGTTACAGTAGATAATTCAATGTACTATACAAATACACGTGTTCGTCTATTATTCATACCATGACATTTGTTGGTTGTCTCAGGAGTAACAAGCAAGGCTCCCATGGTTCATGAATTACTTGAATTATGCATGGTTATGGGTAGGCATTCACCATGTACAAACTGGTTTTGAATCATGCATTTCCTGGGGGCAATATTTCTCATGGTAACTAGCAAACTTTTTAGGTCTTTCAGAGCCTGCTGTGTATTAGTAATTACTACTGTGGCAGTGATCCTAGCTTGTGTACTTTCTGGTAAACGTGGGAGATAATAAATGTATACATGTTGATAGATGGGAATCAGCACTTGTATTTATTCACTTTCAAAAAGCTATCTACCTCATTTAGAATATAAATTATGACATCAAACTGCTAAAGAGCTATCTGCCATCCAATTGTCACTATTAATAGCCATCCACAAGAGGGAGGCCACAGTAGATCATATTTTTTACATTTGGAACTGTACAATAGTTTCCTAAGCATCAATCCTGCTTTGGGAAGTTAACCTATAGGTATAGGCTTTTATTTCTAGGTACCTCTTTAGTATGTTTTCAGTTGTTCATTTTTTTGAGCAATACTGCCCATCTATCAAGGAAATGTATGTGAAAGCCCATTAATACACCATTTGCTACATAAATACAGCACAATGGCTTTACCAAAGGACAAGCCTTTTCTAAAAACACCAAGATTTTTTTTTCTCATTAAAAACTGCATTATTTTTCCAGAATGCATTTTTACAAAAGTAAAAGCTGAAAGGAAACTCAAATGTTGCACAGTCTCTTGTTGTGCATGGAACCTTTCACATCACTGAGCTATCTAATTTCAACTTTTCTTTAATGTTTTTAATAAAAGTGCTCATAAAATCCTGACACAGACAGATTGCTCAAGCCTCGGTGCAGTAAGTGGAGTTCCTGCTTCTCCCTAACTTGGAAGCCTCAACAGGTCCTAGCATGGAGCAAGTTGGTCCTCAGGCTGCCAGGCTGGCACCAGGTACTGCCTGAGAGAGCCAGCCCACTGGCAGGGATCATCCATGGCCTCTCTGTCAAGGCTTTATAACCCCTTTGTTAAGACAAAGGGTTCACATTTGGTACAAAAGAATAGAGCCAGCAAACACCATTTCCCTAGTGAAAAGGTAGGTCTGTGTGAAATATTTGCTCTGCTGGATAGGAAAAATTCTTGGTTTTTTCTGTGCTTGATAAAGCAAGTGCCCTAACATCGTAAATGAACTAACCACTCGTGTCTACAACATCCAGAAGCTTCACCTAAAGCTTGCTGAGTTGAAGACATTCCATGAATTAAGTAAATGGCATTCTCTGTCCCCCACCAAAAAACTTACAGGAAGTAAACATGCTACTGGAGAAGCTGGGGAATGGTCAAATGCATTTGATCTGTCTTCCTCTCTTCCTGCGAAGACAAGAGTTGCTTATTACATCATATTTTCTAGTGTCTGGTCCAAGTGTAGCCTAAAATTTTGAAACACTTCTGCCTTCTGCTTTGGAAAATAAGCTGAATGAACCTTGTGGTCAGGGTATGCCTTCTGAAGTTCAGCTTTAATTTATCCTGTTTTCAGTTTTACTTCTTATTACCACAGAAAATAATATACAGTGCATTCACGCGCTAATTTAGCCTCTGTTTGCCCAACTCACAAAGGATGTAGTGAGAGCATAGAAGTCCTGTCAGGAAGAACACACTGTTAGAACTCTGCTAATGCACTTTGCTTTTAGACTTTCTCCATATTTAATTTGCAGGCTCTGAATTTTATGACCATAGACTTTGATAGGATTTTGAGCACTCTGCATTTGTATTTCTTATTCCTACTCTCAACAACTGGACTCTGCAAGTTTTTCCTTACTCCTGCTCTGCTAATGTACCAATAAAAAAAAGATTAATGCTGTCAAATGGGCCAAAGGCATCTCTGGAATGGTGGTCTCCAGCAATTACAGTGTCTACCTTTTTCTCTCTCTTTTTTTTTTTTTTTTTTTTTTTTTTTTTTTTGTGTGGACTCTACATACCTATTGTATCTTACAGACCACTAAATCACAGAATGACAAAGGCTGGAAGGAAGGGACCTCTGGAGGTCATCTGATCCAAGCTTCTGCTTCTGTTCAAGCAGGGCCACCTAGTGGTAGTTGCCCAGGACCATCTACAGATGTTTTGTTAATTCTCCAGAGATGGAGATTTCACAGCCTGTCTGGGCAACCTGTGCCAGTGCTCAATCAGTAAAAGAATGTTTTCTGATGTTCAGATGGCACCTCCTGTGTTTCAGTGTGTGCCCACTGCTTCTTGCTCTCTCAACCTTTCTTCATAGGAGACATGCTCCAGCACTTTACTGATTTTGTGGTCCTTTGCTCCACAGATCCCTGGAGCTGGGAAGGCAGACCAGTAACTGAGAAACTGCAGTTCATAGCAGCAATGTTTCACACCAGGCATGTGGCTTACAAAGGGAAGAGGAACCAGGCCAGCTGGGTACTTCTGCAGGAGAACCAGGTGTCCATCCTTTCTTTTGTATGCAGCTGGATGCTGCACTACCCCTTGCAGTAGCTCCCTTTAAATCTGTGCAAAGAACTTTTAATTAGATACAAAACAAGGTACTAGGTGAGCCCTGTTAGTAAGCCCTGAAGTGATAAACGGAAGGTTGATTGTCATCATGTTATACTTCTAAGATCTGTGAAAAATTCCAGCTGATCTTTACAGCTTAATTTATGGCTCTGTGTTACAGGGAAAAAAACAAAAACAAAAACAAAAACAAAAACAACAAACCTGTAACACATTTGAACTCTTGCTTGGATGCTGTTTTGAAAATACAGGTGTACATGATTGACATACCTAAGCAGTTAATGTAGTCTTCATCAGGAGTGAATGTATTCGTAGCAAACAAGTTATATGCATAAACCCTGTAGTTATTGGCATTCCTGTCAAATTCGCCAACGGATGGAAGTTATGTCTGAAGAAAGTCAGCAGCCACTAATGATAAGTGGGAGGGTGTCAGTGAGATATAGTAAGGTCAATAATGTTCCCAAGATCACCATTTTAGCATGTTTTAAGCCTGTATTTATGTTATTCATAAATGACAGGAGTAGCTGCTCCCTCTGCTGTGGTCACGATGGGCGTTACTGAAGCTCCAGACTGCACAAGCACTAACTCTCTTGCCTTTCAAAAGGAAAACACCTTGGGGAAATGAGCTGGTAGTATTCTGCAAAATTTTAATGTAGTAAAATAAGAAAATGAGAAAACAGGAACTTGTGACATCTTCTACAATCTTCATTTCACCTCTTGCAGTTTCTCATTGTTTATGTGTGTCTGGAAGAAACACCAAGTATCTCACAGCTAGTATCTTTGTACATTGAAGATTTTATTTTATTTAAATTTTCAAAATTTTGCTAGTTTGTTGGCATATTAGGAAAAGCTGTTTGTCCATTAAAATGTATTTTAAGCAGCAAAATTATTTAAAATATCTCTTAATTTGTATTCACTTCTCGTAAATTTTTATGGCACTCGTCTACTTACTTTGCAAAGGTATCTCTGTAAGTGTATGTTACCCAGTCAAACTGAGCTCTGTAAATACCATCCAAACAGAAATGTTCAGCAATAAATAATACAAGCAATTGTGTGTTTTACTGGAGTGTGCTTCTGCTGGTTGGTTGCTAGGATTTTTGTTAATGGCTATTTGTAATTTATGGTTTCAGAATTGTACCTCATTTTGATTTTTTTTTTTTTTTTAGTTTTTATAACTTTTTATTAACAGGGAAGAAGTGATTACAACTACATGAAAGAGTATTGAAAAAGCTTTTTTCAAATTCACTAGAAGCAGATGCAAACTTAATTGTAAAATGTATTTCAAATTACAGAAAAAAGAAACGGTACCTGTAAGAGATATGTATTCACAGCAGGGCTTTTAAATAACAAGTGAAAATCTGAAAGCCCTACTCCTGAAAGGCCTTACTCAGCTGACTATCACTTCCATGTTTTCTACCTGCAAGTTGAAAGGGCTTTATAGAAGAAAATTAGCAATTCTAAAAATATTCCAAAACTTTTTTGGAAAACTCCAAAAGTAAAATGTAGATACTTCTCTGTTATAGTGAGCAGCAAAGCACATTAATTCCTCTACTATTCATTGTGATAGTGATATTAATGAAGTTGGTCCCTGGATACTTGTGTAGATGCAATATGTAATTTATGGAAGATCCATTGGAATTTATCATGAATTAATGTTCACTTATTGAGAAGTGTTATGGGAAAATTTATTTGTGGACTTTACGTATGATACTATTCTTCTGCTTTGAAAGAGGCCAAGCAGACATAGTACATACCAGAAGAGAATTTAAGTGTAATGAGTAAATGCAGTTGTATGTAGAATGCACTTAGCAATCTTACAGTGTGAAAACACAAGACAATCAGAGCTGTTTTATTTTCAATGGCTTAATCAAGAAAATGTAGAGAGACCCTGGTTTTGTGGTTTGGATTAATGGAATCCCTCTATGTTCTCACTAAATTTAATAAACTATGTAACAGAAATAACAATTCAGTTTTACATTGCATTGCACTTTCTGTCAAGGCTGTTCAAACCTGTTGTGGGCATTTGTGAATGGAGCACCAGTGTCCATCTCCATGGAGTGACTCTCCTCCTCCTGCCACAGGCGATATCTTCTCCTGCAGTACCTTTGGGAGACAGTCCTGCAGGAGCGTACCTGGCTCCAGGCCGATGCATGTATCTCTGCTGCCTGCTTCTCCTCTGGCAGCATGGTAGGCTTTACATTCTTGTTCATATTCCTTGAGATATTTTATTCAGTAAATTCCTAAGGCCCTAATGCTATGGACTGGGCCTCTATTTTACCATTCTATTTTTATTTTTGAAAATTAACAACACAGTAATTGTCTACCGCTTGTAAGTTTGCATTCCTCTAGGCTTTCAGCAGTGCCTTTATCTTGATATTTATTTCCTTTTTTTTCAGCTGTATTACAGACAGATTTATGCTGCTCAAGCTCTGCTTTGCTTTACTGGGCCATGCAGCCTATGGTCCTGAACACTTGTTTTAGAAAAAGGCTACTGTCCTTATTTTTCCTGGATTTTCAGTGGCACAGAGACCTCACTGGCCTGTCTCATCAGATCAGCCAATTAGCAACTGCTCAGAGAATTTGACTGTCTCTTCAGCTGTTCTGCAACAATAGCAACTGCTACTCCTGCATATAACCCAAATCATCCACAACTCTTGGATTTTACTTTATCTGGTGAAAAACAACCACTTATTTTTCAAATGTACTTCAGTTTCTTTACTACCCTTGTGCTACTTTCAAATTCCCTCCTCATTTGTTAAGAGTCCAGCTTGCTTATGCTTTATTCATTTCTGCCTAAAAAGTGGAAGGTGTTAAGTCATTCCCTTTTCTGCTCACTCGGGCTAGGAGAATGACTGGGCACTTCTTTTCAATGGAAGGTTTTGCATGGCCAGGGAACTGCAGAGCTGCTGGGAGCTAATTAATCTATTTTCTCTCTGTGCACTATGTATGGTCCCATGCTTGTTCCTGGAAAAGTTATAGAAAATGAATAGTAGAGAGAGAACTTCAGGATTTTCCTTTTTCTCCCTGAAGTTGTAGATTTTTGCTTTAAATTGTCCAGTGAGGACTAGTTATGTCCAAACACTTGTTTAAAAGGAAGAAAGTTCAACTATGCTTACTATTAAAGGAGATAGGACTTCTGAGCTGCTGTGGACAAAGAATATTAAAAAACCCACCCTGATGTGCAACAGTCTTCCCCCCATCCTTTCCAGGCTTCCACATTTCCCCTTAGTTCCTTTAATAATATGAATTTGTTCTGCTTATTTGATTCTTTATTCTTGCTTAACACCTTCTGTCTTTCAGACTACCACTTGAATGCATGTATTCCTGCCCTTTTAATCTCACACAAAAAAAAGTTTTTACTGTTGATTAGCTTTGCCTCCAAGCTCTACTATTCAGAATCCAGTAAACAGAGATGCATCTAACAGAGACGACAGGAAAGGGTGGGAAGCTGGGAGGTCCATCTCCAAGTATTTCTCCCGGGTCAAATACCTTTCCTTACTTAATTATGCTCTATAAAGTTCTTTGAAATCATTGGATTAAAGGAGCTATGCAAGTATACGGTGCAGTTAATTATATTGCATTTATAATCAGGCCATAAAAGAGAAACCCTTGAACCACAGCTATATTGTTCCAGGCACCGCAGTCTGTGGATGTCTTTCTTTGAATTTTGCTCCATGCCAACCGGCAGTAATAGGTTCTCACTGTATCCAAAACTCCTGCAGTCTTTTTCAGCTTGCCCTGGCCAGCAGCCCATCAATCATTCCACAAACAAACATATATTTCTCTCTGTATTTATTTCTTCTTTCTTTTTCATCCCACTGCGCAAGCAATTAGCTATTGAATCCCTAATAAGCCAATCTAGTCCAACCCACATGATTATTTTGCTCCTAATCAATTTATTCAGCTCACATAGAGGGTTTTATCATATTTACAATATCACAGCTATTTCTGTAGGTGTTATAAAAGTTAAGGAGTAATTTTAGGAAAGAAAATCTAGTTGTAGGTTTTTACTGTTTTTGTTGAGCTTCAGTATGTGAGGGTTCATTTCACCAGTTAGGAGCAGAAATTTTGGATTTCAGTCAGCAGAGTTCAGATTCACCAAGGAAGGAAGAGAACTGCATAATTAAACAAGCAACAAATTATTTGGAAAAAATGTAATCAGACTTTTGCAAATTATCTTTTTCTGAAAGCATTTTCTTCTGTTTTACCTCCCTTCACCTCCAGTCCTTGGAGATGGACTTCACCCTGCACTGTTATTACTTTAAAGTTAATTAATTATCACAAGGGGAAAAAAAAAAAAGAAAAAAAAAACAAAACAAAACACAAAAGGCTCGGTGACTCAGCTCAGAGAGGCATCTGTGCAACCTGGATATTTGTGCAAGGTGACTTTTAAACATCTCTGCTGCTGTAAGGCTGAAACCCCCACAGGGCATGCACACAATTGGGTCTCCACATTTCCTGGGCCCCATGTCCCTCACTGTATGTTCTTGGTGAATACTTTTGGATCCAGGCAACCATCCAACTCTACTCGAGATTTGACTGCAAATCAAACTAATAACTTCCTTGGCCTGCAGTGAAAAAGGGTAATAACACTTTCCCAACCAGTTCATTTTTGCTATTATTAGGATTTATTGACATAACAGTAGTATTAAGAGGCCTAGCTGAGACTCCTGGATTGAACCTCTCCCACAATTCTCCCAAACCCCCACCCTTGTCCCTCGTATTTTTGCTTCATAAATTATGTGACTCGAAGTTGAGCACATTCTACATAGTATTATCCTAATACACGACTGACATACTCTTACTCTTACTCTGCACCCAGGGTATGCAGAAACAGCACAGGGGCCACGGAAGCAAATAATGCATCTCAAAGACATTTCAAACTATCCTTTGTATATGAAATGCAGGGTATGAAAAGGTTAATTTGATATTGGCTCATGAGAATGGTATGAGCTCCTGAGACCTGTACATTAAGAATCTTGATTTCTCCCATAGCTGCCATATGTGACCTGCAGCACATTCTTTGTTTCATTTCTGAGGGAAAAATTCTCCTCTTAGAGATTCAAGAACAAAATGTTCTGTTTGCAGTCACTTTCCCTCTAATTCAAGTCTTCTTTTTTGAGAAATACAAACATATTTCAAGTTTCCAGAAAGACTGTCTGCACTAATGCTGGTGTTGATTCACACACACCTGGAAATTTTTAGTTCTTCTAGCGATTTCAGTATTTTTTACTCTTTATCTAAGTACTGGGTTCTCCAGAAGGGCAGAATAGATCAGTTCCAGTAACTGGCACAGATGAAAGCTGTGACCTCATATTTGTAAGGATTGAAATCAAATACGAATACATTCATTATAGATTAAATACAATCTTACAAATGCAAAAATGATCAAATTTGCATCTTTCAGGGTGAGCACTTAAAACTGCATGGCCTGTCATTACACAGTTCTTCTTTGAAACACTATGTATTTATCCAACAGTTCTTGCACTGGAAAATGCTTATTGTTTATTCCCCTTTTAGGAATAAATCTCCTTCAATCCAGTTTAGTGCCTTTTATCTTGTACTAAGAATGAAATCTTATCAGTTTTGCCATACTTGGTCATGCCTTTTCATATAGAGATGCTGACCAGCACTGCAGTGCCCAGGCTGAATAATGGCTAGTCTCCTCCCAGACGTTGCTCCTGCTCTTTTGCTGGGGGACATGGGCAGAAGTTCCAGAAGAGTGACCATCCATCTCCCTTTGCGTTTTACCGACTATTAGAGTTTGCAACAACAAAGCTTGTTGATGCTGTCACATATAAGACACTTTCTTTTGTAATTGTACCATCTCAGCAGATTTCTGAACTCTATTTTTCACGAAGTCAGGCTCAAAGGGAGATCTAAGCTACATGAAGAGAGAGATACCCATAAACGGTACCCATATCAATTTAGAAAAAGTCTTCGATATGATAGTTTTCCTCCAACTTTTTTCCATAGTCTTCCTCATACAGCTTGAGGCCACACCTTTATTTAATGCGGAGAGCTTAGAAAGATAGAAAAAAATCCAGGAGTGAAACTAAGGAGGAGAGGCTTGCAAACTGCTGGAAGCAAAGAAAATGTCAGAAGAGAGAGAGAAGCAAGATCTCCAAAGTGTTAAAGTGAGAGAGGAAGAAAGGCAGATTGGGGAGGACACCGATTTTGATAAGTTTTCTTGGCTGACAAAGTGCCATTTTTACCTTAAAGTAAACCCAGCTTAACAACCTAATTATTCTTGCTTAACAGTTACAGTGTTCTAGCTCAGTCCTAAACCCTGTGTTGACTGCAGCTTGCTGCTCACTCTCCAGGCTTGTTTGCTTCAGCCCCTGGCTTCACATTTTATTGATATGCTGATGAGCCCTTTGACCTTCCTTGCCTTATCACAGATGTTCAGACAGCAGCCAATCTGCACAGAAGAGAGCAGGAGATGGGAGGTATATGTGCTGGGAACTCTCTGTAGAGCTCACAGTAAATTGAGCCCTGCAGGTTGCAGGTACTTAGCACAGTGAGGTGGAGTCACCAATAGAGGCTTCTGAAATCCATAGTTTTAACATGAAGAGTGGAGTATATAGAAAAGAAATTATAAGTCTTAATGAATGGCTGTTTTGAGTATGGATTATACATTGCTAGCAATATGCCACTGTTTATAGCACATCATTAGCCTGTAAGAGCTGTAGCGATTGAACTTTTGTGTTTGTTTCAAAAGTGCCACAGTACAACATTTCAGTCTTTCTGCTGCAGTAACCACTGGTTGTTACAAATCCCTTCATGAATGCATTATAGAAAACTGGGGCAGAGTTCTTCACTAGCTAGCCAAGTGCATGCCTGCTGGGGCTTTGTACCAGGAAACAGTGAATAATGTTTTTAAAGCCAACGTACAGTATAAACCCATTTTACACACATAAGCATGTAGCACAAGACTAATAGTCATTCAAGCTGCCTGCTGGTATGTGAAATTTATAACATTTGCAACGCGGAATTTATTTTTCAGGTGTTTCTTTCAGTGGATTCATTCTTGTATCATTTCACCTGTTAGTGTCCTCAAAATAACTTACCTCTGTAAGTCTATTATTTTATTGATTATTCATGTAGAAAGGTGTTATTGTACTTCACTCTATAGTCTAGTGCACAGAAAACATATTCTCTGAAGAGAGGCAGCATACATTTAATTCTACTCTGCTTTACTGAATGGTATTATTGCAGGCATGAAACCATCCTGTTTGACACCCGATGACACCCCACATGCTTATTAGATGCCTTACCTTTCACAACAAACCCCTGATACCATGACCTCTCTAAACGGATTAGGATCTCTGTATTTTTAGCAAAGCAAAAATTGTGACACCTGATAGATTTGAGGGGTCATTCCTGGAGGAGGGACCCAATCCATCTGCCAAGTCCAGACACTTCCAAGGAGACACAATGGGTAAACTTGCGCCACTACCTTTTGCTTCATTAACGAGACAGGAGATATTAATGATAGCAATTATGTATTCACAGTTAATTTAATGTATGACAATATAAGAGACCATAAATAATTATATTATCAGAGAAGATTGTTAACTTTATTTGGTTCTTATGAACATAAGGTACACCTTAGAAAACTGATCATACGATAAGCAGTGAAATAGTCAGTTGTTAAATAGTAGCTCAGTGAAAACACTTTGAAAAATTAGTTGGAATAGTTTGGGCATTTAAGAACAACGAGAACACAGCAATATTCTAACTCTATTGCCCATAAAACATGTAGGTACTTGAATGATAGAAAAGGCAAGGAATTTGGTGCTCTTTGGATCCTGTACATTCTTAGTCCTGTCTAAAACTCAGTTGAGTGAGGATTCCTTGCTAGCAACTTTTACAGAGGAGTTGCAGAGAGAGTTTCACAGAGAGAGGTGCTCTTCCATTTCACCACTCAATGCGCTTTTTCTGCAGCTGTCCAGCTGAAAAGAGAAAGAAAATGGCAAAAATTATTAAAAAAAAAAAAGAGAGAGAGAGAGAGAAAGAAACAAATAAATAGAAGCTAAGACATTGTCTTGCTGAAAAGTAAAGGCAGCAGAAAAAACGGAATGAAAAAAAAAGGTGGAAGAAAGAAGAGTAAGGAAAAAGGATTCATATTTAACCAAGAAAGGAGAAGAAAAACCAAGAAGTGTGAGAACAACTAACCCCTTAACAAAATAACAATTAATATTTAAATAACTAACCAAATTGCTTTATCATCTCAGTGTGCAAATCTTACAAATATCTACCCACTTACATTATGCATAACTGTCCTCTTCCTTTTATAGGAAACAATGAATGAAAACACTGAAAATGATGCAAGTTTCATACTTCAAGCCTAAGTTCTTAGCCTCTAAATAAACAAACTAAACAAGGTTCAGAGAGCAGGGAAGGGCACACAGGAAGGAACTGAAGTTCTGCCAGTTCAATGGGTGGGTCCTGCTGGTGGTCATCATCCCCTTGGAAGTTTAGCTATGGTGTCTACCCAGAAGAAGGTCATGTTCTCAACCTTGGCCAGAATGGATGTGAGAACCCAGACAGAGCTCCCATGGAAACATACAGCTGTGCAGATCGCAGGCTACAGTGAGTGCCAGAGCCTTTTACTGGAAATGGGTAACAGCTCTGAGAACTGCTGTGTGTGTTGTAAACAGGTGAATGATCTGCTCAGTCTGGTGGCAGAGCTGCAATAGGAAGTCAAAAGGTTGAGGTTCATTAGGGAGACTGAACAAGAAATAGACTGATGGAGCCAGGCTCTGCCCTCCTTGAAATAGAAACAGGAGCACCTATCAGAGAGCAGCCCCTGTGTTCTGCCACTGTCAGTCAGAAGGCAGAAGCCTAAATGAAAACAGTGAATGGAAGTTCATGGTCAGGGCAGCAGAAGAACCTTGCCCACCTCACCCCACCAGTACCTCTGAAGAGCAGATATGAGGTTCTGATTGAGAAAGGCCAGTCAAGTGAGGATGTGGATGATGGATAATCTACATCAGAGTCAAAAAGACCACAGTCAAAAAGCATACCTCCCCTATCACCACCACGCCCACAAGGAGAAAATTAAGGATTATAGTTCTTGGTGACTTCTTCCTGAGGGCAGCGGAGGGTCCAATGTGCTGGGTGGACTCTCCTCATAGGGAAGTCTGCTGGAAGTCTTACCTGGAGCCCAGGTAAAGGACATCACCAAGAAATTTCCTGGCTTTGTAAAGTCCTCAGAATACTATCCATTATTGATCTTCCATGTAGGTGGAGAGGAAGCTGCAACTTGTAGTTCCAAAGCAATAAAAAGAGACTTCAGGCAGTTGGGAGGGGTGGTGAGGGAATCTGGGGCACAGCTTATTTTTTCCTCACTCCTTACAGTTGCAGGCAATGACACAGGGAGGAACAGATGGATCCAGTCAATTAGTACACGGCTCTGTGGCTGGTGTCACCACCACAACTTTAAAGGTTTTTTTCACAATGGGATGACCTACATGGCACCAGGCTTGCTAGCATCAATTGGGAGACACATCTCTCAAAGGTGGAAGAGGGTCTTTTCCCAAGACATTGTGGAGCTGATTGACAGGGCTTTAAACTACATGTGAAGGGAAGGGTGGGCAGAAGGGGATAATGATATCAGGCTTGTCTGTGACAAGCTGTGGGGTAACACATCAGGGTTAAAAAGAAAGGTGATAGTAAGAGTCCTCAACCTGTTACCTGAGGCATACTGGGGACACTGCATTCCAATCAAAGTCTTATGGATGCCATGAAAAGATCAGGAGTTCAGGATCATGGGTAATATGCACAAAACAACTAGGAATGAAACCATGGATTTCAGGAGCTCTAACTTCAGCCTCTTCACGGAAATTCTTGGAGAAATCCCATGGGTCAAAGCTCTGGAAGGTAGGGGGGCTCAAGAGAGCTGGTTGATATTCAAATATCTCTTTCTCCAAGCTCAGGATCAGTGCACCCCTAAGAGCAAAATTTCAGTCAAGGGAAGCAGGAGACCTGCATGGTTGAGCAGGGAGGTTCTGGAAAAGCTCAAGTGGAAGAAGGAAGTTCACAGTGCGTGGAAGAAGGGACTGACCACTTAGGAAGACTACTAGAATGCCATTGGAGTATGAAGGAATGAAACAAGGAAAGCCAAGGCCTCCTTGGAATTAAAGTTGGCAAGGGATGTCAAAGTCAACAAGAAGGGTTTATTCAAGTATATTGGAGGCAAAAGCAAAATGGGAGAAGATGTGGGCCTGCTGTTGAACGAGATGGGTACCATGGCGTGATTGGATGGGTAGATGAGGGGATGGCAGTGGATGTCTGTAAGCCTTGTCTGTAAGCAGTTCTACTGCTCTGGTTTTAGGACTGGTTTTTATTATTTATTGCAAGACCCAGGAGTGTGCTTGAGACTTTACGGAGGAAAGAGGAATAGCAGGTCCCTGCCCTGAGCAGCATAAAACCCAGGAGAATGCTTAAAACAACACACAGGGAGTCAAATTGTGTTTTTTGCCCAAAACAGCAGCAGTTTAAGAACAAGGTAGTTCAAACTCTGTGCTGGATGTTCAAGCCATTATTTTGGAGCTGAGGAAAACTTCCTGTTAACCATTCAACATCATCAATGTTTTCTTACTGATCTGAGTGTGGCTCTATTATTTTGATTATGGGGTATATTAATCAAAACTACTATCACTGTAATTGCTATCCAGAGCATAACAATCTATATTACAATGTTGCATAGAGGCTCTCATACAAGATATTTTTTCATTATTCAAGCAAAACTATTGTAAAACGTAGAGAACTACCGTTCTCTTTATTGGGGTACAGAGGGAGTTTGGCTTCTGCAGAATTAACAGGAAGGAAAAGGACAACATGAGGAGTTTCTGTTTCTCCAAGTACAGAAGAGCAGTCAGTGTTATTTAAGAAAAACATTATTTACCTATTGGATAAATTTTAAATCACTCCTCTAGTGTTTCCGCCATCCTGACTTTATTCTTATATGTTAGGTCACACTTCAGGAATATCCTTCTTTTGAAGATTTCTTCAACAGAAGAACTTGAAAAGAAAATTCTTCATTGCAAAAGGGTGAAGGAACCCTAAATTCAGCTATATAAATCATGGCCCCAACTTGAATGAAAACTTGTAATTAACTGATAAATGATGCAGTGATACCCTTGAAATTAACTGTCTATCACAAACCCCTAATCTCTCTGCAGTGGGATACAATTTGGGGAATGGGAATTACAGGAGTAGTTGATAATTTACTTTGATGTAACTGACAATGTCCTAATTTTAGATTTATTACCACGACAACAACTGTCATGGTGCGTACTAGTAAAGAGAAGGGTTGTATGCAAGATCCTTCCTTAAGCCTTCTCCTTTACAGATCCCCCTGGAATCTCTGCTAAAGCATGTAGAAAATAAGGAGCCAATTGGTGACAGCCAACATGGTTTCACAGAGGGCAAGTCATGCCTGACAGATCTGTGGACTTCTACAATAGTGCTACAGCATTGATAGATAAGGGAAGAGCAACAGATGTCACTTACCTGGACTTTTGCAAAGCGTTTGACACTGAAAAAGCATGGATTTGATGGATGAACCACTTGGTAGGTAAGAAACTGGGCTGGATGGCTGCACTCAAAGGGTTGTGGTCAATGACTCAATGTACACAAATGGAAACCAGTGATGCGTGGCATTGCTCAGGGGTCAATATTGGGACAAGTGCTGTTTAACATTTTTATCTGTGATATGGACAGTGGAATTGAGCATACCCTCAGCAAATCTGCCCATGACACCAAGCTCTGTGGTGTGGTCAACACCCTGGAAGGAAGGGAATGGACAGGCTTGAGTGGTGGGCCCTTGCAAAGCTCATGAAGTTGAACAAGGCTAAGTGCACCTGGTCATGGCAATCCCAAGCACAAATACAGGCTGTGTGAAGAACAGATTGAGAGCAGCCCTGAGGAGAAGGACTTGGGAGTGCTCATGGATGAGAAGCTCAACATGAGCTGGAAATGTGCACTGGCAGCCCAGAAAACCAACCACATCCTGGGCTGCAGCAAAAGAAGCATGGCCAGTGGATTGTGGGAGGTGATTCTACCCCACTATGCTATTCTGAGGTCTCACCTGGAGCACTGAGCTCTGAAGTCCTCAACACAGAAAGCACATGGACCTGTTGGAACAGGTCCAGCAGAGGGTCACAAAAATGATCAGAGGGCTGGAACACCTCTCCTATGAAGACAGGCTGAGAGAGTTGGGGCTGTTCAATCTGGAGAAGACAAGGCTCCAGGGAGACTTTATAGCAGCCTTCCAGCTAAAGGAAGCTTACAGGAGAGCTGGAGAGGGGCCCTTTGTCAGGAAGTGGAGTGACAGGACAAGGAGTAACAGTTTTAAATTGAAAGAGAGGAGATTTAAATAAGATGCTAGAAAGAAATTCTTTACTATGAGGGTGGTGAGACACTAGAACAGGTTGCCCAGAGAAGTTGTGGATGCCCCATCCCTGGAAGTGGTTAAGACCAGGCTGGATGGGGCTTTGAGCGACCTGGTCTAGTGGGAGGTGTTCTTGCCCACGGCAGGGGAATTGGAACTCAATAATGTTTAAGGTCTCTTCCAACTCTAACCATTCTATGATTTATCTACTCTCAGGAGGCTAGCTGCACACATTTTATGTCACCACTGCCAGTGGTGGGAGAATATAACAAGAGTCTTTGCAACTTATGTCCTATATTGGATGAAGAAGCAGGGTTCAGTTTTACCTACACAGACTGTTTAACTGCAGCTTCCCTGACTTTGTGTTTTCAAAGTTCACATGAAGTGTCTCGGCTTGCGGTTAGAAAGTTCCTGGCACTATATCAGGCATGAATTGTCCCAGTTATGACAGCAAACAAAGACAGGTACCTTCAAGCTAGTGTAAGCAGAAACATGACCTTGTGCAATTGGTTACAGCCTGCCTGAAAGAACTTTTCCATGAGTGGTCCAGAAAAATGGCTCGTTGAGCACTTGAAATTTACACCTAACACTGCCTTTATGTTGAAGTAGATAATGATGGGAAGTTTGTGTTTGTGCTAAGGGAACTCCTACAAGGAAATTAAAGTCTGAGCATGAAGTAAATGCAGAGAACATCTCATCAGAAATGCTGGTTTCTGTAGAATTTAGAAAGGTAGCAAAACCAGGGATAAATATAAAACAGGTAATAAGAGCCCAGGTCATGAGGGCAGGGGAATCAGAGAATAAAGCTGGGTTGTAGTGTCTCATAAATTCTCTAACTTTCTGAAGAAACAGCTCATCTTTCTCTTCGAGTATTTAAAAAATGTATCCTGCTAACAATGATGTATAGAGCAGAAATGAAACACCTCTACAGAATGTTGGGTGGGTGTTTTTAGCACAGAGAAATATATAAGGTGTTAAATATTTCAAGGCAAGTTAGGAAGATCAATGAATGGGTTTATAACAAACATCCATTTAGGAAATTATTCATCAGTGACACATGGAGATGTAATTGCAACTAAGTAGGACATCTAGCTCAAAAACACGACTTGCATTGGTCAAAATTAAGTCACAGAATTCCAATTGTGGATGTAGAAGAGAAATGAAGGTTGCCAAGAGATGGCAAATTGATGTGATCACAGCATCTACCCAGACAGGATAGATGAGCAAAGTACAAGGCAGAGAAAAATGGCAGAAGCTCTCTTACTCTATCAGTCGCCTTGTATCAGCAGCTGCTACTATTAATATGATGCTATCTGTGTTACCCATAATCAAAGTTTTATATTTTCAGTTGATTTACAATATCAGATAGAGCTCCTGTGTAAAAGAGAAATGTGCACTCATTAGCACTGCTGACATTATGTTGTGGCAGAGATTTGCAAAGAGAATTACTGCTGGGCTTCTAGTGTAGCTGCTACTGCTGGAGCAGAGCAGTGAGCTAATGAATTAATTTATGTTTTGAAATATCCTCCATGGGATCACTCACAGAACACAGACTTTGTTTGCACAAGGAACAGAAATAAGTAACAGTTGTGTGCCCTGAATCTCTATATACTTCAAAAAACTATACGTACATTTGTTCTCTTTGTGTTGTTTTCACTAGAGGAACAACCATATTTTGCTGCTATAAGCCCATGTATGGTTACTGAGAATTTTATAGAGAAAACTACAGAAAGAAGTGGCAACTTGAATGAATATCAAATGGGTTTTAGTGACTAAGGAAGTGTCAGGTTTTTTCCAGCTATGTCAGCTGATCAGATCAGGTGTATTACCTTCCTAGTCAAACTTTGTCTGACTTGTCTGTTTTTGGAGAATAAAGGAAAAAAGTGAGAGTTCCATTTTGGACAATATTAATTATGTCCGCGTATATATGCTTGTGTATATGCATATATTATTATATTATATCCCATCCTCAGAGCTGCAATCAGTCTGGTCCCAGTCATGCTGGCTAGGAAGCTAATGCAGATCTAGATATAGCCACTAAAACAGAAATCCTGTTATCTCATTAGCATGCTCAAGTTACAAGCACGGGAGGCATCCACAAAACATGATCTCTTTGTTTCCTTCAAAGATAAACAATATTAACTACAGTAAATCAAACTGTAGTTAATGAATTCCTGAGAAATATAACTACAAAAGAGAGTTTGGTGAAGTAATTCTATGTATCTGAGTTCCCTTCAGCTAAAGCCACTGTTTAAGGGTTAGTGGTAATGAATGAGTGAAAGTGAACAGGTCAGAAGATACAACTGGGAGTCAATCTGGAAGTAAATATGCCTGGCTTCTCACCTGAACATGATGTGAGATGACTGAGTGACTGATTCAATATGGCTGAGCACGAGTAAAAGAGCATACTGATTCAATATGACTGCAGGGTTGAAAGATCATGTGTGTAAATGATTATCTCACCGACTGTACAAGTAGAAGAAGAGGCAAAATGACAGGAGTAAATGAAGGAAAACAGGAACATCTGAAACGCAGAAAATGCAGTGACAAAGAATAGACCCAGACAGTCCATTTCTGATAATCAATGGAAAATCAATATTAACAATCAGCTTACAAGTAGTATGGAAGTACACTACTGAATGCATGATTTTACCAACCTCTGCACCTGACTTATCCCCGAGAACCAGCAAGTTAACAAGAGCAATTGTAAAGAGTTCTTACTGTTAATTTCTCTTTGAAAGGACTTTCTCAAATGGAGACTCCTGACGTCTCTAAAATGACTTTATAAGCAGGAATGTAGGACATATGCAAAGGGCCAGCTCTTCTAGGCATCTTTGCAATATATCCTGTTAGTGTAATAGGAATACTTTTTGAAGGGAAGTGGCATAGGAACTTCTCTTTCTGCTAAAGAATTACTAGAAGTGCAAGATCGTTGATTCATCAATACATATTTAGTTTCAAATTATGTAGCTAATATAAGTGACCTTATTCTTTTTGCTCTTTCTTGAACAGCCTTCTACGCTTGTGGGTGGAAGACATTAAATGTGGTTATAAACTACCACTTCATTCATTTACATCAGCCATTTTGTGCTCTGTTGTCATGAGGAGAATTACAACACAAGGCATAGCAGTAGCATGAAAAAATCCTCAAACACAGCTATCTACCTGAGCTAGAGGAAGAAGTATGGTTTGCAAGACAACTTGCCTACCCAACAGGTTGAACAAGACCGTAATAGCTGAAGTACAATCATTCTGAATAAAAGTAGTTTCTTGCTCTGTACAGCAATGTAACATAATGTGACATAATTACATTCAGACTGACCTACCTTCCCTCCATAGGTTTTACAACACTACAATAAACTAAATGTGCAAGCGTGCATGTGTGTCTGACCATCTTTCTACCCTAATATAAAAACAGAGTTAGGAAGCAAGTAACTGAGATGTTCCTGCTTTTTACATTTTTTAGCAATCTTAAAGACAATTTATCCTCTGCAATTTCTTTAATCTGCAAATTTATGGGAATTAGGTACTTTTCTTTCAAATTTAAACTGATTCATGTTTATTTAAATCCAGGTTTGTCTGGCAGCAGCAACTTTCAATATTTTGTAAAATAATAGCTATTTTGTCATATTAAAATATGTAATACTGCTATCTCAGGTCTGAAAGACTGAAAATAAACTTTACTTGTGTGATTGCATTTAGATGCCATCAGGATGTTCAGAATTTACAAAAATATGGAGATCATACGCATTTAGGAAACCATCTACTTTTCCATTGCCAGCAGAAAGGGTAGATGGAGTAGGCTGCATACATAATTTGCCCAGTACTTCAGATGGCTGCTTTGCTGAGGAACTGAACTGAAAGAAGAAAACTCTGTCTGACACAAGGCAACAGCATGCTCTCAGAAAGAAAAAGCAGCAAGAGCAGTGGAAGTTACATACAAGAAACCTGTTACTGTCACAAATTGGCAATCATATCATTTGGGGCAGGAACATTATCCTTACCTCTGGGACATATACAGTATGTTTCTACTGATGATGTGATTATGAAATTTTAAAATATAAGCAATCATAAATTTAAAATTATAATACTGTTTGTGATATTAGACAAGAAGCAGCTACTCTCTGAGTAGCTTCACGGACCTGCTATAAATGTTAGAATTAACAACAATAAAAATGACCCAGGAATACATTTTAAAATCACTTTGTATCATTTTTTCTCTTGGACTAACTTTCAAACAACATACCAGTGTAAAATAATAATACAAAATAACATTGAGATTGTAGGAAAAATTGAAATGTGTGTCTCCAGTATTCTTATGTTTCTCTGGAGGGAGAAATTCTGATGTGGCCCTCCCTTCTTCAGAGGAGGCATCCCATAGAAAGGGTTGCCTTGCCTCCTTACCAGAGCAAGGACTGAAATCCATGTGCTTTGTTACAGACCCATATGCTCCTTTGAGCTGCAGATGATCTTCAAAAATCATCAGTCAGGTTGTACAAGAGTTTTTCCTGTATCAGGGTCTAGAAAAAGGCCTAGTTTTTGGTGGTCAAATGACAACATAATATGTACATGTTTCTCTGTCCTTATTTTCAGGTCAAGAATCATATCATAATAATAATTGCGTATCATAATAACTGCCCTCTTCTTTAAAACTGCAGCATGTTCACCATGACACCAGCTTCTGAAGATGTTTATCTGAGTGTCCTCAGCCAGTGATTGCATCCTGAGCTGTGGTTCTTGTCTTTTCCAGACACAGGTTGATTTATAAAGCTTTGTGCTTGTCCTATGGTGACTCCTCTGCCTCTTTAGAGACCTATTTCCCCTCTGTTGCAACCCCAAAAAAATGAAGTCAATACGCAGCTAACCGTAGTGCACTTAAAAAAACCTGCAGAAAGAAACTATTTAGAAACCATTTAGACAAAGTAAAACATTTATTGGTCAACTTGTCTCTCTCACTAATACTAAAAGTCTCTTAGTAATTCATCTTGCAGTACTATTACTGTTACTACTTCCATCCCTATGGATGGAAGCTCTTCACAATTTATCGGCAATTGCAGACTAATCCCATGCCAGGGGGGTTATACCTCCATCAGAAAGCACAGAGATGCCATAGAGAGAGACCAGTGGTGGGGTGGGGGCAGGGAATATGGAGATTAAAAATACTTATTAATTACATCATCAGGCCTGGTTTGAAAACTTACATCAACTCAAATATTGATGAGGACTGTTTTAGGAATAGAAATTACTCTGTTGTCACATTCGTGGGTCAGTGAAGGAGATAGAAATACAGGAGTAATAAAATGTAAGGGGTCTTGTGATTTCATTATTAGGTTTTATATTATGATTGTGGCAAGTTGATGTTTAATGGCCAGGTTTTCCTTCCACTTAAGTCAATGGGTCTTTTCTGCTGATTTCAGTGTTATAGATTCTCGACTTGCTCTTCACTTATTTGATGATTTTAAATTTTATATAATGTCTGTCGATTGGTGTTTCAGCAAGTTCTTGGTGATCCATCAAAAAGGCCAATAGGCTTTTACCATCTTGTCAGCTATTTTATTAGCTTCCTTTGTTCTAGAATATTGAAGTTTGGGAATAATAATTTTTCCTCTCTTCTTTTGTTGACAGTAGAGACTCACAACAAATTTTAAATAATATCTTTGACTGTGCAGCTCTATTAAAGAGCAGTCTGCAGAGAAAGCAATTATGTCACCTTATCTCTCTGTCTGTAGCTCTCCTTGATGATCTTACAGGGAAAATAATTTCACAAAAAGTTTTTATGAGGTGAAAAAAATTTTATGTGAGTGAAATTAATCGTGGTAGCTTTCCTTCACTGGCAGAATTGTTGAGACTGTGAGTCCATCATCTTGAATTCTGACAAGATCATTTATGACCAACAGTACTAGCATTATGGATAGTGGGTGGTCTGTCCAATAGCTGTTAATTTAAGAGAAAGCAGACCTTCATTCCACCACTACAGTGAGGTGATGTCTTTTCTTTGGATGTTAGCATTTAGATCTGCACAGAGGCCAAATCAGCTTTTGGATATCCTTGTACATGAGGACAGCAAGAGAAAATTCAGAAAATGTTCCAACATTTCAAGTTTTGTAAAAGTAGATAGTGCAAATGAAATACCATTCAGTTTCCTCTCTGCTGTGACTTAACATTGCTTTATCAAAAATGATACTTTCTGAAGGCTTCTAGCTATTTGTGAAAATCCTGTGACAGAGATGACACTTAGTGGTGTTTTTCTGAAAAAAACATAATGAGGGCTAATGCTCCATGTGTTTGTTTATTAATAGGCATTTCTGAATTGTGAAGTTAGAAGGAGACAGATTGAGGATCATGTCCCAGCTGAAATCCACCTAAGTGTAATGATGAGGTTAAGAAGTAGCGCAGAACTTGAGAAATCAGTCAGGTGTATTTTGCCACTATTTAAATAAATGACAACAAATAACTCACTGAAACTTTTTGTTTTTTTCCATACTGGGATAAGAAGACAAGTTTTCAATTGGTTAGTTAACGTACATGAATAATATAGTATATATAAAAAAAAACCACTTTATCTGTAGCCGATGCCTAAGCAGAACATAGTAGAGGCTGCAGGATTAGTGCATATGTAATTGCACACCAGGCAGACCAAACTTTCAGATGAGAGAAGCTACAGTGAAGGAGTATGCTTCCCCAGTGACCACAGAACTTCTGGGCCTTCTGCTGGAAGCTGCCACGGTACAGACCCTTCACAGACTTCCCCAGGTAAAAACAGTCTGGTTTTCTCTGCTTCTTTCCAGTCTTTATAAAAGAGTGGGAGTTACATCCAGTAGACATGGCACACAGGTGAGTCAGGAATTTATCAAGTTCTGTAGACATGGCACACAGGTGAGTCAGGAGTTTATCAAGTTCTTTGAAGCTTAAAACCATAATTTGAGCTGAAAAATGTGATTTGACTGTTAATAAATACTATCAAGTGACATTTTTGAAGTAGGTTATTGAAACTTTTCTCCAAGCCTCCTGGCTCTTGTAGAGTAGTCACTTAGAAACAGAGAAGATAGATGGTTTCTGTAGCCGTAATTCACTGCAGGAATAATTAGTAACATCCAGCTTCAAAAAACTGAACTCGCCACTTCCGCTCCTGCCAAGAGCCAGGGGCTAGGCAGGCAGTCTGGAGAAATTGCATCCCAGGGAAAATACTGCTCATGAGCAGGAAACTTCATCAAAGGGAAAGATCTCTCTTGGGAATGTCTGCATCCTGCAGCTCTCTTGGTTTCTCAGGGTGACCTTCAAATATTCGTGTGATGAGGGAAAATCCCACTGGTGATAAAAGATTTATTGAGTAATTTTTCCACCTGCTACTAGTAGCGTCCTCAGCAAAGACTGAGAGCCTTGTGCCCACTCCCCTCACACTCAGGTGACTCCCCCTGCACCACGTTACCACTGTGGTCAAGCCTAATGCAAACTGACACTGTTCTGTCAAGTTTAAAACCATTTGTGTGTCTCCATTAGGATGCTGCTCAAATGTCTTTGCAATCCGCAACTTTAAAAAAAACAAAACCAAACCATCTAACGTTTCACCCACTGCTAATGTATAGTGGTTTATATCACAGTTACCTTATTGGGTAAATGTATCCTCTATGTGCTTATACCAATCACAGCCTTAAATAGAGTAATAATTTTTTTTCTAAGTACGACAATATTCTGAAACCAGGATGTATTTTGGGAAGGAGATGCTTTATCTCAGCTCTATAAAACGTGTAGGATACTGTATAGTGAGAGGCAGTGATGAGCCACTCCAGGATGGGCTGCTGCTCTGATGCTGCTCTGCTCCAATTAGTGGCCTTTCCTCACTGTTCTGCATCTCTGAGGCTGGAAGCTGCTTCTCAATCTGTGTTCAGCAAATCTAATTGTAAAATCATATCTACCATTTCTCCCTAGGGATGTGTGCTGCATACACATAAAAATACCTCCAGCTGAGAAAGCCATTCCCAGTGCACATCTTTAATGGGAGGAAACTAGCACTTAATACAACTACTTTTGTAGCGGGCACCCCCAATCTATTTAATCTCAGCAAAGCTTCTTTTCCCTATTTTAAATTCAGAGCTTCGGTTCCCTTGATCCAAGAGGTTAAATACTTAAATCACATCAGTGCCCTAAGATTGTGAAGGGGCAGCTCAATGGTGATGGCTGCAAGTCGAAACATTAAGAATGCAAATTATCAGCCAAGTGACAACTGTTAAACTGTATTAAAACTATTTTGCTTCTGCTTAGCAGACACACAGATAGAAATGATGCTACTGTGAAATCTGGGGGGGTAACAGTTCAAAGTACAGGCAAAGCATTTGTTCTCTTGTCTGTTCACTAGCTGTTTTGAAAACAAGCAACAGTATCACCTCTGCAGCTGAGATCTGTCACCAAGCAATATCCTCACTAATAAATAGAGATTGTTAATGAATAAAGAAAAATATTAGAAGAACCTTTTGTACAATACCAAATACACCTTATTAGACCAGTTTAATACTTTCTGTGAGTCACAGGGGGCATAAAACAACACTTAAAGGCAAAAGTCTCTAGCTACTATTTGCTAATATATAAATTCCAAAAGCTCATAGAGCCTGTCCAAATAGAGCCTGTCCAAAGTTCTGTATATCACGTTGATTTCACCTTTTCCTTCCATCATGATACAATCCTAAACTGTGTAGAAATTCAGCTGCTTTAAATGTTAAAAAGAGATTTCTTCACAAAGTCAACAGCCAGCATGCAAGGAACAGTATTTCACACATGTCCCTTTACTTGTTTTTAAACGGATGCACATTCTGCTTTTAAGCCTTCTGCCACAAATATGGAAAGCTGACAATGACCTCACACCAAAACCTACCAAGAAAAAATGTCCACTTCCTCCTCCTGCCTCTGCAATTTATTGCTGCTTGAGGTCAAAAAGTTAAATACTCTCTCTAGATTAAAATAATAAAAAAAAAGCTAGGTTATTTTTCAGACCACTCAGATCCCACTCTGGCATTGTGCAGTTCACATGGGTAAATTATAGTTTAGCTGTCGCATGACATTTCACCTTTGACTCCAATAAAAGCAGGATCAAACCTCATCTTCTTCTAAATAATGGGGGTAACACTGGAGTGTCCATCCTGCATTTGATTCATAATTGAGCCAATCTGCTATGGTAAATCCTTCATTCCTGCTGCATCAATGTTTTTTGTAACAGTGCAAAAGCCAACAAAGGCATTAGTGCCTGCAAGTAATACTGCATCATCTTATGGAAACCTGTAATGTTACTGTCATCATAAAATTTCTGACACTTTTGTGGCCTGTATCTCATTTACTGATGGACATTGTAACTGTAGGCAGCCTGCAAACCGAAACCCACTCAAATATAAATGTAGCAGCATTAACTGAGTTTATAGAAAAAATCCTTTGAAAGTATCCACCTTACAACAAGGAAAAGAGACACAGCATCATTGACCCATTCAGAAAGGCTTTGTTAATGTCCAAGGCTTTTAAATTATTGTTTTCAAACATCACAAGAGAATACCTTGCACTTTGGTATGGAAATTACCATACCAAACTTTTTTTTACATAACTTTTGTTTATGCTGCAATACTGCATATATGGCAACTTTACAGAATGATTCTTTGGTGAATTATTTTCTAATGTACAATCCAACTTGCGATGCTTGAACTTTTTTTCTCTGGCTATCATCACTGCTGCTTATGGTCTTCCAGAAAAAGTGTCTCAGAGGTCTCCTGCAGTCCATTACTTTTTGAGATGCTTCCTTTGGAATTGATTCCTGCCAATATCCAAATACCTTTACTTGCTTGGACCTTAGTACTTAGAAGATATTTTCTCCCTGGTATTTTGAACACAAGGTTCTGTGACACAAAGCACAATGTAGGTCTTTTGGACAAGCATCTGAAACTCGTCTGTGTAAAAAGTGAGCATAGACTTGAATAAGAAAGTGTTTGTAAAAGGATTACCCTCTTTCTTGATTTAGCGAAGTTTTATGGAACTCCATATTCAGTTTAATATAGCTCTGAAACAACCAGTTGTATTTATGACATAAAGTAACAACTAATCATTATCTCTTTTATTTACTGCTTTTCCTTTGCTGCACCTCAAAATACTTTACAAAGGAGGTAAATATCATTATCCCTAATTTAAAAATGGACAACTGGCAGAGAGAGAAGTAAAACCAACCAATTTCCAAGTGTTTCATGAAGCTTTTATAGACTTTCCAAAACAAAGATCACAAATACCAGCTAAGGAATTGACATCAAACACAGATCAATGAAGGGATGATGGATAACTATAATATGCAACCATCTAAAATTTCTGAAGTGGTTAATAAGGTACCATATGTGACATGGGTTTGCTGTACTGCACTACCCACAGGGTACGTCACCAGAAAGAGAGACACCTCTGCTACTGTTGAAAGTATTTCCCCATTCTTGTCCACAGCAGGACACTGAGACAGGCAAGCCACCCTGCCATGAAAAATACATCTGAAGCCAACTATGCCTGCCAAATGCTGTAATAGTGCAGAAGAACGGCTCTTACCTAAAAAGGCTAAAGTGAACCTTTTGGAATTTTAAATAGTTTGTCCAGGCAATAACCAACGTATAATTGGAAGTTCCTCTAAGGAGCAATCACCTTCCTTGTCTGAGAACTGAAGCTTTACCCAACAGCTCAAGAGTTTGAAGGAATGCAATATTATGCAGTTCCTGACATTCAGGTAATGTGACTTCGACTCTATTGAACATAGCCATAATTTGGAGGAAGTCTGATAGGATTAAGGAAATGTCTTTGGTACCCCTGGCCCATGACATAGCATGAAAATAATGTGAAAACTGAGTTTCCTGAAACAAAATAAAAAATATTGGAATGATATCACCGCTGTTTCCTACTTCACATATGTTATCATGAGCTTGTCTGACATTTATTATATAGAAATCCTAATGTTAAATAGTGCTTTTAAATTTCAGTTGGTTAATACAGAAGTCTTTAACATTGCTATGCAACCATTTCAATTTATGAACGTGAACAACTATTTTTATCACATCCTCCAGGTATACAATGTGTGACAAGCTGTTTAAACCACCCACAACAGTTTTGCCAATGGACCTTCCCCCTGATTGGGAATTTCCTTATTAATCCACTCGTAGGCTTTTCTTGATGAGAAACAGCAAGTTGTGCCGAATTTGCATAGCAATCTCTACATCAGTAAGAGAACCATAAGAATCAGGGCCCTGTCATTTTCCAGTTTCAACAAATAATATAATTTTTTAAAAAATCAAGGCTGGGTTTCATTGCCAGAACGGTTTTCAGCATGGTCACAACACAGCACCATTGCCTGGCACAAGAAAGCTCCCAGGTTGAGCTGATGTTTGAATCTAAATTCCTTCAATGTAGTTATGAATAGAAGTGCAACCCTTGACTGGAAAAGAAGGCCCTTAAAAGCACACATATGAAAGGGTAATTGTTGGGTTTGCTGTGAAGAACATAGGCTTGGAAAAGGCATCTTGCGTCATTGTGTCCAGTCCCCTGCTGTCTTAGGCAACCACAACATATGATCCTTTTCATAAATTTATCAAGTTCCATCTTAAACCCAGTTAGGTTTCTTGCTCCCAATGGGAAGACTGTTCCCAAGCTTCACTGTGCTGAGGGTTAGAAATATTCTTCTAATTTCCAACTTACATTTATTCATGGCCAATTCAGCACCCATTTGTTCTTGTGCCAACATTGTTCTGTAGCTTAAATAGCTTCTCTCCCTGTCTTGTGTTTACCACCCCTGATGAACTTATAGACAGCAGGCTGTCCCTTTGGCCTCTCACTGTCATGCAATCCTGTTGGTACATGAGCTGCAATCCCCCCAAACAATGTTGTTTTAGGAAGGTTAACAGCAAATAAAGGTAGTGCTCCATCTTGTTGTCTGGGGTGGGCAGAATCCATTACTGGGTGTCAGGCGATCGGTGGAGCCCTCTGGAGCTCAAACGCGCAGCTGTGAGTGTCCCAGGGAAAACAGAAGCATAAAGTTGTAATAGACCAGTCATAATAGACTCAACATAATGGGGCAAGTTTAACATATTTCCCCAATTATCCTTTATTATTTCTGAGTCTGAAAGAGGAACAACTGTTAATTACAAAACAGACCTACTGGTCCACAGTGGTTAAGCGGGGAAGAATTATCATCAGCAACTGGGCTAAACAAAATATTTTCAGCAATGTCACTGTGCCTATTGGAAGAGGAAATTGTATCAAATTTTTTAGGCCTGAGAGCTTGTGATGTCTCTGAGCCAAACATTTCTCTGATGAAGGTTCTTCTGTGTGTGCATAACTTAACTTAGTTGCAGCTGTTAACTTTCAGGAGACAGGTTCTGAGATTTTTTTGACAATTTCAATATAGACTAACTGTATTCCTTAACATACACCAGAGCAATTTAAAAAGATTCTGGACTCGTGTTTCTAGTTTGTTTTTCCCTGTGTTTCTATGATTAGGATAGAAAATCTCAGACTGTCATAACATAAATGATATTTTCTCAATAAGAAAGATTCAAATGCCTTATAAAGGATGCAGTTTTATCCAAATTCCTCTCCCCATATGTATTTTTAGCTATTTCTCTTCTCTTCTCTTCTCTCTTCTTTTTACTGTAGTGGTTTTGGTAGGAGAGTTAGGAATGGTAGAACCTTCTGTGAGGACCTCCTCAGTTTCACTAAAATATCAGTCTTTTAGTCAAACCACATTGTTCAGAGGACTTTCTGCTTTCCATTGTACTCATAAAGGTTGGAAAATTCATCCATATTTTATTTTCAAAATTGTCCTTGAGCTAGAGGATCCAAGATACAAGTTCTTACATGCTACTCAGGAAAGAAAAAAGAAAAACCTTAAACTCTCAAAATTTCTAAAGACCCAAAGCCAAACCCAAAAAGTAGCATGAATTTATTATTATGAAGTGAGTTACAGTTATAAAGCAATTCCTGCTCTAGCATTTATTTTGTCTGATTACATAAAATTTGTTCTCGGTTTCATATGAAAGGGTGAAGGGCTTCTGGCATGTCGTTTCCTAGAAATCCCTAGTTTGCAAATCACACACAACAATACTATGGCCAAAATGGAAAAGTGAACATGATGTTGTATTTCTGTGTGCGATACTGCCTCACACATTTGAAGAGATGATGGGGTTCACTGTTCTGTAGCACTCATTTCAGCAATGTTATGGAGAACCTCCTCCCACGCTAGGCACCCCTACTCATTTCTGGGGCATCCAGCACCAGCCCAGTCTCTGAAGACAGAGGTGGAAGAACAGAGCTAATGTTTTCTCAAGTTGTAGCAATCACCTGCTCACATTTTGGAGGCAAATTTGTCTGTATAACTCCTCTTTCCCAAGATAACTTTTGGTATAAGCATCACGTCTGCCAAAATGAAGGAACCTGCTCTTGGTGTGAGTGCATCAGGAGGGGAAAGATGAACCTAATTCCACCCCTAGCCATACAGATTTGCTATCGTTCTTGACACATGATTAGACTCAACTTCCTCTCATATATATATCTCAGCAAGACAGATCTGGCAGTGTGAGCTGGTGTTGGGCTTTTCAATAAAATTAAGCAGTCTGGGTGCAATGGATGAGACTCTTCCCTTGAATCATCTTGCAGTGATTCTGACTTCCTTTCACATCAGGTTGGAGGGAGGCCAGTGGTTCGTCAGGGTGTCTCAGGCCAGGAAGAACATTAGGAGAGATAGCAGGGATTTATCCCCTCTGTTAGAAATTAGTCCCTCGGTGATCAATGTTGATTTGCTTCTTCTGTGGACAGTCTTTCCTGGCTTCATGGATCAGATCCTGGTAGTGTGTGGAATAACAATAAAATCATTCGCTAGCTGCATCTGGTGCAGGGAAAGCTTCCCAGAGATTATTAGTTTAAGCGTCCTAGAGAGACATAATACAAGGGGAATCATTATTACAGGGTATATGTTTTAGGAGATCCATTACTGCCATCTCTTAGCATTATAACATAATTTAAAATAATAAAAACAATTATCCTTCAGGATAAAGGAGACTTTGAAGACACTGAGTTATATGTCGCTGCCTATGTATTTGTTAAGCCAGGAGCACCCTGGCTTGGCCATTAAAAGCTGAGTAAAATGCAAGCTCCAGAGGTATATCTTGGTCAGCATTAGGAAAGCTGCAAGACTTGAGTTCAGTGATATTCACAGCAGAAGTGACCTTCTTATCTCAGAGTTCACCAGCAGTCTCACCATGCTGTTACATAGCTCAGACAGCCTGTTCTTCCTTAGCTCTGCATTTCTCATTAGTGTAGGAAGGTACAGAAGAGCAGGGTTTTTTTTTGTCCACAACAGAATCCATTTTCCTGCATCGCCATCCCATTGACGTTGTATCTGCAGATGGATTGGGACACAAAGATCAGATGGATATTTCCAAAGTTCTTAATACATTCCCAAATGTCAAGATGGAGAATTTCTTCCACGAACTACTTGAGTGCTTTAGGAGTGCTGGTGACCCTTGCAGCAGATCTGAGATGGCAGCATAGAATCATAGAAACATAGAATGGTTGGAATTGGAAGGGACCTTAAACATCACTGAGTTCCAACTGCCCTGCCACGTGGTTGCTCAAAGCCTCATCCAGCCTGGCCTTACCCACTTCCAGGGATGGGGCATCCACAACTTCTCTGGGCAACCTGTTCCAGTGTCTCACCACCCTCATAGTAAAGAATTACTTTCTAGTATCTAATCTAAATCTCCTCTCTTTCAATTTAAAATCGTTATCCCTCACCCTATCACCATATTCCTGATGAAGGGTCCCTCTCCAACTCTCCTGTAAGCTTCCTTTAGCTGGAAGGCTGCTATAAAGTCTCCCTGGAGCCTTGTCTTCTCCAGATTGAACAGCCCCAACTCTCTCAGCCTGTCTTCATAGGAGAGGTGTTCCAGCCCTCTGATCATTTTTGTGGCCCTCTGCTGGACCTGTTCCAACAGGTCCATGTAATTGTGCTGAGGACTCCAAAGCTGGACACAGTACTCCAGGTGGGGTCTCAGAAGAGCAGAGTAGAGGGGTAGAATCACCTACCTTGCCCTTCTGGACAATCTTCTTTTGCTGCAGCCCAGGATGCGGTAGGTTTTCTGAGCTGCCAGTGTGCAATGCTGGGTCATGTTGAGCTTCTCATCCACAAAAACCTCCAAGTCCTTCTCCTCAGGGCTGTTATCCAGCCATCCTCAACCAAATCTATGTTTGTGCTTGGGAGTGCCATGTCCCAGATGCAGGACCCTGCACTTGGCTTGGTTGAACTTCATGAGATTTGCACAAGTCCACTTCTCCAGCCTGCCCGGGTCCCTCTGGACAGCATCCCTTCCCTCTAGTGTGTCAATCACGCCACCCAGCTTGGTGTCATTGGCAAACTTGTTGAGGGTACCCTCTATCCCACTGTTCATGTCTCCAACAAAGATGTTAGCAGTGAAGTTTTCAAAGGGAAACCAGTAAGATCCTGTTCTTGAGCTTTAATTATTGTAGCACACAGTAATTGCTTGATGGATATGCATGTGAGTGACTTGGATCTGAGCATGAAATTTTTTTCCCTCACATCTTTTCTTTCTATATCGTTGACTTGCTTTATGACTTGCATAATACTGTAGGTATTGGAAACTGCATGAACACAGAATTTTTGAATATGGCAATGCTCTTTCTGAGCCTTTGGTACAGATCTAGTTATCTAACTTCAACCCTCCAACTTTGAAAATGTCAGCATTCACTTGTCTCAAAAAAGACTGAGGAAACCTAATCAATTCGAATGAGTAATATGCATACCAGACACTACATAAAACTTGCTATTTACATGCAAATTATTAGTGATTATGTGATCTATTACACAAAATAATCTAGTGATTATTTTGTCTATATTAAAATATATCAACACTGAGCATATTGTCATAGCTACTGGAGGATGTGAGAGGGCTATGCAGGCAACTTGTCTTTATAAAATACCATGTGTTTGGCATAAAAGTTAACTGAGGCAAACATTCTGTTTCAAGTAGATGTCATAAAAGCACCAGTGTGTGCAGATGACCCTCTCCCACACTAACACAGCCTTGAAGGACTGGCATTATGGAAAGCATCCCAGTTTCAAAATGCTGGACCACTTTAATTGCCCTTGCATACTGCAAAATCCTTTTGAAATCAGTGGGTGGTTGATCCCAAAAGAAATCCTGTGTTGAGAGCTGTGTTTTTCTTAGATAAAAGTTACATAGAGAACTTGCTCTCTCTCTCCTTTCTTCTGCTTTCCCCAAGCACTGACATCGGCAACTATTTGTATTGGCCACACCATTATTTTAAACAGAAGGGGCTGACTTGCACACAGCCCACACACAATCAAAGCTTAAAGCTGATGTCGCCTCTTGCTGTTACTCATAGAATGGATTTCATTCTCAGTCTGTGCATCAGTAAAAATTTTACTGAATCAAAACAGTCTGAAGGATTACCAAAATTCAAAATGAAATGAAAAATACAAAGATGCCACATGACTGTTCTTGAAATTTTCTATCAATCAGCTTGATTTTCACGATCCATTTTTCTTTTCAACCTGTGAAACATCCACCTCCAGGAGTTAAATGTTCACAAATTTCAGGCTTCTTTTCTTTTTCCCCAAAACAATCACTTTGTTACCAAGACATATATATGACAAATGTATGCCTGTCTCTGCTTGGCATCACTGCCGCCTCATGGATTAATGAATTCTGTGTCCTCTAATTCCTCCACATTATGCACCTTTTTATATGAGTAGCCAAATGTATCAAGATTCATTTTAATGAATGTGAGTCATTCCCCTTATTCAGAAGGTAGGACTGTTATGTTGTAAGCAGGCACGCCATTAGCTGTGCTAAAAATAAACAGGCATTACCTGCAGGAAAACCTATATAGTAAAAGTACACACTGTTAAGTTGTGTGGGGCAGAGGACAGGGATGGATGGGGAACAAAACCACATGGACTGGAATGATGTTCATACTGTAGGCAAAGGAAGTAGGATATATTGCACGGGGTATCTACTGTGAGTTTTCTGCCATGAGTCTGAAAGCAGAGTATGACCTGAAGATTACTTTACCATTAAATTTAAACTCCAAACATTCAACGTCAACATACATTTCATCAGTGCTATCCTATGTTTAAGTTAATTTTCTTTGTCAGTGCTGAAAGAAAAATAAATGGATAGTTCTTTTTAACACCCTTTTTCTTGTGTGTCTTGGTTAGTGTAGAGCAACTATTTCCAGTGTGGTTTGCTGAAGATTTCAAGGTTTGAAGATCTGAATATTTCAGGGTCAGTCTGACACTGCTTAAGCAGAAAGCATGCATGGCTTAGCCATGTGGTATTTCTGTTCCATTATTTTCATTACTCTTAGTGTGGTGCAACGGGAAAGACTCTGGTTGAGTCTCAGAAACCAAGCTCATAAATCAGTAAGTCAATCAACAAGTCTGGGGAACAATATGTTCTTCTATTTTAATTTCTTTGTGTGAATGTGTAAATAGATACTGGCAATGAAGCTGGGATATAATGGGTATTTATAAATTAAGACATCCAATGATTTATCTTCTCTACGTGCAATGTAAAAAGAGGTTATGCTTTCTGATCCATTAAAAGACTATTTTTAAAATAATAAAACATCTTTAGTTTTCAAGGATGAGAATTACTGTCTTCTGACCAGTTTCCAAAAATGTGGAAATTTATCACACTAAGAAGAAAATTTAAAGACTCTAAGCAGAACATTTCTCCATGATTGCATGTTGTCAGAAACCTACCAGCAATCTATCTTGCATCACAGAACAGCGTGACAGCCTGACCTGGACAGGTAGGGCACTAGTTACAGCAGACTCAACCTGTCCCTACAATTTCCTCTGTGTAGGACCTCTCTGTGTCTTTGTCCAGCTGTTTCTCACTGTAAAACTGGATGAAAAACACCAAGCTTACTGTTTTTCCAGCAGTCTCTGGAGACTAATCAGCTAATGTTTGTACAGAATTGATAAAGATAGTCATAAGCCATAAAATGTAAAACAGTTAGGAAAAGACAGGAAAAAGGTTTAAAATCACCTTGTCCTTATCCCTTTGCTAATGGGTTTTTACTAGTATTTGAACGACTGAAGTGCTCTCTGTACAACTGACCCCAAACAGCTAATTTAAGCCCCACTTACTGAAGCCCATCTAAACAAAACAAATAAAACATACGACATGTTGAAAATTCACTATGGAAAGAAACAGAAGTCATTTATAACATTACCTCATTCATTCCAGGAAAATAATGCAAAACTTGTGATTTAGGAAGCCAAACACCAACTCTACATCAAAGAGTCAACTAAATATTTACTACAAACAGCTGACAAATGGCAATTCATAACTGAAAAATGTCCACGAAACTTCTTGCCAACCTATTTTAAATAATTATTCCTTTTTTTCTATTGTTAAAAAGGGCCATATTTCTGGATAACTTACAAATGGGAGGAAAAAGTTAGCATTTGAGAAACCAATTGTTTGCAAACAGTAGTCTGTCCTGCCCTAAGCTGTATTTGGGCAGGCAGACCACAAGTGGACTTTTCAAAAGCTTCTAAATATCTAAATGAGGTACCTATGAATTTTTAAAATCTCATTTCTGCCTTTCCAAGTCTTGGCATACTTAAAGGCCTTTAAAAGCTGACCCCATGTTTTTGCATTATCTGAAGGCTCATCTCCACTGCAAGAGGCAGCTACTATTACTGTACCACGGTCATGTCTCTCAGATGGGGCCCATGATAATAAGCCAAGACGACAAAGCAGCACAACAGCCAGTTGCGCTATTTCAGGCTGCTCCTACCTAAGACCATTAGCTGGAGCATTACCTCCCATCTTCAACCTATTCTCTGAAACTGCAAGCTAGGTTAAGCTTAAACTTGGCCTAAATTGTGCAGGAACAAGACATGGAGAGGAATGACAAGGTAGTATCTTAGACTGGAGTGAAGAAGTTTCAAGTGACAGGTATTAATCAGATACATTGTCAGGTATGATTTAGTCCTCGGGCTTCAATCTAAAACCTGGAGTCCATTCTTCTACTTTCATAAAGATCTATGGCATTTCTAAAAATACAGTTCCTGATGAAACTGATTGAAAAGTATGCCCTGTGTTCAGGGCAGTCACAGATGTAAAGACTTAGTATTGGATTTTTGAACTGGAGAGATGCCTTGTCCTTTTCAAAAATATGGAGGCCAGATGTGTCGATAGTTGCTTGAAACCTAGTTAGAGAAGTGCATAATTCAATCCTACTCTAAATTTTCACCTGAAAACAAAATTATGGAACAACAAATGCACCAGAAGTTTAGGAGCTTCCCACTTGTACCTGTAAAATAAAAAAAATCCAAAAAAATTTGGAGTGCTATCTAAGAACTGGGCTGGGCCCATTGGTGAAAGAGATGTTCACTAGAAAACAAAATGGTTCTCAACTTCTCTTGTGAATGCCATGTTAATTGAAACTCAAAAGGAAGGGACAGAAAGAATATATCTAACACAATATAAACAAACAAAACCATATCATTAACAGCACATTGTAGAAAAATCTGGCTGGCTCTGAACCCTGCTGATGATAATACAAAAAATGAAACTATTAATTTAAAATAAGTTTCTTTCATAAGTTTCTCTGGTTTTCTTAATTTGTCTTTTTTCCTGGTATTTTTCTTGAATATACCCACTACTTAAAATGTTATTAGGTTTGGAATAAACTTTATATACAAATATTTGTATATGAAAAGCTTTACATATATAATCTTTATAAAAAATACACAGCACTCATCACATGATGGGTGTTAATATCATCAAAATAGGTGGGTTTTCTGGAAAAAATGGCTTCTGTCTTTATTGCAATGACTTAAAACCTTAGAACTAAAAGCTCAGAAAAAAATAGCGTACCTGAATTTAGAGATGAACTTTCCACCTATTTTTTCAGTACTCTGACAAACACTCTTTCCAGTGAATTACTTTTCTAGAATATTCCCGTAATACAAACACAGTCAGAGTCAAAAGCAGGCAATGTAGATTATGTTTAAAACATACCTGAACTACTAGCATCACAGCACTGGGCAGCTACTCCATCACATTTTTCAGAGCAACTGAGGCTGCCCAATGACTTGCAAAAATGTGCAGCTGCCAAGGCACCTCCTTGCACTGAAATGACTTTCTGGCTGCTTAGTCAACAAAGTGGCTCCCCTAGGCAATTCTTGCTTGCCCTTGAATGAGTTGCAAGGCTCATTCTGTTCCATGAATATGATCAGCAGCTAGTGGGACAGATTTACTGCTTCTCAGTCCTGTTCTAATCTCTTACTACAATATCATCAATACCCTCTGCTGCAAAAATTCCTAGCGCAAGAGTGTGAGGCTGGAAATGCTTGCCTCTGGGCTCCAGCAATCGAGTGAATGGCTCCTTGGTGTCCTTGGTAAACTGGCAAATATGTACAGTGGGTATGAGAGGCATGGGGGTCTCCAGACGAGCTAATCGGGGGGAGTGCCCTGAACATCCCCAGCTACCACCATGACATTGTCAAGACCTTTGGACAACACAGAGACATTGTAGACATCTCAGCTTTATGAGAGGGGGAACCAAGCAGCCTACAAATCAAGTTGGAGTTGTGCAATTGTGTGCCACCAGGAGAGGACTTGGAAGGTAGAAAAAAATCACAGAATTTTGATTGCTTTTCTTTGTCCTGTGCTTGTTGGATTAACTTAGCTACTGTCACTACCGATTTTAAAATTGTATTTGCCAATGAGGTCCTCACTTCGCATTTGCAGTAGGAGCTGTTGCCCTCTCTGGAATCAATTAGCATAAAAGTGCTATTTTTATTAATGTAGTTTCCTTGTTCCAGTTTCTGCTGTGACTGAAGTCTTTCAAAAGTCAAGCCAAGCATGTTTATGGAAGGGTGTATCAGGTGCTGTAGAAATGCAGTAAGAAGCCCTTTAACAAGTGCTCTTTAAACTAGGCAGACAGTAAGAGAAGTCCAGTAAGAAACAGCTTAGAATAGGAGCAGGATGCTGCAGGCCAAATAGTCCAACAAAACTTCAGCTGCCTAAACAGAAATCAAACCTCAAAGATTTCTTCATCATGAATGACATTTGAAGCTCTTGTGTTGCATTAAATTACAAACTTTTTCAGACGAACCCTTTTCTGCTGTTTTATTTATTCATTTGCTTGGAGTATGTCAGAGGGTCTTTAGTTTCTAAATTAAGCAAATATAAATGGCTACTTACTAACAAAACCAAGAAACTTTTGGTGGTATTTTTCATAGATTTCATAGATTTGTTTCTTTGTATCCACCTACTGTCTTCATTCTGCAGGTGTTCCCTGCTGTGGAAGACCATGACCTCTGATGCCAAAAGACAGCCCTTTGGATATTCTCCATGACGTAAGATCACCTGCAAGCAACTTAAACAAGGTCCATAGGTTTGTGTTCAGCACCTTTTAATAGAAGAAATTCACATTTCTCTCTTATGTGTAGTATAAAAAGTCCAGCCTAATATCTGCACCAAAGTTAGACAGGAGTCCTTAAAAGAAAACAAAAGAGGAAAAAATTGTTGGCACCTTTTCTGAACAGAGGTCATGAAGTAATTATAGATTTAAAATGAAACTATTCATCTTTCAGCAGTAAATCAAAACAGATAGGTAAATATTTTCCCAGACAAATGTACAAGAAGATTAATGAAGTCTGACAGGCTGAGTGGTAACTGTAACTTTGTGTTCAGCAGCTCCGTGTTTGAGTTTACCCGGTCAGTAGCTGAGACAGGAGCAGTTCTGGAAAAGGGATAGGCATAAACACAGGCATGTAAAACCTTGTCAGATCTAAGCTAATAAATGAAAATGGAAGGTTAAGAAATCATACAACTTTCTTCAGCAGGCTGTCATACCTATCCTGAAGTAAAGTGCAATGTAACTTTGCTTCTTTTTTTATCTCAAATATGTAATGTCATTTACTATATAGGCCAATTCCAATAGATTAATAGTATATGAAAGAAATTATTTCAGAAGAAACTTTGAAGGCAAATCTTTGGCTATCAGCTGCTGTGTCTATTTTCAGTTCAGACCTTCTTGGAAGTGAACTCTCTTTAACCTGTTTAAAACTGTCCCCAAACAATGATTACATCGTAGCAAGTGCCATGGTCCTGACTGGTGACCTTACACTGTTTTGTACCCAAGTAGAAGTCTGACTTTGACTTATAAACATACAGGAGAACCAGAAGAGTTGGGTTTAGTTCTGTAAGGAAGCACAAGATTTCCAGTGTTTGTGTATATTTTATGTAAAACTGTGTATGTGTTTAACCATCACTTGAGGATGTTAACTCTGAACCCCAGGTTTTGGTACTATTAGCAATTAATTGACCATCCTGATGATAAATAGTTTCCTTTCTACATCACACATCTTAGTAGTGATAATGATAACAAAAATCACAGTAACACAATTGTTGATAAATGGTTAATTAGTGACTTAATCTCTTGGTAAGCTTTGCTCTTCTGATTGTCCATTAGTTGGCAACTAGTGGCTTTGAAGTTATAACTGTATATTTGATCATAATTATTAACATCTGATCACACTAATCATAATGATTTCAATTACAATATCTGAAACATAAAATGAATTTACTTAGGTAAAGGGTTCATTTAATTAAAGTCAGCGTTTAATAAGGGGGAAGTATTAACACATTATATAGCAGATATCTTTCATAAATACTTTAAACAGCATGCCTTCATCTGTTCCCCACCCTGTGGTTTTTAAAAAAAAAATCACAGCATCACATTAAAATGGCTATATTTGTGATTGCTTTACTTCATCATTTGAATAGTTGTATATATTAACAAAAAACAGCATTAACATGAAGAACAAGAGTAGGTATAAATTACCAAAAGAAGGCATCTCAGAATGACAAGGGCAAAGAAAATCATGGTTGTCTAATTGCTTCATTTCTGTAGACATCAATGTTCACAATTTAACATTGATTGTTGTACTGGAAATGCCTCTGTGAGTAAGTTAGATGAAGGTAGGTTAAAGTATATTCTGGAAGCAGTTATCAAATGAAAATGTGCCATGAAGTTGTTTTTAAATTGATTCGAGGACCTAAAAGAAAGAATAGCCCAGACAAACTAAGGACAAGAGAGGACAAAGCCTGAATAAACCACTTTCAGCCTGTCAGTGTTCAGAACACTGGTTGAGAGATCCCTTGGGAGATAGTCCTGAAGAGCAAAAGGGTCCAGGAAGGCTGGATGCTCTTCAAGAAGGAAATCTTAAAGGCCTGGGAACAAGCTCTCCCCATGTGTCATAAGATTAAAGGCAGGGAAAAATGCCTGGCCTGGTTGAACAAGGAGCTTTTGATGGGACTTGGGAAAAAAAGGAAGGAAGAAGGGACAGGAAACTCAGGAGGAGTACAGAGTTCTTGTTAGGTTATACAGAGAGAAAATTAGGAAGGCAAAAACCCAGCTGGAGCTCAACTTGGCCACTGACAACAAAAAAAGGGACAACAAAGGAAGTTTTTATAAATATATCAACAATAAAAAAAGTGCCAGGGAGAATCTCCATCCCTTACTGGATGCAGGGCGGAACATTGAAACCAAAGATGAGGAGAAGGCTGAGATACCTAATGCCTTTTTTTCCTCTGTCCTTAATAGTCAGACTGGCTACCCTCAGGGTGTTCAGCCTCCTGAGCTGGAAGATAAGGATGGAGAGCTGAACAATCCCTCCATAATCCAAGAGAAAGTAGTTAATGATCTGCTTCTGCACCTAGACATGCATAAGTCTAGGGGGACAGATGGGATTCACTCAAGAGTACTCAGGGAGCTGGTGGGAGAGCTCACCAAGCCTCTCTCTGTCACTTATCAACAATCCTGGTCAACAGGAGAAGGACCAGATGACTAGAGGGTGGCTTACATAACACCCATATAAGAAGGGCTGGAAGGAGGGTCCAGAGAACTACAGGCCTGTCAGCCTGACCTTGGTACCAGGAGAGATCATGGAGAGAATCATCCTAAGTGAACTCTCACAGCAAGTGCAGGGCTGCCAAGGGATTGGGGCCAGACAGCTTGGGTTGATGAAAGGGGGGTCCTGCTTAACCAACCTGATCTCTTTCTATGACCGTGTGACCTGCCTTCTGGATGCAGGGAAGGCTGTGGACAATGTCTACCTTGACTTTGGTAAGGCCTTTGACACCATCCCCCACAGAATTCTACTGGAGAAGCTGACGAATCATGGCATAAACAAGTGTTCTCTTCACTGGGTAAAAAACCATCTGGATGGCCATGCCCAGAGAGTTGTGAGTAGCGGGGTGAATTCTTGTTGGCGGCTGGTCACCAGCGATGTCCCTCGGGGTCAGTTTTTGGGGCCAGCCTTTTTTAATATCTTTATCAATGGTCTGGATGAGGCAATTGACTGCACCCTCAGTAAGTTTGCAGATGACACCCAGCTAGGTGGGAATGTTGATCTGCTGGAGGGTAGGAAGGCTATACAGAGGGACCCGGACAGGTTGGATCAACGGGCTGAGGCCAGTTGTATGAGGTTCAATAAGACCAAGTGCCGGGTCCTACATTTCAGTCACAACAAACCCACGCAACACTACAGGCTTGGGGGAAAGTTGCTGGGGAACTGCCCAGCAGAAAAGGATCTGGGAGTGCTGGTGGATGTCTGGGTTAACATGAACCAGCAGCGTGCCCAGGTGGCCAAAGCAGCCAACAGCATCTTGGCTTGTGTCAGGAATAGCATGGCCAGTAGGAGTAGGGAAATGATCATGCCTCCGGTGATGCCTCACCTCGAGTACTGTGTTCAGTTCTGGGCCCCTCACTACAAGAAGGACA